>OY856413.1:334685580-335058080 GCA_963693085.1 Alisma plantago-aquatica
GCATTCTACTACTCAGTGCAATTTGATGAAGATGGATGAGCACGGACTATCTTTTGGGTTGATGCTAAATCAAGAATGGCATATCAAGCATTTGGAGATGTGGTGACCTTTGACACGACATACATGACTAACATGTACAACATGCCATTTGCACCTTTCATTGGGGTGAACCATCACAAATAGTCTATTTTATTTGGTTGTGCCTTATTACGTGATGAGACTGCTGATTCTTTTGTATGGGTTTTCCATACATTCTTAGAAGCCATGTATGGGAAACACCCAAATGCAATCTTAAATAATCAAGATCCAGCAATGAAGAAGGCAATTCATATTGTATTTCCTAATGCAATCCACCGATGTTGTCAATGGCATATAATGCGAAAAGCATGTGAACATCTCGGGGTGATATATGGGACTATTGTAGGGTTCACTGAAGAGTTCCAATCTTGCATTAATCAACCCATCACTATTAATGAGTTTGAGGAAAGATGGAAGAAGATGATAACCACATATAATTTGAGTGACAATGCACATCTAAACTTGTTGTGGAATATAAGAGAGCAATGGATACATGTTTACTTCAGAGACGCATTTTTTGCCAACATGTCTACAACACAACGCAGTGAGAGCATGAATGCAATATTTAAAGATCATGTTGACAATCATCTACCTTTGTTTAAATTTCTCCAAGCATTTGAGAAGGCGGTAGAGAATCGATATGACAAAGAGGATGAAGAAGACTACATATCTAAGAATGGCCAACCAACATTGTGGTCTATGTATCCCATCGAGAAACATGCAAGGTATATCTACACTAGAACGCTATTTAAACTTTTCAAGAAGCAAACGAAGATAACTTCATGCTATAACATAGAGCATGTTAGTGAATATGAATATCAAATTTCAAATGTGAGTGATGAGGCACTTGCATTTATGTCAAAGAAGAGCTACATAGTAACATTTAACCATAATAGAGAAGAACTCTTTTGTGAATGCAAGTTGTTCCCATTTTCTGGCATCTTATGCGCACATACACTAAAAGTGCTGCTTTTTCTTAAAGTTCATAAGATACCGTCTTTGTATGTGCTACAACGTTGGACAATGCAAACAAAAACCACCAATATGAGTCATTGTATTGAGGAATCTCAGTTACATGTTGATGTTGATTATAGTACCCCTTTGGGTAGGTATAATTCACTTTGTACATCTGCAATGTGCTTGGTTGGTATAGCTTCCCACGACAAGGACACTTACATTATAGTGCAAAAGCTATTTCAAAAATTGTATGATGAGATAGTGTTGGTGCAGAAAAATATGCGACCCATATCTAGTGAAGAAGTCATACCATCATCTCAAACTCATATTCCAACTCAGGGTAGCCAATATCTTCTAAGAATCCACAATGAAGAAGAAGATATCCTATTAAGAGATTTTCCCACATCTCATTGCAAAGGGAGCAGGAAACCCCAAAGATTTAAACCACAAGCTGAGTTAAAACCCAAAAAGCAAAGAACTTGTAGTACTTGCAATGGGAAAGGGCATAATAACCGAACATGCAAATTAGGGGTATGTGGCAGTTGTAATGTACACTATTTGTTTATAGTTTAAAGTATTTGTTAATAATTTAAGTCAAACATTATCTATCTCATTGGCAGGCTACCAAAGATTGCTCAACTTCGGGTGTGCTTGGAGACATTCATGAATCCAGTGAAGAATAGAAATGAGAGACTTCACAATGTTGCAGTAGGACTGGAGATTGAAGTGGCTTGTAATTTAGGGTTGTATCTTAATTTGAATGTACTATGTTATACTGAATTTGGCTAGTAATTCAGAGCCATAGCTTGATAAACATGAACTTGGCTGGTAATTCATAGTTCGTAATTGCAGCAGGACTGGAGATTGAAGTGTCTTGTAATTTAGGGTTGTATCAATGCTAATTCAGTGATCCATGTTTAGTCTTATATGTACTTTATAAACATGAACCTGGAAATGATGCTATTTGGATCTCCTCTATGTTCATGGAAATGTAATTCATGTGGTCAATATATTTTTTATGGATTGGTTCATGGTTATTCACTTCTTGATCGTTCATGTTTGTTCACTTCTTGATCATGTTTGTAGATCAATAGGTTCTTAAAATGGTGCTTCATTTAATCATTCAGTTCTTGGTCGTTCATGCTAATTTATCTTGGTGTTGCATGTAATTTATCTTGGTGCTGTATGTAGTCATTCATGCTTAATTTATGTTTCATCACAGCTGGGAATTCACTACTGTTTCATCACAGCTGGGATTTACTCATAGTTGGGAATTCACTACAGCTGGGATTTACTCTAGTTTTCTATAGCCATTGTGCCCGGTCCACAGGAGGTTTTGTGCTTCTACAGAGCTGTCACCTGACCCCTAGTACTAACTATGATGCGGTTTTACACTTCTACAGAGCTGCCTTTACACCTTCTTTCTCTATAATACACTTGTGATCCTTGGGTACTGATAAACATACCAGTGTATGAAGTAGGTTAATATATATTTTTCGAGGTCTGTAGGTTAATTCTATACTTAATTCACTTCTTGGTTGTTTCAAACTCCATCTCCACTACATCTACATCATTTTTCATCATTCACAACTGGGAATTCAGAACTGTTTGGCTGGAATTCAGTTGTATTGGTTCAGTTGAAGGACATTCTTGTATTGGACGATAATGAACAATTGGAATGGACATAAGTTAGGTCCTTTCAAATACACCAATTAACTAAATAATTTGATGAAAAGGAACAACTAAACAATTTGAATTTTCTTGCTCGGCACAACAACAGCGTATGACCTGATGAGAATAAGTGGCCCATTTTTGCCGCAAATGTGCTTGCTCGCATTCTAAGACAATTGTACTTTTAAGGTGAGCTACTGAGCTGTAGTACACTTGTGTTAATGATTTGTACTCAAGCAACAAGGGGTTTGCTATTCATATGTTTAAACGTGTTGCTATTAATGATCCATTAACAAAAGTTATTAATATCATTGACAAAGATCCATTAACAAAAGATATTAATATCGTTGTCAAAGATACATCAGCCCAATAATTCATGTCTATTGTGTGGGATAGAAAAAAACACAAGGAAGTGGTCCAGGGCACACACACAAATACACCCAGTCCGACAATCATGCATTTGACTCAGTGCATTGGAATACAATCCAACAATCTTGTAATGTAATAAGTAACATTTGTCAATTAATCATTCTGAGGAATACTGGCCTACTAAAATCAGTAACCAGTCTGTAATAGAGTATTCATACGACCACTTGGTCTACAAAGGTTCAAACATGTAGATTTGATCATTCAATCTATGACCCACATTGGATAATGAACAGAGACAATTCACTCATGCATTCATTCAACATTCACTCATGCAATTTCATTGAATAATTCAGAAAATATTACAACAGTTCAGGGAAAAACACTTTAGGGATTTACAACTTCACCCACACTTTACTAAATCCCACCACTTTAGGGCAGTTACTAAATCCCACCACTTTACAATTTCAGCCGGCCTCCACATTACATTTTACAATTTGATTGGGTATACACAACTACAAACAGAATCCAGAAAGCCACCAATCCAACAAAAGAACATCTAAATATGGCAGTTGATTTTTGCTCCTTGATGTTGGCCATATTTAATTCTCCCTCAAGTCATTCATGCTCAAACTTCTCAGTAGTTGAATTGGAATCGCCCCATTCAAAGAAATTACAATATGGAATCCCCTGCAAACAACATCAAATGGTTTAAATTTAGTACATTCTACATAAATTCTTGTAAGAAACACAACAACTTAGTACATTCTACATAAATTCTTGTAAGAAACACAACAACGTACCACTTTGTTGTAATTGGGACAACCAAAGAATACTCGTCCATAGTTCTTTGGGGTCTTGGCTATTTTTGCACGCACTAACTCGCCACATTTGCAATGTTTAGACCCTCTTCTCATCGTTGATACTTGACTAAGATGATTAGAACACGTTGACATTGTCCAACTGTTATCTTTGTTATTAGCCATGTCACAAGGATGACTACACAACCACACGGACAGAAAGCAAAGATGGATGAAGCAATTTCATAGAATATGGATCAAAAGCAATTGAAGAGGGCCCTAGACATAATAAATTACCTGAAGATGTTACTCTTTATTGCGAAGCTTACTGTTGGTGTTGTAGGTTTGCAATAGAAGATGTTGCTGCTAACACTAGGTGCTGGCAGAGTGAATTTGGGGGCTCACTGTTCTCAGATTGGAAAATGTCCCGATTTGATGTTGCTAGAGGAGGAAACAGAATGAGGTGGGTGGGCGGCGACCTAGTGAGCCCTCACTTCTAGCGACTGCACCTACTGCGGCCCTCACTGCTGGTGGCTACAGAGAAGGAATCTTGGCGAAGGCGGAGGCTACGGAGAAGGAATCTTGGGAGGCGGAGGCTGAGAAAGAAGAAAGAAGGAAGGGGGTAGGTCATAGGAAGGAGGTTGGCGGTGAGGGTCTCGGCTTGCGGTGGAGAAAGTAGGAAGGGGCGTCGGCGGATGAAGCAGGAAGCGGGGCCGGCAGAGGAAGTAGGAAGGGAGCATGCAGGTGAGGGGTTCCGACTGCCTGTTGTTGGGTCGCTCATTGTTGTTGCTGGCAGTGAGGGGTTCCAGCTGTCGTTTGTTGGCGGAGGTGGGCGGTGACCTGCTGCGGCAGTCACTTGCCGCAGAGCGGCAAATGCAGAGACGGAAGGAGGAAGCAGGTCGGAGGAAGGGGGAAGGGGTTGGCGGAGGAAGGAGGAAATTGCGTAGAGAGGGAGAGAGAGGGGGAGAGAGAGAGTGAGCGAGAGAGAGAGTAGTGGTGGGTCAATGACAAGAGTAAACATCGTTTACTCAGTCTGTGAGTTGGGGTAGGGAACTGGGATCAGATGCAGATCATACGGTTAAAAACTCTATTGTATTGGGGGCACAATATACTTAAGTGTATTCTAGCCTAACTATATATATATATATATATATATATATATATATATATATATATATAGAGAGAGAGAGAGAGAGAGAGAGAGAGGGAGAGAGAGAGTCAGGCTAGTGTACACTCGAGTCTACCAGAGGCACTGTACACTTCAGTCATTTTTAAAGATGCAATAACTTTTTGAAAAATCTAAACCATTGATCTTCTTAAACATCTTAAGAAAATACCATATAATAAATTTAGCTAATCTGGACACTTAGGTCGTGCATCTAAAGGATGCAAAAATCAAGCATTTCAAATTAGTTTTGTGCGTCGATTTTATTGCCCTTGGATGAGTGACTTACACTCATCCAAATGAGCTCAAATTTTATGTGACCTATTATTATGGTAACCATTAAGATCAATGAATTAGATTTTAGAAAAATAGGGTCTAGATAGGCAAACACCATTGGGGTGTACAGCGTAATCTGTACAATCGAGTGTATTCTAGCCTGAATATATATATATATATATATATATATATATATATATATATATATATATATATATTTATATATATATATATAGACATATGTATATATATATATATGTAAATATATATACATACATACATATATGTATGCATAGACACACACACACACACACACACACACACACACACACACACACATATATATATATATATATATATATATATATATATATATATATATATATATATATATATATATATATATACATAAGTATATATATATATATATGGATGACATAATATCAATTTTACAATTTTTATTATCTTTGTATATATTATTTTAATGTGTCGTTAAAATATATTATTTATTTTTAATAACATCTTTGTCATTTTAAAAATAGTGTTAGACACTTTGAATGTATTTATTATATACATATTCTTAAATTTATATTTTAATATTACATTTATGGATTTCACGCATTAAAATTTGTATCATAATTAAGTATTAATGAGTTCTTATATGTTATTAGTATTATTCTAGTTTTAAACTATTTTTGTAATTGTAAAAGTTTTATCGACCATTTGTGTTGCGGAAGCGCTCTATCAATTTAAAATAAAACAGTTGCATGGTATCGTGTATGAAGGTATCGTTGTATGCAAATATAAAAAGTAATGCATCCGGACACATTCAGTGGCGTAGCCACATGTAGGCCTGGATAGGCACGGGCCTTACCCAGGATCTGTCATTACCCAATATCTAGCTTAAAAGTTAACGGAGTATTAATGTAAATTACTAATTGTGCCCTACCCAACATCTTAACTATGAGTTCTAAATGAATGGTGCCCCCCTCAAACCAAATTGATGGCTCCGCCACTGGACACATTGTTTCACGTGGTGACAATGGTCCCCTCCTCTGAGGCAATGTATGTATTAAATATAATTAGGGGCGGAACATAAATGTATAATAAGGGGGGTTGAGTTCCTAAAAGGGGGCTAGAAAATTAAATAAACATAATGAGATTTACTACAAGAAATACAGCCTTTAACGACAAATTAAAATGCCTAAAAAGAACCTAAGCTGCGCCGCAATTGACTTCTCGCTGCATTTTAAATGATGTCGAAAGGATGTCGATTTAGCCTGTTCCGGTAAAAGGTATGTGGCATTTTAGGTATGTGGCATTTTACGGTATGCCGGAATGTAGAGATAGCGGCAATTTTAGAATGCAGGAAATTGGCTTTTATAACTTGGTTAGTTTAGCATTGTAGGCATGCTAGAAATGCCGGTAAGTGGTTTCTATAAATTATTGTTTTCTTGCCTATTGCCACGACAAACATCTTTTTCATTTCTAATAATCATTGTTTGATATTAACAATCTCAATTTGTCAATTCTCACGTCTTCAATGTTTTGTTATTCTTTTTATTTTGCACCCATCAACACTTTTCATTAATATAGCATGCGAGCACATTTACAGTATACGCAACAGAATTGCATGAAGCAAAAAATCAATATATTCATATTTCATCTTGTACAATGTCTTACGTTCATAAAAATGTGTATAACATCACTAATGTACATTTACACGATCACATTCATAAAAATGTGTATATCATCACTAATGTACATTTACACGATCACATCATCTCTGTTCGTTTTCCAAAAAAAGAAAGCATGAGGCGTCCAAAGAATTTGTTGTGAGTTAATTATTCCATGCTCCAATTGCTCCAACATCCTGTAAAAAAAGTCATTGAAATATAAACACCAATTGTAAAATATGTCCTTTTAACTCACGATGCTTTTAAGAAAAAACTTACAGCTAAGCAATGATATAGTCAAACGTTGATGAATTCCTTGTTATGTATTCATTCAATGCATGCAACACTTGCATCAATTTGTGCACCTACAAATATTTAAACCATAGTCAAAGTAACCAATTCTATAGTTTCATGAATTAAATACTTTTTAGGAGATTGGAAAAACGAATGAACCATATATAACATGAGCTTTTCATGTAAGTGACCTCAAAATATGGCTCAAAAACAACTAAATGATAGGCACAATACAACCATTGGTATCATTACCTTCACTTGGACGTGTTGGGAGCTATGCAAATAAAGAAAAAAGTTAAACATTCAACGGCTACAACACCACATAAAAAATGCAAGCATAGCGATAAAGATAGGAATAAATTGAAAACAAGTGCATTTGAGACAACAGAGACGTTGAAGAACCAACAATTGTCCAATAAACAGATGGAATCATACACAAACAAGAAGGAATGTGTAAAGCATGAAGCAAAGAAAACATACAAACGAACTATATGGTAGCAAGGAATGAAGGGGGCACTTGACTAACATTATAAGGTAGAAAACCCAATGGCATGGACAACCTTCTAGCTGAATTTGGAGCAATCCAAGCAGGTCTATGCCTACCACAATCCCTACAGCAGACCAACATTATGGTAGAATCTGAATTCATCACAACTGGCAATTTCCTAGAGAGTGAAAATGATTACAAGGGAAAGTGTGGGTTAATATGCCGCATAATAAAACACTAATAACAGAGCTACAATCTTGCATGGTAATATTTACCCGTCATAAAGCAAACATGCTTGTCGACAACATGGCTTCAATAGTTTCTAGGAAAATGTGTTGGGCCTCTACAACAAGGACACAATAGGAGGTAGCTAATAGTAGTTCTGTTATAGCTAATTATATGGGTTTCAACTTGGGCACAAAATCTCTTATTATAATTAGTTAGCCTATAGGGAAGGCAAGATATATGATCTCCTATATGGCAAAAACATTGATGTACATATACACCAAGTGATATTGTTTTGTAAGCCTCAATAGTAAACAAGTTGGTGTCACTGAAATTTTTCCTTAGTCACTAGTTAAATACCAAATTTGTGTACAACATAAATATACACTTCACATTCATTAATTTGCAACTCCATCAGCATAAGATGCAATTACAAGCCATGTATACGTTTTTTGCAAAATCTAGGTTGAAGTACATAAGAAATTGCATATTCCTATTTTTCAAACATAACTAGATAATATGCAGTAAGAGTTCAACTCGTGCCTCAAATGTTAAATAGATAAAAAGGCTATTCACATACCTAAGCATGGTGCATCTCTAAATGCTAGATCTTGACAACATTGTTCCCTCACTGCACAAAATCCCTAGGATGAAACAATATAACATCAATGATAAAGAATCATAAATTGACATGTAAGGGTTGGAGCAGAACCTTGCTAATATCTGGAGAAAGAAATCAATCAAATTCACTTGTAGACATCAAGAACAAGGAATTCTCACACATGTTAACATATACTTGTGAATTTTTAGAATGGGCACATATCCTTTCCTGGTCCAAACTGTCAACCAGGCATGGTGTTTCATCTGTAGCTGTATGGTACCATTGTTGCCCTTACAAATGCCAAAGCATGGAGTTCAATCTTGTTGGAGTGGTTTGAGTTGACAAAGTTGAAAAGAAATACTATTCAAGAAAGTGGCACCATAGAAGGAAGTGGTTTACTCTGGTGGAGAGCTTTTGCATTGGGCGATGAACCTATAATATACATCTTGCTTGCTAGTTTTGAATTCTTTTGGAAGTTTGATCCACCCCTTTTGTCCAAATGCTAAGTCACTAATGTCAGGATATTTCCTAACAAGAGTGTTATCATCCATGTAATGCTTCAGCAACAGTCTATTATACCAACAGATGGCGGTGAAGAGGATCAAGAGCACAAGGCTACACCATCCTCTGTAGGAAAATGTATATGGTATTGAAAGGACATCAATCCCTGAAACAAACAATGCCAACAAAGGTTTATTAGAGATAGTATCTATGAGTGATGGACATGAATAAATATAGAAATCTTGGACTGAAAGGAGAAAGATAATAATGGCATGATGGAGTATGTAATGCACAAAGTTATAACTATTTTTCATGAACTTGAGAGAGCACCGAGACCATTAAAGCATGTGACACCTTGCTTCAAAGATAATTGGTGTTTCCATATACTCCTGGACTTTACAAGTCTCCTGTTGATTAACATATTGTATATGGACATTAGCTATCATCATCGACCTTTTCTATACAACTTGAGCATCCTAGTGAATCATTATATTTATGGGGGATGATTAGATGCCCTTAGAATTATGATAAAATCATAAAAGGAAAAGAATTGAAGAAGAATATATATTGGATCTAGCACAAACACATGTCCAATACGGTTACCATCATTTCGCTTTGCAAGATATGCAAGAATTATCCACTAATTTTATTTATTCATTACTCTTTCTATAGAATCTTATCTTGATCAATTCAAAATGTGATCAAATAATGCTCTCATCTCCAAGCCATAGTATATATGCCTCACTCTTTATTCCCTTTGCCTCTATCCAGTGGCTTCTCATTATGGCTTGATTCTATTAAAACAACTATGGTCAATATACAAAAATAGACCAAAATTTAGTATATCAACTTTTGTAAGGAAGTAACTGAAAATTCTCTTTCCAAATGTGTGAATCTTGATAATAAAATATTATGTTGCTTAGTGTTTCAGATGAATCATGGATAGATAGAAAGGAAGAAACGAACCTTGCCCAATTGTTGAGTATGATAGTGGCTCTTAATGTAGTTTACAATAAGGCTAGCATCCCAAAATGATCCAGATCCATCTTACAAGTGTAGGATAAGGCATGTCCATCTCCTCCCTTTCAGTTCATAACAAAACATCTCATGGATCAATCCTTTGGGAGATATATTAGACATATAAAAGAAAATAAAGTCATGAAAAAAAGGAAAAAAAAATACAAAAGAGAGAACAAAGAATGTCACAATGAAAATGAAAATGGATAGAATAAGAACATTCATATGTAGAGAGTAAATCCAAAAAAATATAAATCTTCCTATAAACCTGGCATATTTCTATAAATTGAATATCAAAGGCTCCATAACCAATAGTTTCATCTAGAATCCATTACCCAAGTAAATGCACAGATTCCTATGAACCATTAGTGTATTTCACATATACAAAGTAGAATTTATAAGATAGGAAATAGATTTAGTAGGTACATGTGGCTTAGAAACAACCTAAACCCTTGGGGAAGTTATGTTGGGAATAGCCATTTAGTGAATTCAAAACTATGCTCATAAAATGATTAGAAGACGTCATAAATTAATTACAAGTATACATAACTCATCCTCCCTGCTAGTTTATGGTCACCAAATTTATATAGTTATCTCATAAATAAGCAACTACAAATACAAAAAAGGAAAAAAATTGACAATGAAAGGGCACCTCTCTTGACCATATGAAGAGTATCTAACTAGTTACATTATAGTGAAATATGGTACAACTAGCTTGGGTTAAAAATCAAACTATTCACTATATGCTATCACTACAAAAACATCGTCTAGTGACCATTTTCTAGGCTTCATCTTGTCAGGAGGGTTAATAATTGCCTTGTCAGTGTTGACATCATGAAATCTGATAACAATTTCCTCCCTTTGACGAACCCTAGCCATGATTTCAAAGAAACTCAATTCTTCCTTGTCATATAGATAAAATTCTGCTACTTGTATGTATAGCTCGTTACCCTGAAGCAGAATTCAGTACTTGAAAATGTTTTCTAAAATTTATGTACATCCAAACAAAGCAACTCAAGAAAATTTAAGTAGGTTGGACATTATCAGATGAACAGACAATTGTGGTACCTCTTCTACAAAGAGCTCCTCAAGAACCTGGTTTATTTGCTTGTCTTCAGCAACCATGGCTAACGCCATGCTTAACTGATACGAGGTTTCTGGTCCTTGAATCCAAGATTTCACTTATGATTATAAAACTATTCGAGGCTTGTTGCATTTCACATAGCCAAGAGCTGTGAGAGAAATTGCCAGAGTGCAAAGGAGATGCCTATTTATGTTTTGATGGCAATCACTTGGACTTCATGTGCATTTGAATGAACCATTTTTAGCAAAGAAGTCGAAGTTAGAGACAATGCAATGGAACAGGTAATAGCTATATTGAAACACAAATTTGCATTTGAAAAATTGCTTTGTGAAAGATACTTCAACATCAATGAACTGAGAATAACAAAACATGTATGAGTTTGAATACTATCATAACAGAATAGTTTTAGTTGTAAGCACATGTATCCGCCTAAACCTCACTAATATTTAATTCATTTAACTATCGGATTGAGCACAACTTCAGTTCCTCCCACCCAGAATCAATAGGCAATACATCAGCAATGTGCAGATCTAGACAAAGTAGGGTATCATAAAGGCCAATAGGTCACAGTATATTAGACATGGACAATGAATTGCATTGGTAAATTACAGCATTGATATCATAATTGACTTCACACTGGAAACCAATTGCTGAGAGGTGGAAAGACCAACCAAATGTGTAGCGTTGTAGACCCAAGGATAAGTATAAGAAACTTCCCAACAAGCTACATGCAAGTTACTTTTTTTTCCAATTTGTGTTCTCTGTTTTCAGAATAACACAATGGTACCATGTACTGTAGTTTCTATGTAGTGAGACAATAATAGTCTGACATTTAATTGAATAAGGAAGAAATTGTTTGTACTTGTTATAGGATATGATGTGTTGCGATCAGATACCACTTTCCTGGGCATAAAAACAAATATTCAAAACCTTCATTTGTTGACTACAATAACTACAGACAAAAAAATTATAGAAGAGTATCTGAGGTCGACTATCTTCTATCCTACTGTTGGACATATTCAATTTCCTTTTTGTGCAAATTTGAGCTCTTCTTATGTGTATTATTTCCTCATTGTGCAGGTTTGAGGGTCTCTTACATCTACTATGTACCCAAATTTAAAATTCTATGATTCCCTCCTGGAACTCGACCAATCAAACTAAACAGTAGGGACATTGTGTCCATTGAGTGAATGCTTGGTCCTTGTCTCCCGGACCCTAATCGTTTAACAATAATCTACTATTCCTAATCTCTCTAGCCTGCTAGGTTATTTTGAAGTATCTACATATTAGCTACTAAGATGAGAGAAAAAAAAACATGCTGCAAGAAATAATATTAAGTTAAATGACTTTGAATCTTAGACTACAATACATGAATATCACGAATAAGGAGAAGGGTTGCAAGAGATGTGGAGTCTGAGTGTACAATGGAATCTTGTGCAGACTCATCAACAAGAATTAAAATCTATTTGCTCAGAGTTAGTGAGCCCATAAGAGCATAGTTGTACTAAAAGAATGAAAATGCTATTGACACATAGTTCATTCTACAAGAAAGCTTACAAAGCAGTAGTAAGCTCAATATCTACTCTAATTTCTTTCATTGTAGCTCGATCATAGCACGATGCGATCTATTTTAGTAAACCTTTGAAAGAGGACAATGGGTTGGACTGTATTATACAAATTAGTGCCTACAATTTAGATTGATTTTTTTGTGAAAGTCGCATTTTAGAGGTAGAATATCACATGGACCTTATTGGTACATTCCTACATATCCCAACACCAGGTAATGGTAAAAACTATAAAGATCATCCACTCCAGTTTCTCATCATTAATTTTTAGGTTACTTGAATACCTTGGTTTTTCTTTCTACTATACTTTGCCTCCATTGCTTGTTTTCATAGAACAAGTCTCTGAGTTATGTAATCCAAAAAAAGGTGGCTAACAACCATTCAATTTGAAGTATGGTTTTCTTTGTAATGGAGCCATACTTCAACAGCCTCTCAAAATACTTAGTAGTGAACACAAATTGCATGTAGTTCCTGACAAACACAAAGGAGAAACACCACCAACAAATCTAATGAAGTAATAAAGAAACTCCATGCCAACAAAAATAGCGGTGCTCATAACATACCTTCACTAGTAATGTTTGTTGTTGGTGAAGTAATTGTTCCTTAGATTATCCATTGTTGTGTGAGTCACTGCTGAAGTTTGAAGGGTAAACCTTCGACTTTTATAGCGAACTGAGCAACCTGGCCACAATGTAACCAACCTTGAGAAGCCCAAATTAAGCATCAACAACGTACAAATCCCCATTCCTCTTGTCAAATTGAATTCCTAAAGATATATATACATATGCTCATTCTATAGGAAGTTCTTCCATTGAGTTGGATCTGATCTCTTGGATCTGTGCATAGAAAATAGAAGAACAAATGAATTAGAGGCACCACTGAGCAACTTCCTATCTTCAAAACCACTATGAAATCAATAGCAGCATATAAAAATCATTGCCTTATGTTTCATACATACATAATTTCTTATCTATTATATCCATATACTTAATGGAAACCACATTTATTGCTATCTAACTTAAACATTTAGTTTGGAATGGAAATTTTCAAATTCAAACAAATAGGCAGAATTTGAGATTTTGTACTAACCTTGTGGGATTGATTGTCCACATATATTGCAGGTTGACTTTCATTATTTTCATAGTGCAAGAAATGTTATATAAGCAAGGTAGTATTGTGAATAGTACCTTGGCAATTAGCATAGTTGCATAATTACTAATCACCTATATAGACAGACTGAGATGAAATAAAAAAACCATGTCAGAACAATTGAATAGAAGGTAGGCACTAGCCTTCCATGAACTATACAGGCTTCATCCCAACATAATAAGAAACAATTAAATAGAAACTAAGAATGGAAAACAACATAGAATCATTCCCATTACAAGGAAAACAAATTATAACTAAAAAAATAGAGAATCATCCCAATCATAAGATAAACTACTAATCACACATATAGTAGACATATTTCTCAGGAAATTGAGAAGAATCACAACGAAACAAAGGAGAAACCGCTATAGCTAGCTTTGCCACATATAACAAGTAGTAGCAGGAGAAAAAAAATAACTAACACCTCAACCTAGAGCTATAAAAAAAGGAAACCCAAAATATGTACAGGCCCTTATAATAGAGCCTCCACTATCTAGGTTGTGTTGTACAACCATCTAATAAATATACTAGGAAACATAAAGACCAAGGGTTGTACAGAATGGTTTCAAACTTCTAACAAAGATAATGAGTCAACCCAAAATCTAATCAACAAAACACTACTTACCTCGAGGATTGCACTATCTTTCAAAGCGAACATGCACTTAACATTATAGAATAGCTAATCACATAATCTTCATTCTTCATATTGAATAATGTTTGAAGAACATAACAGCAAGAAAGGACACATTTAGAAACTAAACACAACATATATCAATCATCAATAACAGCGTGTAGTCACCTCTTAAAATTTAGAAGTCATCCAATGAACCAAATGAGAAAATAGTATAAACAATCTTTCTACAACCAACAAGCATAAGCATGACAAAAAAAAAGCTATGACCTCAAGCTAGAGTTATAAGAAAACAAAACCCAAATGTTTATGAATAAATTCATATTATAAATAAATTCATACTTTGTAATAATATAGAATATGTATAGATAAGATTTTATTGAAATCAATACATCCTTAAGGAACCATCAAGGCACAACCCCCGCATTACCAATAAGATAGGAAAGACAAAAAAATTGGTCTAGAATTCAATCACAAACCCTGACTGAAAAAAGTCTTCAACATAGCTCAAATAAGAAGGAAGTTACTCACAATAATAGAAATATGTGAAAATACATAACAAAGCAAAACATGTCTATCTAGAAGATGACAACATCTCTAGCACTAAACAAGAATTAGATTTTCCTCTCTACACTATGATATAGACAAATAATAAAAAACTTAATAATCTATAAATCCAAATGTTTGTTGATTGCACAAATATAAAATATGTCTTCAATCCAAATTTTGGATTCCTATATTCTCATTATGCTCCAAAACCTGCAATTAAATGGTATTATTATGCTAAACAAGAACCTTTGTGTGTATTTCATAAATGTTTTACACAATAATATGTACCTCATCGGCATCCATCCAATCTGTATCCTTTCTAGATCGTAGAATATCATATAAGTTTCTGATTCATTTGTGAGCTTTATCGGCATTCTCGTTGGCTTCTTCCGCCCTAGCCCGTGCATCATGCACTATCTTTTCTGCCTGTTCTAGTCGAACTCGTGCATCCTCTGCTTGTTTCTTGTATTTCTCTATTTCCTTGATATGAGTAGGATTTTTATGTAAAAGTGGACCCCCCCACAGAACTACCTTGCATACGTATATGACATGATCTGTCAGGTCCAAAGATCCTTAAACAAATTTCTTCATCACTTATATCAAATGTTCCTTCTTCGCATTAAGACACTAATTCCTAAATCTGAGCCTGAAAAACCAACAAAACTATTAATATGACTATTACATAGTCATTATTTAGCAGGTTGGACAATATTACATATAAAAAACCATACCTTTTTTCTTCAGCAACAACATCTATGAGCTTCTTGTCTTTTCGTGTTCGAGTCAACTCAAATATCCTCACTCGACTTGGTGTGATCCCATTATTTTTGGTGGCTTGAAATATGATGCAATTCTAGATTAAAAAATTTTAAATATACCCTTACACTAGTACAACCATAAAAAACATATCATATTTCTTACATCTTCATGTTCTACAACACTAAATCGTGTTCTCCCGGTGCAATGAAGCATTGACTGCTTAGAACGACTGATTTTGTTACGAGCACTAGCAGCCTTGAGAATGGGCAAGAAAGGAATTAAGTGACAAATTAAATAACATAGCCAACATAATGAATAATAGCTAATGTTTATCTGATATGTACCTGAAAGTAGTCACTTTTCCAGTATTTTTTATTAAGAAACTCCCAATCATGTTTTGTAACATATGAAGGACAATTTTTTAGAGCTTCATTGTCAGTGGCGTACTTTTCATAGAGTTTAAACAGTTCACCCTTAAAATCACGCCACACCTTTCCCAAAGATTGATATATGAAACGCGTCCTTAAATTATTTTCCTCAGGTAATAACTCATTATCATAAATAATGAAATGATCCTGGAAATGTGTTAATAAAATATAGTCAATGGAATTTCTCTAACATAGAGTAAAAATTTATGCTAATTAAATTAAACCTGGATCATTTGTAGAATTTTTTCCTTCTTTTCCACTGGAACGCGATCCCATCTTGAATAACTAAGTGGTGCATTTAATGAGTTTCAAACAATAGCTCCAATCTGACTTGCTAAAAGTTGACTTCCATCTCTATCTATCGGACTACCATCATTGTTGAATTCTATCTTTATTTTAGCATTTGTTCTGATGCTCCTCAAACATAAGTTTTTTTCTTTCCCTCTAACCCTCTATTTTCTGGGTTGTTCTAAGACATGGAAAACAACTTATAGGTATTTCATTTATATTAACCTACAAACATATGAGAAAATATAAGTACTTTTACCATGGTTAATATTTGCCCCTTCCACGACATGATTTGGATTAGCATCTTGCTGTGATTGACTATGAATGGTCTGCAACCTTAAAGGCCTCTTACGGATATTTATCTCTCGTAGTCCAAAATCATCGCTACCCACAGAATGTTCATGTTGTGTATCTATGGTGAAATCATGTTCTTCTTGTTGAAAATCTGTCATATAATAAGAAATTTATCACCACATAAAAATACATAATATAACACATGCCATTAGAAAATATAATTTTTCTACCTGCAGGGATTGTATCTGTGGTGAAATTATGTTCATCATGTTGAAAGGCTGAAATATAATTGAAACTTTATCACTACATATAAATACATAATATAACACATGTATATAGTTATGCATAAATTTTACATCGATCCTCTCTAGGTTGTACATCTGAGGTGGCTTCCTGGAACAAATCATATAGATGAAGATCCTCACCAGGTTGTGCACCTATTTTTTTATTCATAACACCTAAACCATGAAGTTTATATGCATGAAAAACCTTGTCATTCAAACTAACTGCACTTTAAGCAAGAAGAATTTATAAAAAATTTGAGGGTATAAAGGGTAATGTTTCAAAAGTTATACTTATCAAAGATTAATTTTTATAGGGATTCTCTTTGGGCAGATTTATAGCTTGAGGCCTCAAGATCCTCTTGCCCGTATTTGTCCTCCATATTGAAATGCCATCCTCCTCCATATGGCTTTCCGTATTAGTATCTCTAATGTGAGTCACTTCTTCACACTACATGTCACTTAGATAAGGTTCCTCATCATTCAATGCCCATGTACTGTCTTGCAAAAATCCTGAAAATGCAAGTTGATGTGAACAGTAAATTTTATTGCTGAAATGCACTGCATTCTTGAAAATAATGACTGAATAATTCATAGGCAAATGTTACTTATTAGTTGAATATTACTTAGACACATACCAAATTTCAACTACCAACATTAGTCTCTTCAGGCCGATAACTTTGACTTGTCATGTCTGATTGTCTCTCCTGAGTGACATGAATCGGTCCTAAATAGAAGTAGTTTTTTAGAAGTATAAGAATTATTAGTGTCAGAGTAGTGGGTAAAGTAAATCTAACAGAAATAGAATTTATTTGTTTGTAGAATCAACCAAAAATTTTCAACAGGGACAAATCTGTTTCAGCTTATTAATTAAATTTAATCTACAGTATTTTTTACATTTATTAGCTCTTATTATGTTTTCATACACAGAAATCATATAATCAAATAATAATCATGACCTTGGTGTAGTTGTTTCTTCAAAAGATCTCCATAGTTCTGTAAATACAACATAAAATCATCTCCCTTTGTGGCATCTGGAAGTCCATTTTCAGATTCTTGGATGGATCTTTCTCCCTTATGTTGAAGCTCTAAAGTATATTTAAAATTAAATTTGATCTGAAAAATAACTCCCAAGAAGAATACTACCTCATTAGCATAAAACAATTTCTGATTATAAAATATATACCATGTTCCCCAATCATCTGTTGTTCCATTCTACTACCATGACCAGTTTGGGCCACTATTGTACTAGCATTTCCCTTCTTTAAAGGATCTGTAAAAAATATATAAGTGATATTGAGTTAACACAATAGTTGGCCAAAACAAACACCTTTCAGATTGATAATATTATACAACTTACTTTGATTTTTTCTACAACGGTTTGCCACAAGAACCTCCTGATTACCTACAAATTTGTTTCTTGCAGTATATAGATTGACCATGTTTCCTACATGTGTCTCAAGAAATTCATGGTAAGCATATATCTAAAACGTATTGATTTATATTTAAAATATCGATTTTGAACTTTTTGATGAAATCAAAAGAAAATATTTAAAATCACTTGAAAATAATTTAATGTCAAATGTGGTTTATAACATATTCAAAAATTCCAAAAAACTTAAAAATCAATTAATCGATTACAAGCAAATTGTAGAACATAGCATATTCAAGTAGTTGATTCGGAAGAATGATTTCCATCTTTGTCTAGCCATCCATGTTTCTTAGCCGCTTCTGTGGATAAGGATTTCACAACATCAAGCCTCTTCTAGTTACAAATTTCAAATGCATCTAATGGAAATGATGAAGTCATATTTGTATTAGACTCATGTTCTTGAAATGCACTTTCAGTTTCAAGAACACCTTCATCTCCTTCATTCTCATGTCCCATGTTGTAGAAGTCATGTGGTGATGCATTAATAACAAAAGCCCAATTCTTTCTAGAAAGATCATTAACATAGAAGCATTGCTCCACTTGAGATGCTAAAACAAATGGTTCATTGGTTTTTAGTTTGCGCTTCATATTTACACTAATAAATCCTTATTTATCTCGTACAAAGCCTCTTTGTGTATCATGCATGTCCCACCATTCAAATCTAAAAATGTGAACTAATCTTCCAACAGTGTAAGTCAACTCCAAAATTTCATCCAAAACACCATAATAAAAAAGGGTTCATTTTCTGTCTCCACTTTGACTACAACACCACTATTTTGTGTTGTCAACCTTTGGTCACGGTACTAATTTTGAAATCTGAATCCATTAATGTCTAAACTAGTATAAAATGATGCCTCCTTATCAGGTCCACGAACTAAGCTTAGAAGTTCATCATCCACCTTACCCTATTTATGCAATTGAAACACCTAGAAAAATAGATAATTCAAAATTCATATAAACATCATTTTAGTTTCACAAAGTAGTTGGAGTGATTAAAATTAATACTCACACGACTCTCCAACCATTCAAAGAACTTCTCATGTACCGCGTTGATATTGTCAACACCCAATTCTTGGATAAGTTGTTTGTGCTCTCTAAAATAACATGAATGACTAGTATAACAGTATAATTGATAAAATAATAATCTAAGACTAAAAAATTGAACTAAGTTACCTTATAAATGGTAATATAACATCACAATTTTCCAGAATATACTTGTGCACTTGTAACCATTCGGTAACACTAAGGCTATTGATGGTTCCTGCTGATAACGGTTTTCCAATTTGCTTAAAAATTGACAATTATGATGACGTTGTTGTTTCTCTTATATCATTGTATCTTGGTTGATGAGAACTAATTTCATTCTCTTTCATATATCTTGAGGAAAAGACTAGACATTCATTAGTGATGTACATCTCAGCTATTGAACCCTCTGGTCAGTTTTTGTTGCGCACATATGATTTCAGATTTTGAAGATACCTACAAGATCCAGCCAATTTTTTATACCATATTATAAAATAAAAATAAACAAATTATAGATGTTACCTTTCAATGGGGTACATCCATCTATATTGAATAGGACCTCCAAGAATTGCTTGTTTCGCCAAATGAATGGGCAAGTGCATCATCACATCAAAAAATGATGGTACAAATATCTACTCCATTTTACACAATGTGACGGTGATATGTTTCTCCAATCTATGCAGATCTTCTACAGATAGAACTTTAGAGCATAACTCCTTGAAAAATATACTCAGTTCTGTTAATGCCTCAGATATAGGTTTTTCTAATAATCCACGTGTTGCAAAGGGAAGGACTTTTTGCAAAAATATATGAAAATCATGAGATTTCATGCCAGATATTTTGCGCTCACTAACATTCACACATTTAGACATACTAGAGCAAAGCCCATAAGGAAACTTGATTTCTTTTAGGAAATCACAAAGGATCTTATTTTTCCTCCTCAGATAGAGTAAAACATGCTACTGGAACTTCTAGTTTTCCATTTACATATTTAGGTAAGAGCTCTTTCCTAATTTGCATAGCTTTTAAATCTTTACGAGCTTTTGAATTCTCCTTTGTTTTTTCATCAACGTCCATTATTGTTCCAATTAAACTGTCACAAATATTTTTTTCAATGTGCATGACATCAAGATTGTGGAGCAAATGAAGAGTCTTCCAATAAGGAAGCTCAAAGAAAATACTTTTTTTCTTCCAAGCATGTTTCGGCTTCTCTATTCGAGATCTCTTCTTTCTTTTTCCAAGAATAGACATAAATATTTCATTCAATTGTATCATAGCATCTTCTCCAGATATCTCTTGGGGAGGAGGTCTTGTTTCTTTTTTCCCATCAAATGCACATTCATCACACCTCCATCTATGATCTAGTGGTAAGAATCTACGATGGCCCATGTAACAAAACTTTCCCCCATATTTTAATCTGAGAGACCAAGTATCCTTATGACAACAAGGACATGCTAATTTACCTTGGGTTGACCACCCAGACAAATATCCATATGCAGGAAAATCATTTATTGTCCATAACAATGCAGCATGCATGTCAAAATATTTCTTTGAAACTACATCATATGTTTTGACCCCTACATCCCATAGCTCTTTTAACTCCTCAATCAGTGGTTGCAAGTAAACATCAATCTTATAGGTCGGGGACTTCTTCCCGGGAATCAAAATTGATAGAATAAAATAATCTTGATTCATACAAAGCCAAGGAGGTAAATTATATGGGATGAGGATAATAGGCCATATACTATAAGAATTGCTCATGTTTCCAAATGGATTAAAGCCGTCAGATGCTAAGCCTAGCCTAACATTACGAGAGTCACTAGAAAACATTGGATAATTCACATCAAATCTTTTCCATTCTTCTGCATCAGCAGGGTGGCGTAATTTGACATCATCTTTTCTCTCTTCCTTATGCCATCTCATCTAAGATGCAGTTTGATAACACATGTATAAACATTTTTAACGTGGTATTAATGGAAAGTGCCATAAAGTCTTAGCAGGAATCTTTTTTTCCAACTTGAACTTCTTTCTATTCTTTCTAGGAGACTTGTCTTTGATAATGTCATCAAAAGAGGTGAATTTCCATCTAGATGCACCACATTTCAAACATATATCAACATTCTTTTGATCCTTCCAAAACAACATACAATGGTTTTACAAACATCTATCTTCACATAGTCAAGCCCTAGATTAGTGATATTTTCTTGCTTCATAGAAGGATTCTAGCAGATGACAACCCTTAAATGCCTTGGATAACAATGTAATCAAATTGTTGAAACAATTATTGCTCAGACCATGAAACCCTTTGAGTTGCAACAATGACATCGTAAAAGATAGTTTTGAGAATTCTCCAGACCCATCATGAAGTGGCTCCTTTGCATCTTTCATCAGCTTGCAAAACTTAGAAAATTCACTGCTCAAATCATCACTGTCATATGTTTCATCCATATCAGCAGGTGTAGCAACAAATCTATTAGGAAACCCTAGACCATCTCTTATCATTCCATGTATATCATCAACAACATCATTAACATCATCACCGACATCATCACTAGTATTAGAATTTATGAATTCAACTGATTCACTGTGCGCCACCCAGCACGTGTACTGCTCAATTATGCCATTCACTATAAGATCAGCTAAAACCTCATCTTTTGTCTTGAAACATGCATTATTACATTTAAAACAAGGGCATGTTATGTAACCATCAACTTCTATATTTTTAGATGCAAATTGAATAAATTCCGCAACTCCATTAATGTATTCTGAAGATAACCTATTCTTATTTTCATCCAGCTTTTATCTATCCCATCCATAGAATCCTACAATTTAGAAATCACTACTAAAACATACGAAAAAGAATATTATGGTATGTTACTTGATCTTCTCCCTTTTAATCCATTTGCACATAATATGAAGGGAACTTCCAGCGGGAGAAACCATTAATGAAAGTTATAACATTACTACAAGTAAAAATGGACTTCTTGTACTTATGAGCAAAATAAAAATATATATATTTATTCATGAATATAAAAAAACAACACTTTGTATTGTATACATACAAGATAACATGACATGGTGATGCGATGATTTTGAGTCGCATTTATAGACTTGTTTTACTAGTGTTTTATGCATTTATTGGTCATTTTGGTGGTTAATATTGCATAATTCATTTACTTTGGTCTATGACCCTTCTCAGTGTCAAATCTCCTTTATTTTATTATTTTGAGCTTAAATGATTACAATGATAGGTTTTATTTTGGCTTATGTGGTTTTGTGTTGCAATTTTAGGAAAACACATATCTGCAGTTGTCGATACCATCTACGGCAGTTGATACTATCGACACAGCCACATGCAGCCAGCCGCAAGGAGTAGCACAGAGTCGATACCATCGACAGGGAAGTTGATGGTAGTGACTTACCATCAGGTTGCTGGCGAGAAGACAGTTGATACAATCGACCCTAAAGTCGATACTATCGACACGTGGAGTTTCAGCGACAGAAAAGGGATAAAAATGATGCCTAAGGGTGTCGATGGTATCGAGTCAGCATCTGGCGCAACGAAGAAAAGAAAAGAAGACTTGTTGATATCACGTAGGGTCGATACCATCGACTCGATGGTATCGACACCGTCAGATGCAAGTTTGTTTCAGATCGATCTAAATCTGACGACTGTGATATTTTTGCAACCCAACTCGGTGATTATACCTAATGACGGCGGCCAAGAGTAGGGAATCACGTCATTAGCCGCTACACACGTCTCGAGAAGGTGTGGAGAGAAGAACGGAGCCCAGAAGCACGCCCCAGCCGTTCTGGAAGCCGAAGAAGACGTTTTCCACCGTCGAAAGGTTGTAGATTGTGCATTCTTTGCCGAGGAATGCTTGGATCTTCTGCGTTCAGGGATTTCATTACTTATTCACGTTTTTCTCCATCTTTCCCCTATTCTCAATGATGTGTTGCTCTAAGATGAACATGTGGGGCTAATCCCCTCTATCTTTAGGACCGGGAGTAGCCTGGAGAAGCATTGTATGACATTTTTATCATATTAATTTATAATTTATCTCTTAGATCCGTGGTATGATTTTGTTTTCTCAATTATATTGTTATGCCTGATCAAAATAATGATAATCTAATGCCTTTAATTACTTTGAAAGAAGAATTAACGGTTGAAAAGAGATGAAATTCACATTAATTAACAAATCCCTTGAACAAGGTGATGTAAGGTTAATGGTGGAAACCCAGAGGTCGAATCTAATGCACCTAGTTTAGGGTATAGGTTACTACGACGGTGGAACCGACCTAGACATAGGTAGTGAATTGTACCACGACAGTGGGCAATTCTGACTACAGGCCACTATCTGGATTGAGAGATGAACCTGAATTATTATGTGGAAATTCATACAATGAAAACCCGCGGTGAAATCGCAATCCTAAAGATCTCCACTTGAATTGATTAAACTAAACATTTGATTGATTACTTTATTTTATTTTATTTTCTTTTATTTTTACAACAACTCTCAAACTCTTTTAATCGGTTTAGCTGATCGCAAACAGTTAGTAGTAGTCTACCGATAATTTAGTGTCCCTGAGTTCGACTCGAGCCTCACAAGGGCCTATACTACATTGATGCGTGCACTTGCGTTCGACACACGGTAAAATCGTGTTAAGTTTTTGGTGCCGTTGCCGGGGACATGGCAATTGTCGGCACTACGAGTGCTGCGAGCGGCCATTCTAGGCCACCTTTTATTTTTATTATTTTGAAATCATTTCCAAAATTCATAGTCTATTCTTTTCAATTGTGTAATCGTCTATCACGGTACTGAACCGAAATTATTATTTTGCAGGTACTGTGCATGGTGCGGACGCGTAACAACGACTACACGCAACAAGCACCATAGGTTCCACTTCCGGGAATAGACGACGAGGAGGATTACAATCAACACCATTATGAAGAAATAGATTTTGACTCAGAACAAGAAGCCATGGCAGAAGAGCAGATGATATGGGAGAAGATCAAGGCTTCTTCCTCATCCACGTCAAAGGGGCCAATCAAGAAGCAGGCTATCAATATTCTGACATATAAGATTGATCCTGCATTAATAAATTTGGTCAAATCCAATGCATTTCATGGGCTCAAAAACGAAGACCCGGTGACTCATATAAGCCAATTCGTGGAGAATTGTGACATGATCAAAATAGACAGGTTCCTGCAGGAGACACTTTATCTGAAGTTGTTCCCCAACTCTCTGGTGGGAAATGCATGAGAATGGCTACATAATCTCGACAATAAATATGTGGAATCATGGAACCACATGTTTGAAGTATTATTTGAAAGGTTCTTTCCTCCCGAGAAGACCAATGATTTGGTCCGAAAGATCTATGATTTCAGCCAGAAGGTAGGGGAGACCTATTCGGAGACTTGGGAGCGTTTTCAGATTATGCTAAGGAGGTACCCACACCATGGTTTGGACAAGGAAAATCAAGTAAATGTTTTCTATTTTGCTCTCTCTGAGCATGATAGAAGTAATCTGGATTTCGTGGGTTCAGGATTTTTCTTAAACAACACTGGCACTAGGTGTTGGGAGATTATGAAGAATATGGCAAAGAAGCAATCTTGGGGCGATAGGGATGTACCAGAACAAGTCAAAGTTGTAGGTGAGTCTAGGGCTATCAAGGATCTGAATGATAAATTAGACCTTCTAGCTAAGAAATTGCTTGCCAAAGAAGATGTAGAATCTGAGGAGGAAGCCCAGGTCAAATTTATGCAACAACAGGGCTATAGAAACAATGATTATGCTTAGAGGAAGGATAGAAAATTTTCATGGAAAGATCCAAACAACTCTTTCAAGATCCAGATGCAAAACCACAGTCACCGGCAGAAGATAAAAGCTCCACGTTGCTTAGTCAAGTGGTGCAGCAAAATCAGGAGATGATGAGCATGTTTAGTAAGCAGTTACAGTCTCAGGGTGAGATCGTGACTAAATTGGGCAGATGTTGCAAAGCCATGGAGTCAGATGAGGGCATTAGAGACGACTGTGACCCAAATTTCCAATGAAGTGGCGGCCTTAAAGCTTACAAATCAACAAAGACATGCTGGGAATGCAGATGTTGTTCAAGCACATCATCAAGTAAAGTACATAGTTGTGATTACTGAGGCAGAGCCCCCGGTGGTAGAGGTCCAAGACAAAAGCAAAATGATTTTGATACGGAGGCTACACTGAAAATATCATATCCTCGCAGTCATTATGGACTACCTGGCGGATATAGCCCATTCAGAAAAGGCCGCCAAGAGCACATCGCACCCGCATCTAGGCAAAAAGAGCAGGTGAAGGCCATGCGTCAGGGTGAAGTTACGGTCGCTGAGGGAGAGGAGTCGCCACAAGTTACATCTGTTATAAATGATCTACTAAAGTCTACGCCAGAGGGTGACATTGAATCAAGCTTAGGGGAGGAGGCCCCGAAAAGCCCATATGTGCCACCTCATAAGCGTCTAGATGAGGCAGTTGTGTCTTATCTGGACAGTCTGAGGCTGAAGAAAGAGCATCGACACTACAGGAAGTTCTTGGAGATGTTCAGAAAACTCCATATCAATATTCCGTTAGTGGACATGATAGAGCAGATTCCCACATATGGGAGGTTTATCAAGGAAATCATCACTAAGAAGAGGCGGATCAAAGACACAGATGTTTGCCAGGTGAATGAGATGGTGAGCTCAATTATCCATGGGAGTTTACCACAAAATAGGAAAGACCCAGGAGGCTTCTACATTCCATGCTCCATAGGCGGTCAACATTTTCCACAAGCACAGTGTGATTCAGGCGCCAGCATTAATCTTATTCCATTGTCCACATTTCAAAATCTTGGGTTGAAGAAAATAAAGAAATCAACGGCAACTACTGAGTTGGTGGATGGGTCCATTGTGAAGCCATACGGAGTGTGCGAGGATGTGCTTGTCAAAGTTGACAGGTTTATCTTCCTGGTGGATTTCATTGTCATGGACATGCCGCAACTTAAAAGTTGTGAGATGCTATTATGTAGGATGTTTCAAGCGACGACTGATGTTGTCACTGCCATCGGGAGAGGTACTTTGACGTTGGGTATTGGCCACGATCGAGTGGAGTTCAAACTGCCGCATGATCTCTTGGGGACACTCTCCAAAGATCCAAGTTGATGAAGCTAGATGTCGTCTAGCCTAAGACGTTAAATAAGGGCGCTTCTTGGGAAGCAACCCAGCCATTGGTAGTTTCATTCAATTCTTTCTCATTTGCAAGTTAGTTTGATTTGATTTTGTTTTAGTGTAAAAATGATACCTTGATTGTTTGTTCAATGTGCAGGACTGAGGCAGGGTGGATACCATCAACCCTTGTGTCGATGGTATCGAGATGGGAACAGGTAGGCGGTTGTAAAAATCGCTCTGAGTCGATATTATCGATGACCTCGTCAATGGTATCGACCTACCATCAGATTGCTTGCCAAAATGGGGTCGATAGTATCGACATAGGTTTCGATACTAGCGAGATCTCTGTAGATATTCAGATGAATTCGTCTCAGTCAAGCCGATACCATCGATGGGTCTGTCGATGGTATCGACCCAGTTACAGGCAGAAAGCGACGGCCGGGCCTCACGAGGGTGTTTTCCCTAAGCAGAGTCGATACTATCGACACCCATCGATGGTATCGACGCGACATGTCATCGATCCGCCAGAGGAAATCAACGGCGATCGCTGCATCAAGAGAGTTGATCCGTGGGATGGGTCCATACCATCGACACCCATCGATGGTATCGATGTGTCATCGATCTGGGCCCCCACATCAGGCTATCGACAACCGTCGATACTAGTGGAAGACGGATTGTACTACAAGAGTCGATACCATCGACTCGTGTCGATGGTATCGACGGGAAAACAGCAGTGCCGGCCACAGTTATAAAAGGGATGGATTGTCGTCATATGACGTCACACCTTCAGAGCTTTCCTCCTCCACTTGTGTCGTGCGTCTTGTTGAGCGATCGGAGCCCGGCTACGAGCATCCAAGGAGCGCGTTCTTCTCAAACCTTCACCGAGCTCCGTCTTCTATTCCTTCTTTCTTTGCGACGATGGTGCATACAGCCGGTGCTTCTTCTTCATGGGCAGATCCTATGGAGATCCCTGAGTTCATCCATCCACCTACTGCATCTATTCCTCGTCCGAGGATAGTCCACCCTTCTGCGGAGGTCAAGAAGATCTACGAGGAATTAATGAAAAGGAAGATTGAGCCGACCTGCTACATCGACCGGGACATGATTCGATACCTAGGGTTCGAGGCTAATCTCCAGTATGTTCTCAAAGGCCAAGTGCACCAAACCAATAGGATTCTAGATGAAGTCCAATACTACGCCGAGGGCCATCCATTTTTCGGCGAGTGGCCGACTTATAAAGAACTCATGGCAGAGTTCATGGCATCACTAGACATCAACGTACTGTCCAATGACTTGGTCGCCATCGACAGAGAATCAAAGAAAGGGTGGGTGTCGTTCAGACTCTTCAACAATAACTACACCATTAGCCTTGACTAGTTCAATTCTATATATAACTGGGTTCATCACAACTACCAGCACTGGTGGCCAGACAACAAGACCGACTATGACGCCATCTTTGCCCAATTGGTGATTGCGCCGCCCGGCAAATCCGTGAGCTACCACAATGCGGCGGTGGCGGATTTTGAGTATCCGTTTGTGTGGGTTCTTCACCGCATGCTCTGCACCACCCTGTTTGCTCGTGGTGACTTGTCTCTCAGCAAGTTTCAGGAGATAGATTTTTTCATCCTGCACAAATTGTTGAAGCGCGAGGAGTGCAATTGGGGTGCGTTTTTCTTGACGCGCATGGTGGCCGTGAAGAGGAGTACGAGGAAAGCTCTAATCCACTTTGGAGGGCTCATCACACTGTTGGCCCTCTATCTTAGGCTAGATTTCTCTTAGCTTACTCCCCTCTCCAACAGGAGCAAGGTCAACCTCCAGCATCTGCACCACTCCAACCTCCTTCTGATACGTGATGGCTTGGCATATGCACATTGCCATGTCAATCACGCTTATCAAGAGTCTGTGCTTCCCGACCCCATCTTCAACATTGAGGGTTCTCAGCATTTCTGATGGCCTATCATAGCCATTGATGACTCAGATGAAGACGGCGGCAATGACAACAATGATGATGACGGCGATGAGCTTGAAGAGGAAGAGGAGGCTTTCACCCCTCTTCACGCACAAGTGGCACCCCAAAAGCGTCCCCGCATGCATCCGGGTGCATCTTCATCTTCACAGCCTCTGCCACCGCAACCTTCTCCTCAAGGAGAGGATGTCTATTCCATGCAGGGGATGTATACAATGTTGTAGGATATTCATCAGACACAGCAGCAGCATACAGCTTCATACGTCGGTATTCAGGATACAACTAACAGGCTATTAGACAACCAGAGGGCTATTTTCGAGAATGAGCGCCTCCTCCTAGACAACGAACAACACATCCACGACAGGTTGCATAGGATGGAGATGCAGCAGCAGCCCTTCTACGATCATTACTGGAGCCAGAACTATTTTGGGGGGTATCCACAACCTCCACCAATGCCTCAGTATGATCTGAGCTTTCAGGGGCAGTACCCATCTTGGGACCCCACGACCCCACAGTACCCGCCTCCTCCGGAAGAATGATCGGTATCACTGTTCCACCTTTTAAGGTTGTTTTTGACTATGAGGCCATAGTCGAATTCAAGCTTAGGGGGGAGTTGGAACAACTCTATCCTTAGTTTTCTCAGTTTTTAGTTTTTATTGTTTTGTCTTTTGTTATTTGTTTTCTTAGTTTTAGTTTGTTTGTAGGATCCACACTCTATCTAGTGTAATTGTGTATGTCTTAAGTCATGTGTCATCTCGTTGCTTATACATGGGAATCATGGGCAAAATTTTAAAAAAATTAGTGTTTGGAAAGCTTGTGTTGTTCACCTTTGAGCACATAACTTAAAAAACTGATTGGGTGTGTCAACTCTAAAACAGGAAATCAAAACTATACATTCCTATGATTCATGAAAGTGTACATAATTGGTTGTTTGAGCCTAAACTGATCAAATGATAATGAGACTTTAATTTGAAATAAGAGAGAGAAACCTCTTAATTACCACATAGGTTAGTAAGGAGGGACACATAATAATTTACAAAAGTTCAGTCAATTAGTCTTGTGATCTATCCACCCCATTGTTTTTATACTCCACCTTAAGAACTGGAAGTACATTATGGTTTTAATCTCTTTGATTGCACCTCATGTAGATAGGTATTGCATTGCAATTATTCTCACATATTTTGCATGAAAATGAAAAAAATAGATTAGTTATACATGCACATTATCTTTAGGTGCATGTCATTTAGTTGCATAATGTCATTTTGTAGTTGCATTCACATTTTTGTGCATAAAGTACATCATGCATCTTATTTCTTATGAATTGTTCCATACCTTCTGAATGCTTCAAATATATAAGTTATGCAGCAAGAAGTGAGCCCGACAAATCACTCATTGTCATCTATGAAAATAAGGACCTAAAAAATTAAGAAAAAAGTTTCTAAAAAAAAGAGAAAAAGAAAAAAGAAGAGTAGTGAGAAGCAAGTAGGATTGAGAGGGAGAAAGGAACATAGTCTCACCTACATACTAAGAAGAATAAGTGCATGATGTAGTTCTCCTAGATATTCCATCTCACCTTGAGACGGGATGATAGTGCATGCATCATTCCACCCAAATGTAGGCATTAGGGCATTTTCTCTTGCATATGCATCATTTAGGTCATTTTTGCTTTGTGCATGTTAAGACAGTATAATGCTTCCATTTCTTCCACTAGCCACCCATTCCATCTACCCGTTGCTCGAATTGGTAGGCCACTGTGATTTTCTCCTCACTCGTTAACATTAGGAGAGTTGCTTCCATATAGATGGTAGTTAGGGCGAGCAATGTAGAATAGGAGATCACAAGATGCACTGAGTCTGAAATGGAGAATTTTATTATGTTAACTGCCTTACATGATAGTGTTCATAAATTTTGAGGTAGATATCTTTTATGGATGATTACTGTCGCCTTTAGGGTAATTATCATTACGTGGTTAGTAAGGGCCGGAATGTGAACGTCTGGCGGGGATCATATGGTGATGTTTGTTGTGATGATCTGTTCTTTAGTTGACCCTCACAATTCTATTCTAAAGTTTATTTTCTCGAGGGCAAGCAATGTTCAAGATTAGGGGAGTTTGATGCGATGATTTTGAGTCGCATTTATAGACTTGTTTTACCTGTGTTTTATGCATTTATTGGTCATTTTGGTGGTTAATATTGCATAATTCATTTACTTTGGTCTATGACCCTTCTCAGTGTCAAATCTCCTTTATTTTATTATTTTGAGCTTAAATGATTACAATGATAGGTTTTATTTCGGCTTATGTGGTTTTGTGTTGCAATTTCAGGAAAAACACATATCTGCAGCTATCAATACCATCGATGGCAGTCGATACTATCGAAACAGCCACAGGCAGCCAGCCACAAGGAGTAGCACAGAGTCGATACCATCAACAGGGAAGTCGATGGTAGTGACTTACCATCAGGTTGTTGGCGAGAAGACAGTCGATACTATCGACCCTAAAGTCGATACTATCGACACGTGGAGTTTCAGTGACGGAAAAGGGATAAAACGGACGCCTAAGGGTGTCGATACCATCGACTCACATCGATCGTATTGAGTCAGCATTAGGCGCAATGAAGAAAAGAAAAGAAAAGAAGACTTTCTGATATCGCGCAGGATCGATACCATCGACTCGCGTCGATGGTATCGACACCGTCAGATGCAAGTTTGTTTCAGATCGATCTAAATCTGACGGCTGTGATATTTTTGCAACCTAACTCGGTGATTATACATAATGACGATGGCCAAAAGTAGGGAATCACGTCATTAGCCGTTGCACACGTCCCGAGAAGGTGTGGAGAGAAGAACGGAGCCCAGAAGCACGCCTCAGCCATTCCGAAAGCCGAAGAAGACATTTTCCACCGCCGAAAGGCTGTAGATCGTGTATTCTTTGCCGAGGAACGCTTGGATCTTCTCCGTTCAGGGGTTTCATTACTTATTCACGTTTTTCTCTATGTTTCCCCTTTTCTCAACCATGTGTTTCTCTAAGATGAACATGCGGGGCTAATCCCCTCTATCTTTAGGACTGGGAGTAGCCCGGGGAAGCATTGTATGCCATTTTTATCATATTAATTCATAATATATCTCTTAGATCCGTGGTATGATTTCGTTTTCTCAATTATAGTGTTATTCCTGATCACCATAATGATAATCTAATGCCTTTAATTACTTTGAAAGAAGAATTAACGGTTGAAAAGAGATGAAATTCACATTAATTAACAAATCCCTTGAACAAGGTGATGTAAGGTTAATGGTGGAAACCCAGAGGTCAAATCTAATGCACCTAGTTTATGTTATAGGTTACTACGACGGTGGAACCGACCTAGACATAGGTAGTGAATTGTACCATGACAGTGGGCAATTCTGACTACAGGCCACTATCCGGATTGAGAGATGAACCTGAATTATTATGTGGAAATTCATACAATGAAAACCCGCGGTGAAACCGCAATCCTAAAAATCTCCCCTTGAATTGATTAAACTAAACATTTGATTGATTGCTTTGTTTTATTTTATTTTCTTTTATTTTTACAACAACTCTCAAACTTTTTTAATCGGTTTAGCTGGTCGCAAACAGTTAGTAGTAGTCTACCGATAATTTAGTGTCCCTGAGTTCGACTCGGGCCTCACAAGGGCCTATACTACATTGACGCGTGCACTTGCATTCGACGCACGGTAAAATCATGTCACATGGTCATGGAATTGTACTCACTTAGTTCTCTTGGTTGAATAGAGCTCCTTTTCATTTGAAATGATGCAGTGCTTTAAAAATATCTTTATATATCCTAAGTTAAGGAAATATCATTGAGAGAATAGATTTTCATAAACATAATAAATGATTGAAATAGTATTGCTTTAATTAGTTAACAACCATCATATTTATTTGACTTAAGTGTGACAAGTGTAGCACAACTACTGGATAAACTGATCTCAAAATTTGCTAAAATAAAAATCTAGGTCATACAAAACTATGGTTCACGTGGACTTTTATATAATGAAGTTACAATGAGATAAAGAGTATTAACTAATAAGATGGAAAATTGTAGCTTTGTTGAGTGGGAGCTACAAAATTGTGTTCCCAAATGAAGCATGTTATGGTCGGATATAGGCTGAAGGTGAAATTTGTGAGCATCGACGAGAAGGTTGATCAAAGTAAAAGAAAGAGCACAAGTAATTGGGAATAGACAAACAAGTAATGGATAAAAATAGTATCGAACTTAATCCTTATATTTACTATACAAAGAATTAGGTAAGGACAAGGAAGCATGGACACGTTTCTAGACACAGACACGGGACACGTCAATTTTCTAAAATATAGGACACGGACACGACTCTAGATGAGGGGGATTTTTTTTAATATATACAAACAAATGTGTATGATGTATGTATTATATACATATATGTATATACTGAAATACATATGCATCTAAATTTATTATAAATTATCTAGAATTCTACATATTTGTATGTATCTAAATTTATTGAAAACTTATATGTACAATAGTATATGATTTTGAAGTATGCATGTGTTTGTGTGTGCAGTAGAAACAATATGAAGTAGATGCCTAATTTTTGCATTACTTTCAGTAGATATAGCAAAATTTTAGAATATTTAAAATGATTGAAATGGTTGTATATAATTATGAATCTTTAGTAAAAAAATGAAGTATCCAACTGACTGTTGCATTATTTTCAATAAACAGAGCAGAATTTCAGATATAGTAAATGACTTTGCATTACTTGATCAATCAATTTATTAGATCAATATGCAATTTATGATATCTAATTCATCTTAGAATGTGCACGTTCACTCTTTTAAGGTATTTAATATACAATTTAAGTTAGAATATATGAAATATAAGTTAGAATACAGTTTTATGTAATATTTTCTCAATGATAGTATGGTTATAGGAGTTGTATATTCAGAATATACTCAAATATGGGCTGCGGTAGCAGGTAAAACTGCATAGATGTGTCCAAGAAATGTTTGGGCCGTGTCCAAGAAGTGTCCGGGCTGCAAAAATGGACCAAAATGGACAAGACATGTGTTGGTTGTGTCCAAAACGTTTTCGACCGTGTCCAAGAAATGTTCGTGTCCAAAACGTGTATGACACAGACACGGGGGCTATATAGAAGTGTTCGTGCTTCATAGGGTAAGGAAGTCAACCTAAGCACAACTTTTTGGATAATATTATCGATCCTAAATGTATGACACAGACACGGGGGCTATATAGAAGTTTTTGTGCTTCCTAGGGTAAGGAAGTCAACCTAAGCACAACTTTTTGGATAATATTATTGATCCTAAATTTTGTATTATACTAAGGAAAGACACATTGAAAAAGTTTGATAAGATCTTTGTGAATGACAATTGTTCAACTACAGTTTCCAGAAACCTTGAGCCTCTTAGTTACTTCCCTGATTCCCTCAATTACATGGATAAGGTGACGACATGATCCTTGTTATAGTTTAATAAATGGTAGTCTTAAATTTTCTTTAAATCACACCTAACAAGACTCCTCATTCCCCATTATATATAAAACATTGTCTCTCAATATCAATTAATCTGTCTGATTTTATTATACACCAATCTTCTAGGCATTGATTATGAAGTTCTTGAGTTTTACTAAACTTCCATAACAATATGAACCAATCACCAAGTGTCAATATAATCCCTTAGCTTTAAACATTATAAAATAAACCAGCCCAAAAAGGCAGGCTTAGATGTGTTTGTTGGAGCAGAGTTAGATAATCATGTTCACTCTTTCTACTATGTTGTGAATTTTTTTCGGAGAATATGGACTTGGGAAATTGTAGAACATTGTTGAAATGATTGAAATGAAATAGGAAACAAGAAACTAAATAGTATATCTGTAGAGGAAATTTCGTTCTTACAGTAAGTATAGATATTGGGACTTACCGACTATATGTTCAGGACTCCTTGGCCGGCTATCACTCAAAGGATAGTCCTTCCTTTCGATTGTAGACTCCAGACTCTGGTGATTTGATTAGATGTCAGATTCCAATGCCTTGGAAGCAGAGATCGTCGCTTTGAGCCGAGGGTTTCTCGTAGATGTGGTAGAGGGTTCGGATATGGGGGAAAGGTAGTCAGGAAGGGAAGCGGCCTGCGATAGATAAATTATGGGAAAGAGGAGTGGCAGAGGAAGACGAGAAGCAGTCCGTAGGGGGAGGAGCCGACGTGCGCGAGTGCGGAAATGGAAGAGGAGCAGTGCGGGGTGAGGAGCAGTGCGGCAGGGGAGAGGGAGCGGAAATTGGAGCAGAGAGCGTGAAGAGAAGTGGCAGAGGAAGATGAGAAGCACGTCTCGCAGGGGGGAGGAACCGATGTGTGCGAGTGCGGCAACAGAAGAGGAGCAGACGAGCAGTGTGGGATGAGGACCAATGCGGCGGGGGAGAGGGAGCAAAAATTGGGACAGAGAGTGTGGGTGAAGCGGTTTTGCAAATAATGAATAATTAGACGAGAAATAATTGTTCCACTACGCGCCAGTGGACTTCTCCCGCGCGTGGCTTACCATGGAGACGGGGTTTTGCAGCCCTGCTATCATGTAACTTTGCGGAGACAACCATAACCGAAATTGTTAAACAAAATTGCCAATAATAAGTGTCGAATTAGGCTAGATTTGTTGTAGTGATTCAAATCTACACCATGTACACAACTAAAAGTGCAAAGTGTCACTTCAGCTAGTCACTATGTTAAACATATTGTGAAACGTGTATATATCAAATTATTATTAGTATTTTTTATATTTTCATAATTATATTTCATCATTTTTTTTTGGGGGGGGGGTGCTAGAGTCCCCCTACCTTCCTTCCTAGTTCCTCCCTTGAAGGTAATGATGGGTCATTCGTTGGTATGCATTGGCCCCACATAGACACTGCATTCTAATTGAAAATGTATTGTTTTGAAAATTGGCATTCTAGGCAATATTTTTATAAATATGAAATAGTGGTAACTAAAATCTCGAACAGGGACATTATGATTTTATTAACCTTCATTTTTATGAAGGTGCGAACTTCCATCCAATTGCACTCTAGCATGACACCCTAGTTTGTTTATATTAGGAAAATGCCATGTTATATCAGGCTCAATATGGAGTCCATTTGTCCTTTTCACACTGAACAAGGGGCATAATTGAAAATTTATGCTACCTTTTCAGCTTTGTCCTTTTTTTTTTGTGTGAAAAGGACAAATTTGTCCCATTTGAGGACCTAAAACTCACTACACATATCTCATTACTTTTTGTCCTTTCATTGTACATTACAAACGTAAATCATCTAAAAGATCAACTGAAATTTGCTATGGCAAGTTGTTGTTACACTTGCTGTTACATCTAATCCCAGTCTTACATCTAACTCCAAGGATCTACTTCTAAAAAAATTAATTAAGTGTTTCACCGATCCAGATTAAAATATGCAACATGTCCGAACAGCGTCGTCCTTGAACAACAAATCTGAACCCCGAAAAGATGCCTACTGTAGGAAAATACGCGTTCAAATTAGGTGCTTGAAAAGCAAATCTGCACCATTACTCTTCTCTTCATCATTTCCCTTCATGAACAAACTGTGGCGAAAAGGATTGAATTCAAGGATAAGCACTAGGTTTAGTAATGGAGTCACTACTAAACAACAGACTGCAACAGTCTGTAACCAACTGATCCTCAAGGCCGTATCCGTAAGCAAAGCCAGGTTACCCATGCATGAAGGAAATGATTTCTGTAGGCAACATGTGCGGCCCTGCAGTGTCGTCTGCGTCATCTCCATAAAAATCTTCTAGTTGCTAGCGCGTATCATGATTACTTAGCACTACTCATAGGAGAACGGCGACGTCCCTGGTCTTTACCATCTTGCCAGAGAATCTGCGGAACCTGGATTAATCTTATGTAATCCAAATGGTAGTGAAAAAATACTAGCTAATGGCAGAAATCCCTCTGTTGGACAATAGTACTTAGAAGAGAACAGCATATTGAAGAAATTGTCAGAAGAGATCGATAATTATTAATGAACAGATACGAATGAGCAGTAAAGCTGTATAGGCCTGCTGTTTCATGTGCTTGCGAAAAAGAAAACAAATTAACGCTCAGGCAACGTTAACATCTATGCATTCCATTTTAGTCTCTGCTTTTGCCGGACACCGGTTCCGTATCACTTTTGGCTTTGAGACAGTCCATACGAGGCACAGAGCAATGTTCAACCTTGTCTTTACTAGCTAGGTTTCTATTTTATATAACGTAGTAGTTAGTTGCAGACTGGTGCGCGCCCTTGTTGAAGAAGACCACTGACTACATTTAAAGACGGATCGGAAGAAAGAAATAACTACGCTGGCGTCCAGCACCATCCACCATGGAAGATGACGCCGGATACAGAGGCGCGGGCGGAGGTAGGAACACAGCTAGAGGCGGGAGGAGGAGTGTTCGCCAGTTTCGTCCGCTGGCTCAACGGCGCCGGCGGCAAGTAGGCAACCGAATGCAGCCAGAGACGACGGAGAACCATGATCAGCATGTCACTGATGGTGTGTCAGGAGCTTCCTCGACTTTCAGCACGCGCTCTGGAAGGCAGAGAAGGGAGAAGATGGGTGACTACTACGCCGCACTTCAGGATATGGTCCCTAACCTCTTCCCTAGGGCACGTACAGTACCAACATCCTTCTTGATTTCCCCAATTTGTTTTTATTCGCTTATTTAGTCAGAGAGGAACACTGTAAATCCCTAACAGCAGCTGCCTTCAGGCCACAAAAGCCAGGATCATCGAAGAGACGATTGCCTACATACGAGAGCTCCAGGAGAGCCTGAGCAGGATGGAAGCCGCGAAGAGATCTGCTGCATCCTCATCGTCGTCCTCTTCGCCCTCTGTACCTCCGCAGATGCCTCAGCCCCACAAAGGACGGCGCGTGTTACCTACCCAACCACCTGTCCTGGAGCAACGCCGGATCGCGACGATACACGTGGCTGCCGCGACGCGATCCACCGCGGGTACGGTTTTCTTCGGGGTGCGTTCCGTCAAACGACCGGGCTTGGTGTCACGGGCGCTGCAGATCTTCGAGAAGCATCGTGCAGAAGTGCTAACTGCTACTGTGGCGTCCGCGGCGAGGTACGTCGACTTCACTTTCACGGTGGCCGCCCACCAGCCGGAGACGGAGGTGCTCGAGATGCTTAAGCAGGATCTGTACCACGCGCTGTCCACGTAGCTGTATATATATATACTTGTTTCTTGTATATAGCAACAGCTAAAATCTATAACACTAGGTCATGCATCAGCTTGAGCAACATCCGTCACTTTTGTTCACTTTTGTGAATAGATCCAGACAGTCAGGCTGCAGCAAGTACGTACGAACTTATGATCAACTTTTACATAAATGATAGGACCGGCAGATCGCCCGATCCTGTTAGAAGTAATTTCATAATGAAAAATGCTAGGTGAGCACAACTCTTACACTATAAATGAGCACTAGTTTTGTTTTTTTTACATAAAGCAATGACATGACAAATAGATCATGTTATTTTATTAGTTTGCTCTTTGAGTTTGCGGCTCACAACCTCTTTTATAATTAATCTCTCCGCACTCAGTATCTATTTATGGTTAATTCCAACAATACGCATCATGCATCAGACAATTACCTGGTGAAAAATGTGATCTCCGATAAGATAATGAACACTACATTTGTTTTTAAACGATGAATCTCCAATAACAATTCTCGACAACATGTCTCCTAAATGTGATAGAAGACCGAGACGGACAATCTCCTACACAATGATTTTGATCATATTACAAAAAATTACATGATGCATTCATCAACTAATCGACAGGCATATTCTTTAATCTGGTGATTATCATGTTCAACATGTTCTTAATGACTGATAGTAGCCTAAAAGAACGACAAAGAAGATCACTGAGGATAATATGATGAATCAATTCAATACGCCCGTCAGGCTGTAGCAAGTACAAACTTCGAATCAACTTGTAAATAAATGCACATAAATGGGGATCCGCAGATCATGTTAGTAGTGTTTTGTGACTCATTTTGTAATCTCAATGCACCCTTGTCTGTTTATGGTTAATTTCATCATTATGTCTCATACATGAGAGATTGCACGATAAGGGTGAAAAATGTGAGGATTGGTAAAAACAATGAGAATTATATTTGTTTCTAAACTATTGATCTTTGATCAGAATTTTCAAGTACATATATCACAAATCTCATGACACAACAATTATATCTTGTTGAATGTAGATTTGGGTGCAAGAGATTTCTCCGAAAATTTAAAAAAAGTGTGGATATAGATGGGTAGGTCGGGAAAAATAGTAGTCGCCACCATGCTTATAACGAAAAACAAAGAACCATGAAAAGCTTCACATAACTGTTGGATAAGTCAGACAGAAAAGTACATGTTAGATAAGACATCAAGTTACGTATGGAATGGTGTTAGGCACCCCCACAACACCCTTATATATAGCATCATAATTGCCTACAAGGTCAAATATTAAGTGCTTATATGCACAAAGATAAAGCAAAAAGATAAAAAGCCCCTTGCAAATCAAAGGTTTGAAGAAATAAATTATATAAGTGATCATCAATTCCGGGTGCTCATCTCCTCACACCACTAAACAGTCAAAATAGAGGGAGAAGAGACCAAGAGGGTGCAAGAATAACAAAATGGTAACATGCAAAAGAGAGGCTAGTGATAAGAATAATTGTATAAGTAATCATCAACCCTAAGTACTCATAATTTCACTCCACTTGGGGTCCAAAAGGTGAGAGAGAGAGGGATATACATTATTGTTAGATCAAAACTACCTTACTTTGACATCTTATTGTGGTAGAGGTGGATTTCTCATCTCTTTTCTCAATTAGATTTAGATGTGGAAAATGATCAATCAAGGTGTTTGTATCTTCATAGGATAGCTTAAAGGTGGAGATCTAGTATTGTCATCATTTGTTTACGATTTGGGCATTTGTCAGATTCTAGCCTTTTTAATTAGGCTGCTAACAAAATTTTCTGGTGGACGATCCATACAAATGAAGGTTGTGAGGGCATATTTATAGTGTATCAGGTTGTCTAGGGTTAGGGCTTAAGTGGGGAGCATCAAGATCCAGTTGGGAGCGAAGGAGGTGCATGCTAAATGGAGTCTTATGGACATGTTTTGAACATGATACAACTAACTCAATTATTGTGAGGGAAATAGGGAGTGTGCAACATACATTAAATAGATGTCCTCATTCTAGAGTGTTTTGGACAAATTTTGAACATAGTTTGATTGACTCATATAAATTGGAAAGCCTAGAGAGGCAGGTATGTGGCTTTTACACCCCCACTCTGTGAAGGGCTTCTGAGCATGGTGATGGGTGTTTGGAGAGCCTAGAATGGGTGGAAAACTCTAGTTGATTGTCCTTCCTAGTTTTAGCTTGTGGACACATTACTCAGGTTGAATTTTAGTACATGCTTATCTATCTATGGTTAATTTCACCATTATGTATCATACATGAGAGAGTTACACTATTAGGGTGAAAAAATGTCAGGTCTAGTAAAGTAATGAGAAATACATTTGTTTTGTGGCGAGATAAAAATTCTCAAGTACATATATCACAACGTCAAGAGACAAAAATTATATCTTGTTATAGATTGTGGTTTCATGAGTAAGAGGTTTCTCATAAAAATAAAAAGGAAGTGTGGATGGATGGATGAATCTAAAAAAAAGAGTAGTTACCAACACTTATTAGGAAAAATGAAGAACCGTAAAAAGCTTCAAAGAATGACCGCATAAGGCGGATTGAGATTTAGATATAGGGTAGAGCATCAAGTTATGCATCATAAGGTGTTAGGCATCTCACAATGCCTCTGTAATATCATCATTACCAACAAGGTCAAATATGTCCTTTTCAAAGAAAAGTGTTTATATGTACAAGATAAACAAAAACATGAGATAGCCACCTGCAAATCCAAAGTTTGAAGTAATAAAATTGTATAAGTGATCATTTATCTTGGGTGCTCATCTCCATACACCACTAAAGGGTTACAAAAGAGGGATACAAGAGAGAGAGAGAGAGATAGGGTGCAAGAATAACAAAATAGCAACCTATAGAAAAGATGCTAGCAATAAGAAAATTGTATAAATGATCATCGACCCTGAGTTCTCATTACTTCACTCCATTGCAGTTAGAAAGGGGTGAGAGAGTGATCCACATGATTTTAGATCTAAACTACCTTACTTTGATGTCATATTATGGTAGATGTGGAATTCTCATCTCTTTTCCCTATTGAATTTAAATACATGAAATGATTGATTTTGGTGTTTGTATATTCAAAGGATAGCCTAAGGGTGGGGATATAGTACTATCTTTGCCTTTTAAGGATTTAGGTATCCCCCATATTCTATCCTTTGAAACAAGGTTGCCAACATAAGTTTATGGGCTCAATTAATGAGCCTAAAAGGTGACTAAGAGCCAAGGGTGTGTGTGTTAGATGATCCCCTCTATAACATACTGAATCTTAGATTCAATTGCAGTTTAACCCATTTTAAATCCTTTCATTTCCTTGTTATCCTTTTGGACTTTTCCCTAAAATTTTCCTAGCTTTTTCTATCCTCTTTTGCCTCAATGTTGAATTTGAGCTATAGTTGATGGCTTGAACTACATTTACCCACATTCATGACAATGAATGGGTGTTTGCACAATTATCTCAAATTATGTGTTAATTGGAGTCTAACAATGCAAATTAAACAATTATGAGAGATAATTAGTAGATTTTATTAATTTAGAGTTTTATGGCTTTTGGGGATAAGAAATAAGAATCAATGTGAAGTTGAGTTAGTTAATGTGATAATAAACCTTTTCCCTTTCTCTCTCCTCTAAAATGTTATTAAAAGTAATGAAAAGGAGAATAGGAGGTGGGATAGGACACTTGAATTAAATTATAATATCCATCTCGAATTTTATTAAAGGATTTGCTAAGAAAATGCCTTTATATCAATTCACCCTTTTAAAATGCATTAATATACACATCAAAGGCCAACATGGTGGTTAATAGCCAAAAGGTGAATAAAAATGAGATTTAAAGGCATAGTAATATTTTAGGCTTGATTGTGAGCCTATGGTTCGAATTTGGTATTAATTGACCGTTGTTTGACCCCTCAAATGAATGATATTCATTGGAATATAGTGTAATCATAGAAATTAATATGATTTCATTGATTCAATGCATTAAACTAAGGTTTTGATTTTCATTTCTTGTCACACATTACTGGACTCTCTCGTGAGCCATCCAACAGCTATAGCTCAATCATCCAGATCGCCACTTGATCTGATGATGCAGAACTCGCCAACTACCTCCTGACAAGTAATGTTCCTGCTAAGAATTGATCTGCAATCTCACTCTTCCTCTACACTCATCTATTTCATCTGAATTCTTTGCCCCTGGATTCATCCCTCTCTTCCAATTCTAACGAGCTTTCATTCACACCCTCCCTCGTGGCTGGAGCATGGAACGCCCATCTAGGGCAGACGCTCCCTCTCCATCGGCGAGTCACAGAGAAGCATCCACCCTCCTCACCTATAAAAGGCCACCACTAGAATGCATAGACCACCAACATTACTCCTCTCCATCCAATTCCTCTGCTAGCTCTCCTAAACCCCTCGCTCTACTCAGATTCGATCTCCGGTGACCTCAGCTCAATCCTAGAACCCTCTTCCTTCACCGATGAAAATGGCAATCGAGTAAGCTTCCTTGAAGCTCTACGAACCTATTTCCATTATTATTTTTATCTTAACGTGCCCCAATTTGCTCAGTCCTATAGCTCAGTTGGAGCTTCTCATCAGCGCTAGTCATCCCGACGACTTAGCAGCCCTTAGACCTCCACGAGACCTCCCATGGACTCCCTTGACCTCCGCAAAGGCTAATAGTAGTTAGGTTTAGCGTTTTAGCACCTTATCACCACTGAACTTCATCTTCAACATCCCCCACCATCCATGGCACCCTCCACCTCGTTCTGGTGGTACAGGGAATGTCGCCTTGTGGCGTTTGCTCCCTCATCCTCACTGAGATCCGAGAAGCATGCTCGATGTCTTAGTTGGCCAAGGACGAGCCTGTGGACGCATTGCGTGCCTTGAGTCGAGCTCCAGGATGAATGCTTGACACAATGTCGGGGTCGGTTCTCGGAGAGGAATCCCTTTAGTGAAATCCCTAGTCCATCCCCGCTCGCTCTATTTCTTTTGTTTTTCACTCAAGGGCATTTCAGTCTTTTTACCTCTCGCTTAAGTCGTGTTTGACCGGGACCCATGAGTGTGGACCCATAACCTGGCCATGTGTGATTGGCCCAGGTTAGTGTGGACTCGGCCTTACGTCAGCTCTTTTGCAAATCATTGAGCCCACGTGGCATTTTCCTATTCGTCGATTTTAGAAAATTCATAACTAATTAATTTTTTATCATAAAAATATAAATAAATAGTCTATGGATTTAGAAAAATAAATCTTGTCTAATAAAATGTTTCTCAGGCCTGATTTCCAAGTTTTCAAAGAAGATTTTTCAATAAACCAAAATATCTAATTAAAAGCCCTAAAATGCATAAATAATTTAATTCAACCTCAAATTGACTAAATGAATATTTTTTTCTAATTAGAATAATATACCCAATCGTTTGGGCTATCTTTCAAACTCAAAATCAAGGTTTTATCTCGAAGGTCTAAAATTAGGGTTTCTCACACAATATGCTTTATAAACCCTAATCCATGTGTATGAACTTATATCTAGGGAAAAATGATACTGGACCCATTTAATTGATGAAAGTATACTTTAAGAATCTCAAGTGAGGTATGTATGTGTAACCCTATTTATTTATGAGTTTGGATATTGTCCTTTAGTTGGGCATTTGATATCCAATCCTAATTTCCGATGAGGCATTGCTTAGCCTTTATTCTCTTTATTGCCTTCTTGTGGCACTTTTAATTCAATTATTCTAGGGTATTGGACTCCATTTGCAAAGTTATCTAAATTCCTTATATTTGCCATTGAAATACTTTAGCATGATGATTAAAATTACTACTTAACTAATGTAGTGTACATGAGTACAAACCACCCATAGTTTTGAGCATGAGCCCAGGGGAATGTGACCACTCTCCCCAGGGGAATGTGATAATTCTCCCCACTTATTATATATTCGGGTGTTTGGGAATGTGTTACTCGCCCTCACCCAGAGGTTGAGGTCTGGTAGGTGCCTCATCCCTATATTAGTTTGATCATTGTCATATTAATCATGCATCCAAATTTTATGATTACTAAAATTTGAAGAATTCTTATTTGTTTTACTTGCCTCATATTCTTGGACCTCTTAGCATAGTGAATCTTTAATTATTTCCTGCTTTAGCTATAAATGTCCTTTATTCCTTTAATTGACACATAATTTTATCTCCTCTTGCTAGGTGATCCCAACCACCTAGGTTTAGGATCAAAGTGAGCAATAGGAGCATGGAGAACCAGCCTAAGACTAGGAGAAAGACTTCATTCTTCCCTCATTAATTGTTAAGTTATTTATTTTTGGAGACATATTGTTGTAGTCTAGCTTCCCTCTACTTTGATACTCTTTTTGTATAAAGTATGTACACCCTTTTGGGAAAATTTATGCACTCTTTATTTAAATTGAATATAGTCAAAATTTTAACTTTCACTGCTATCCAATTGGATTTTGTTTACCATTGTTATTAGTAAAGAGGTGGTGATTTCACTTCTTTACAGCATGGTATCAGGGCCAATGGTAGTCAGATCCTTGGCTGTCTCAATTTGTCTCCTTAGTTAGAAAACCTTACCTCATATAGTATCCCTTTAGTTCACCTTAAAATTAAATTATTGTGAAAGGTTGAATTAGGACTATAAGAGTTTCATATTAGAAATATGTGTAGTCAACTTTTAGGTGATTAGCCTATTAGCTACTAGGACATAAGTTGAAAGCAAGGGTGCCTAGAAAGGGTCAGGGTATGGGGGTGACAATATTTCCTCTACGCATCTAGCTTGGTTTACGAGGACTCCCAGATCCATATGACACCGGCCTGGCCTGAGATGATACTATTGTCCAAAATAACATACTTTTGGGCAAATAACCTCAAAGTTGAGTATCCTTAGAAAACCTAATATGATGATTTGGGTAACCATGTAAAATCACCTTATATCCCTAAGTTCCTTATATGAGTTTTAGATTTCCATGTTTAGGGGTAGTCTACCCTATACTAGACTTTGAAGTTTAGTAATAGTGAATAGTATAACAATTAAGTGTTGGATCTTATACTTGAGTTGATTAGACTTACTATTTTACCTCTAGCTTAGTTTGACTTAGTCAACCCTTTTAAGTAGAGAAGTAGTAGTAGAAACACCTTGATAGATTTGGAATTGCTGATTTTGAGGATGAAATCCTTTTAAGGGGATGGAGTCCTACAATACATCGTAAATCTAGCTACTCTAAAATTAGAAACCCTAATTCTATAAACAACAGATTAGTGTGCTTATATGACTAGTATCGACCAAACAAATTGTAATTATAATTTAACTTGTTTGTTTATAAACAAATGAATATATAATAAGTCATATAATTATTAGTTCATATACTTGAACCCCAAAAAAATTTAAGGCACATAATATGAGTAACTCACTAATTGTGAATAAACATAATGTTGATCATGTTGACTTAATGATATAATAAATGGAACTAATGCATGCTAAGAATACATAATATAGTGATCATGTTGACCTAAACCCTAAGATGTAATCATCTAACCCTAACATACATATACACATTCTTAGATCAGTTAGATGCCTAATGTGGTGTTAAATGTATATGAATCATTAGTGACATTAGGTGTCATCATCAAATTATATATCTTGATACATATGAATGGAATATAATCACCAAATCATAACTTGGTATATGAATCAATTCATTAATATACAGTGTGTTCCACCGTATTCACTCAAATATATGCAATAACTCAAATACGATAAGGAGTAATTGAATTTACATAAGCATGATTATTAAGTCTACAATTTCAAATGCCTAATGTGGTGTTAAATGTATAATTTATAATATGAAGTGTAAATAGGAGAAAATGATTAATGATGACATTAATGTGAGTATAAGAAGTGATGTGACAATGTGTAATATAGGTGTAAGAAATTAATGTGACATTATTTAGACTTAATAACTTGTTGGATAATATTATCTATACCTTACAAAATAATCTATAATAATCCTACACGGTAGTAACATGAGGATAATGGAGTATAAATTCAAGTTATTAATGATTGTGACCTAATATATTAATAAATATTGAGATGATTTAGTAAACACTAATTTTGCTTAAAATGCTTAATTAGTAAATGAGAAATGCACATGAATGGTACATAACATTGAGATATAATTCTTTTTACAAACAATGTGAATACAACATGGAAAAATTAATAGAATATTAATGATGATGTAATTTCACAATGAAGATAATGCTAATAAGACAAAATATCTATTGTGTTATATTTGATAAAAAGTAATGTCATTAGTGGAAACCTTAGTAAACATGCTTATGAGTAGAGCATGTAAAGTACAATGGATCAGAAGTAACCACATAGTTGCTACGTGTTGGGATGTTGCGTACTCACCCTTCCCTCTTGTTGTGATTTTGGGGACGAAATCCTCTTTAAGGGGTGGAGTGTTGTAACATGCTGAATCTTGGATTCAATTACAATTTAATCAATTTTCAATCCTTTCATTTCCTTCTTATCCTTTTTGGCCTCAATGTTGAATTTGAGCTATAGTTGATGGCTTGAACTACATTTTCTCACATTCTTGGCAATGAATGGGTGTTTGCACAAATATCTCAAATTATGTGTTAATTAGAGTCCAATAATGCAAATTGGACAATTATGAGAGATACTTAGTAGATTTTATTAATTTAGAGTTTTTATGGCATTTTCGGATAAGAAATAAGAATCAAAGTGAAGTTGAGTTAGTTAATGTGATAATAAACCTTTTCCCTTTCTCTATCCTCAAAAATGTTATTAAAAGTAATGAAAAAGAGAATAGGAGGTGGGACATGACACTTGAATGAAATTATAATATCCATCTCGACTTTTATTAAAGGATTTTCTAAGAAAATACCTTTGTATAATTCACCCTTTTAAAATGCATTAATATACACATTAAAGGCCAACATGGTGGTTAATAGCCAAAAGGTGAATATTAACGAGATTTAAAGGCATAGGAATATTGTATAATTGATTGTGGGCCTATGGTTCGAATTTGGTATTAATTGACCATTATTTGGCCCCTCAAACGAATTGTATTCGTTGGAATACAATGTAACCATAGAAATTAATAATATTCATTGATTCAATGCTTTAAACCAAGGTTTTGGTTTTAATTTTTTGTCACATGTTATCAGACTCTCTCGCAAGCCATCCAACAGTTGTGGCTTGATCATCCAGATCGCCACTTGGTCCGACGACGCGGGACTCATCAACTACCTCCCGACAAGTAACATTCCAGTTGAGAATTGATCTGTAATCTCACTCTTCCTATACACTCATTCATTTCATTTGAATTCTTCTCCCCTCACATCATCTCTCTCTTCCGATTCCAACCAGCTATCACTCACCCTGCATCGTGGCCTGAGAATGAAATGCCCATCTGGGGAAGACGTTCTCTCTCCACCAGCGAGTCACAAAGGAGAATCCACCCTCCTTCTTGCCTATAAAAGGCCACCACTAGAATGCATAGAACACCAACATTACTCCTCTCCATCCAATTCCTCTACTAGCACTCCCAAACCCCTCGCTCTACTTGGATTCAATCTCCGGTGACCTCAACTTTGTCCCAGACCCCTCCGCCTTCTTGGGTGAAATCGGCAATCGGGTAAGCTTCCTTGATGCTCTACGAAACTATTTCCCTTATTAGTTTATTCTCACGCACCCTAGTTTGCTGGATCCTATTGCTCAGTTGGAGCTTCTCAATAACACCAGTCATCCCGATGAATCAGCAGCCCTCCGACCTCCGCGAGACCTCCCCTAAACTCCCCTGACCTCCGTGAAGGCTACAAGTAGTTCAGTTTAGCATTTTAGTGTCTTATCTCCATTAAACTTCATCTTCAACCTCCCCTAACATCCATGGCATTATCCACCTTGTTCTGGAGGTACAGGGAGCCTCGCCTTGTGGCGTTTGCTCCCTCATCCTCACCGAGATCTGAGCAGCATGCTCGAAGTGTTAGTTAGCCAAGAACGAGCATGTGGACGCATTGTGCACCTAGATTCAAGCTCCAGGCTGACTACTTGATGCAATGTCAGGGCTAGTTCTCAGGGATGAATCCCTTCGATGAAATCCCTAGTCCGCTCTCGCTTGCTCTATTTCTTTTATTTTTGCCCATGGGCATTTTAGTCTTTTCCCCTCTCGCTTATGCCGCATTTTACCGTGACCCGCAACTGCGGACCCACAATCGGGTCAGGCATGATTGGCCCAAGTCAGCATGGGCCCGACCTTCGGGTCAACTCTTTTCAAATCATTGAGCCCACGTGGCATGTTCCTATTTGTTGATTTTAGAAAATTCATAACTAATTAATCATTTACCAGAAAAATATATATAATTAGGCTATGGATTTAGAAAAATAAATGTTATCTAATAAAAATGTTTCCCGTTCCTGATTTCCATGTTTTTAAAGAAGGTTTTTCAATAAACCAAAATATCTAATTAAAAAGCCCTAAAATGCATAAATGATTCATTTCAACCTCAAATTGACTAGATGAATATGTTTTTCTAATTAAAATAATATAACCAATCATTTGACCCAGCTTTCAAACCCAAAATTGAAGTTTTATCTAGAAGGTCTAAAAATTAGGGTTTCTCACACAACATGCTTTATAAACCCTAAACCCTGTATATAAACTTGTATCTAGGGCAAAAGTGATATTGGACCCATTTAATTGATTAAATGTCTTCGTTAAGAATCTAAAGGGAAGTATATATGTGCAACCCTATTATTTAGGAGTTTGAACACTATCCTTCAGTTGGGCATTTGATATCCAACCCTAATTTCCAATGAGGCATTGCTTAGCCTTTGTTCTCTTTATTGCCTTCTTGTGGCACTTTTAATTCAATTATTCTAGGGTCTTGGACCCCATTTGCAAATTTATGTAAATTCCTTATATCTTCCATTGAAATACTTTAGCATGATGATGAAAATGACTAATTAACTAATGTAGTGTACATGAGTACAAACCACCCATAGTTTTGGGCATGAGCTCAGGGGAATGTAACCACTCTCCCCATGGGAATGTGATAATTCTCCCCACTTTATATATATTTGGGTGTTTGGGAATGTGTTACTCTCCCTCACCTAGAGGATGAGGTCCGGTAGGTGCCTCAACCCGATATTATTTTGATTATTATCATATTAATCATGCATGCAAATTTTACGATTATTGGAATTGGAAGAATTCTTATTTTTTTTACTTGCCTCATATTCTTGACCCTCTTAGTATAGTGAATCTTTAATTATTTCCTACTTTGGTTGTAAATGTCCTTTATTCCTTTAATTGACACATACTTGAAAAACACTAGAGGGGGGTGAATAGAGTTTTTAAATATTTTAGCAATTATTTAACTCAAACAACCACAATTGAAAATGGAAGAAGGAGACAAGTGTTTTGAGTGTTTTGAAAGTATTTCCAACCTTAGTAAATACTAAGGTTGTCAGTCCACTACCCGGTTGCTTACCCAACCGAGATTTTGAAAGTATTAATTTTATTACCTTCACAAGGATTTACACAAAATACAATACTTTCTTACACCCCTTGAACAACCTTCACTTGAAGTAGATGCACCAACCCGAGGTAGCCTTCTTGAAGTAACTCCAAGCTCCCCCTTGAAGTAGCCTTCCTCTCTAGAAGTAACCTCCCGTTGCACCATCCTTCTTGAAGTAGCTCAAGGTCCCCTTCTTCACCAAGAAGATCTCCAACCTCTCCAATCCGCAGCCTCCAACCTAGGAGTAGCAAGGAGAGTACAAACAATAATAGAGAACAAGAAAGAAAAAAGGAAATTACAACTTATCCTTTTGTAGCACAAGGCTTGATTTGCCTAGATCAAGCATGTAGATCTCCTAACCAAAGTGTATGGAATACTAATTGCAGTGGATAGGAGATGCTAGCCTATAGGACACGAAATTTGAGCTAAGAGGGGAAGTAGCCAATTGTCACAATGCTCAATTTCTCACAAACAGGTTACACAAAGTCAATGTATGCTCAAAGATTGCTCAAGTGTAAAAGCAAGTGTATTTAGGTGTCCTAAGGCATGTCCTATTTATAGGAATGTCCTACAAGTGCTTAAGGATGTTCTAAACACTTTCTAGGGGTTTCTAAGTGCTTAACTAGCCGTTAGATATAAGTTAGTTGCTTTAACAATGACTAGTTAATTAATTCTGCAGTTGCTGTCAGAGACCATCTCGGTCGAGAAATGGTCGACCGAGACACCTACTTGGTCGATGTTTTGTCGACCGACAGGCTCTCTGGATCAAGTGTATGCAACGTTTATCTCCAACTGCCAACTACCTTGTCAGCTGTGTCTAACGGCTACTTGGGTCTTTCTCGGTCGAGAAGATTGTTGACCGAGAGTGTCTCGGTCGAGGATTTTGTCGACCGAGATGGACCCTGTTCCAATGTTTCAAATGAAGACATTAAGTGTGTGTATGAGTGTGCATATGTGACACTATTGAAGGGGATGACCTATCTAAATGTGGTGTTTAGCTAGGGAAGATCTAACGCTTGATTTACATGAAGTCTAAGTACTTGTACATTATATATTTGTACAAGTTTACAATTGATTACATTTCATGACATTTACAAGCATTCAAGCATATAGATTCCCTAGTGCTTTTGTCATCCACCTTATTCCTGCAACACTCAAGTAGCACGTTAGATTAACAAGAATGAAATGTTTTTCATTATCAAAACAAAGTGATTTACAGATGTCCATTTAGACAACAATCTCCCCCTTTTTGAAGATGACAAACATTTCCTAAATATAAAATAAGAAAGTATAAAAACATGTGAGTTTCATACCTGAAGATTACCTTTGTAAATTTCTTCTCTTGTTTATAAAATGTGTGCTTATTATTCCCCATGAATTATGGAACATGAAATCCAATCCTTTAGAGAATATAGCAACTTTCAATGTAAAGCCAAGAGTTTATGAAACTCATTGATTGAGTTTTGCACAAATACCAAGTTTTATATTTATTTCTCCCCCTTTGTCATTTCAAAAAGATATCTGTTTTAAGAATAAGTATTGCTCCCCCTTAAATACATATCTGTTTTCAATAGATGGTCAATTTAGCCACAATTTTAAATTTCAGGTTTTTGCAAAGATGTCATCCCTTTTTATTTATGACATATTTATTACTCCCCTTACTTTGTATGCTCTACAAGAGTAGTCTTATAAGTCATATTCGAATGATGTCATAGAGGAATATACAATATAATCAGTAAAGATAACCTTTTCATGTAAACATAACCATTTCATTGCAAAGATAACCATTTTATTACAATCATGCAAGGATAACCATTTTATTACAATCATGCAAAGATAATCATTTCATTACAATCATGCAAAGATAATCATTTCATTACAGCTAATACAACGATCAATTCTCGGTTGAGCAATTGTCGATCGACATCCGCTCGGTCGAATAATTGTCGACCGGAAGTGTGTTCGATGTAATTTTTATCTGAGGTCTGTCGGTCGAAAGAGATAGGCTGACCGAGATATTTTCGGTCGAAGAATTCGTCGACCGACTGACTTTCTGTGAATGAATTTTAAGCTGATTTTTAATGTAAATGATAGACTGAATTTGTAGAGCATATACATATTTTCTAAGGGAGTAATATTGTGATTATTATTACCAATATTTGGACAATTAATTGTTCTTTTGATCACAATATATAGAAAATGATATTCAATTAAGTAATGTGCCAAACTTATTTTAGGTCGACTTTGACTACGACCATAGTGCCCCTTGGTCAAATTTTATTTCAACCAAGTGGCAAATTTGCAGATTTCCAAATTGAACATATATCTGCATGTAATTTGATTTGAAATCAATTTGAAGCATTTAAAAATATTCGTCCTTGATTTTTCTAGAAAATTTATTGTAGATATCAAATTCTATTTCTTCTTAAAAAATGAAAACATAATTAATTTCTCAAATAACATTGTGCTCCTGCAAGCATTAAAGTTCTAAGAAACATATTACTAATGAATTATTATGCATCATCAAGGATCAATGCATACAATTATCATTCTCTATTCGTGCTAACATAGCATCTTCTTTGAAAGCATATCTATGATGTAATGACAGAACAATAACAACATATAATGATAATTCCATACAATGATTGTGATCAATTAAGCTAGATGTCATGATTTCTAGTGAATAAATCAGAAAATACTTTAGGAAAATCATGTGAAACAGTAATTTCTTTTATTGAACCAAGCATGATTTTCAGTTTTAATTTATTTAGAAAATCGTCCAAAAATAATCTCATTTATATTTCAAATATGGTCTTCAACTTGTTTTGCATGTAACATCAGTTATTAACAATGAATAGATAGAAATTTGATCAATTTAAAACACATTCAGCAGATTTTTTTGCAGACTGGAAATATTGACCTGCTCGGTCGACAATTTCTCGACCGACGGTTCTCTCGGTCGACAGTTTCTCGACCGACAAGGTTTCTGGAATGTTTTCAGAACTGTTAATTGCTTCTAAGTAAAACAAAATTATGCAAGTTAGAGCTCGATTGTTGAGACATGACATTTGTATATCAAAAATCAGTTTAGCTCAAATCTCAACTTAATTCCATTCATTTAGTTTAAAGGTTTTGGAACCCAAACTAACTCAACATCCTTTTTCTTATAAGGACATGAAAAAGAATAGTGACCAAGGCGCAAGCAGTAATGACAACATATAGAATCAACCTCATATCTTTTTCTATGATTTTGGTCTAGGTTGTTCTTGGGTATATATGTATTTGTGCCTTTAGGTATATACATAGATTGACTCTTTGGCACTTGTGTTCTTCCCCAACTAGGCTTTTGATAAGATTTTCCTTTAGGCTTGTAACCTAGTCCTCTCCTTCCAATTTGATGGTAAGAATTATCTAAAATTTTATCAAGTGTATCATTTTTATTCAACCTACTAACTTTTTGTTGCAACTTAACAATCTCATCCATTCTTTTATTTATGTCTAACTTTGCTTGATCTAGATTAGATAACAAGGAATCTCTTTCTTTCACAATAGTATCATAATCTAGATATGTACATAGAACATGTTGTTTTTGAAGATCATTTACTTAAGTTTGCAAATTTAACTTTTCTAGAGAAAGAAGATTACAATTTGCTTCTACAGATTTTAGCTTAATATCATGATCTTCAATAACCTTTTTGAGATCTTCATTTTCAGATGTAAGAACAAGAAGCTTAGCATGTAACTCATCATTTGCTTTATTAGATTTCTTTAATTTCTTCTTGCACTCAATATATTTATTGTGTGTCTCTTCAAGAGTAGCAACTAGTTCTTCTTTAGATAAATCAAAAAGGCTTACCTCTTCTTCTTCTTCTTCACTTATTGTAGCAATGAGACATTCTGTATGCGTATCTTCCTTCTTTGACCTCCATGGGCAACCAAGTGTTGTGTGGCTTGTTCCTAAGCACCAACTGCAACTTGTTGAAGATTGTTCCATATTTTTCTTTTGTTTGCGGTTGTAGACACCACCACCCTTCATACTTCAAGACTCAATTAGAGCTCCTTGAAGCCTGCTCTGATACCAATTGAAAAACACTAGAGGGGGGTGAATAGAGTTTTTAAATATTTTAGCAATTATTTAACTCAAACAACCACAATTGAAAATGGAAGAAGGAGACAAGTATTTAGAGTGGTTCCAACCTTAGCAAATACTAAGGTTGTCAGTCCACTACCTGGTTGCTTACCCAACCGGGATTTTGAAAGTATTAATTTTATTACCTTCACAAGGATTTACACAAAATACAATACTTTCTTACACCCCTTGAACAGCCTTCACTTGAAGTAGATGCACCAACCCGAGGTAGCCTTCTTGAAGTAACTCCAAGCTCCCCCTTGAAGTAGCCTTCCTCTCTAGAAGTAACCTCTCGTTGCACCAGCCTTCTTGAAGTAGCTCAAGGTCCCCTTCTTCACCAAGAAGATCTCCAACCTCTCCAATCCGCAGCCTCCAACCTAGGAGTAGCAAGGAGAGTACAAACAATAATAGAGAACAAGAAAGAAAAAAGGAAATTACAACTTATCCTTTTGTAGCACAAGGCTTGATTTGCCTAGATCAAGCGTGTTGATCTCCTAACCAAAGTGTATGGAATAGTAATTGCAGTGGATAGGAGATGCTAGCCTATAGGACACGAAATTTGAGCTAAGAGGGGAAGTAGCCAATTGTCACAATGCTCAATTTCTCACAAACAGGTTGCACAAAGTCAATGTATGCTCAAAGATTGCTCAAGTGTAAAAGCAAGTGTATTTAGGTGTCCTAAGGCATGTCCTATTTATAGGAATGTCCTACGAGTGCTTAAGGACATTCTAGACACTTTCTAGGGGTTTCTAAGTGCATAACTGTGGGCTATGATCTCCAAACCATGACATAAACACGATTAAAACTTAGCGGAAGCGATTCGATAATCAGCTGAAGACAAAAATCACGGGAAATTTAAAACTTTTCGAGACAAGAGCTTGGATCCATAAAAACTTCTTTCATAAAGTGAGATAAACTTGTTTACATCTCAGGATAATTACTTCTTGAGTAATTATATACATCAAGATACAAAATCTCAAGATCACATAACACAAGACTCCAAGCCCTGAGAGTACAGAGGACACATAGGACTAACTCTAACTACACCATATGGCAGGATAATCTCCACCTGAGATTCTACTACTGCTCTTGGTGCTGCTGCTGCTGAGACTGGTCACCTGTAGGCTGGTTCCTTCGTCTCCGACGTCCACCTAAAAAGTTGAAGTCTACGGGGTGAGACAATTTTACATAATTGTCCCAGCGAGAGTTATAACTCTCTGCCAGAAGCTTTAATATAATCATCAAAGAATTCTTAAGCAGTAAAACCTTTTAAAGTAATTCAATAACTGTTGCAGCTATAACAAGATCTCAGCATTTATGAGATATGAAGAAATATAAGCACTATTACAGTGTAACCTCAATCAACTAACTTGGAGTTAACTCTAACAAGTATACTACATAGTTGATTATGTTTTACAAACAACATTATGCCCTGTGGAGATGAGGCATACCACTCATACTCCAACTGATCGCTGAGAAGTCACATCAGTATCATACATAGGTCATAAAGAGAGCCAGATTCTCATGACCTTCACCTTCCTCAGTCAGTAAGAGGATCACTTGTAGGACTTCTCATGTCTCTACTACTATAGCTCACCAGGGTAAACTGGTCCTTCGCTATTCTAGAGTCACAGTGGCGTTCTGTACTCTCTTCGTCATCAGGAGATTTCATGTTTATCTCCACTGATACGGATATCTATATTTTCTTCGTCATCAGGAGGTTTCATGATTACCTACCACTGATACGGTATGGAAATATAGTGGAGGATGGATGGATTGCACATCTACATCACTTTCCTACACTAGGATGTAAGGTTCTACACATCCATGTACCCCACATACTCAAAAGTATGTGCTCCAGGAGTTCCCTGAGGAAAAACCTATTTCACCATCACTTAATCTCTGACAATGATGGATCTATGATTAGGGCTCTACATTATACTTGATTAGTTAGGTACATTCAGTATTCTTTAACAACATACATTGTTCTCCAAACAATAATCAGTAGCATAACAGCTAAAACAGAAGAATACTAAATGTAACAGGCCTAACTCATATCATTCATAATTTCTCATCATACTCATCACAAGTCATCTCTAAAGCATGACTTTGATGGTATTCATGGCTCTCACAGCCTATTATCATCATAGGATGCCATTGACAAGGCATCAAGTTACTTTACTTATTCATAAGGCTAACAACATGCCTTTAATGAATATAACATCAACATCCATACCTGGATATGATTACCTTCATATCAGAACCTGCATGGTTAATACAACTGATAAAGGTAATACAAAAATAAGGAATATACTTCCTACTCTTGTCATAAGAGTTAAAATCTCTAATTCACATCAAATAGAGTTTAATACTCAAAAGCATGCTATTACTCTTGAATTAGGGTTTACTATTCACATTACATGTCATCACCCTTGAATTAGGGTTTACTATTCACATTAAGGTGAATTGAACTCATAACATCATCTTGTATGAGTAATATCTTCATTGATGCTCTTAGATTAGTTAAAGGTTCATCATTTATCATAATTAGGGTTTCTATGATCTCACACAGGTGGATCATACCCTAGTTATGCTCACTCATGTGATTTGGAGATGCTTTAATTGAGTTTCCACTTAAAAAGGGTACTTTCTCTCTCTAGAAGTACTTTCTCTCTCTAGAAGTACTTTCTCTCTCCTCATACTGTTAGGTGATGTCAACACCACTCTAGATTAGGTTGGATTGAGTCATCATAGGCTAACATAGTTAAAACATCATCATCATGTGATTAGGGTTTGATCTGATCAAGGTATTACTCAATTTACCCTTTAGGGGTATTTTGGTAATTCACCCCATTGATCATTATCATGGTCAAAACCTTAGTCAATTAACCCCTTAATATCCTAGGTTGTCATTAGGGTTCAATTAGGGCAACATTGAACCTTTTATATCATCCATTGATTGAATGAAGTCAACCTTGAATCACATTGATCGATCTCAACCATCAATCTCCAATTGATTTGAGATCGTTTGAAAGTGTTGACCGTTTAGCTAATTTTGACTTTCCAAGACCGTGAGGGTGTGTTGACCGTTTAGCTAATTTTGACCTCGGGACCGCGAGGCCCTTCACCCTACTTCCAAGACCGCGAGCCCTCTCTATTGATTCAAGACCGCGAGGTCTCTCAACTGATTTCAAGACCGCGAAGGTATGTTTGACCGTTTGCTCACCTTGACCTCAGGACCACGAGGCCCCTCACGGTCTTTAGACCGTGAGCCCTCTCTCAGTCTTGAGACCGCGACCCCCCTCACGACCTTGAGATCGCGAGCCTCCTCACGACCTTGAGACTGCGAGCTCACATGGTCTCAACCTCTTGGACCATCAACAAGGTTCAATGGTTACAACCGATGATGTCAATCAATGTTGAAGCCCTCAAAAAGTCAAAGCCATGGTGACCACTTATGGATTAGGTCAATTAAGATTATGCTTAACCAATTGGTCAATCAACCCTAAAAACCCTAATTAGGCCACCATAATTTCAGTACTGATTTCATCTAGGGTTAGCCCTAGTAATCACCCTTCAACTCTTAGCTCGTTTGGAATTAGACCATTAAACTTGGTGAGTTGTTAATTAACCTAATTTTGAACAGTAATTTCATATGGTCAATGCTTGTTCAACGACCTTACACGGTCTTGAGACCGTTTGCCCAAAAAGGCAATTTCAGACCGTTTGAAAATCAGGAATAAATTCAATTAAAGTTGTTACTTAAAAAGGTCATATCTCCCGATTCCTTTGAAGTTAGCCTCTCAAATTTTTAGGGTGATTAGCCTATATAATTAGGAACAGATTTCTTATACGGTCCACGCTCGGTCAATGGGTCCAAACGATCGTGAAGACCGTTTGCCCTCTCGCGGTCCAGAGACCGTTTGCTCACCTCGCGGTCCTGAGACCGAGAGAGCAAACTGTTGGGACCATTTAAGAAAGTGAAAAGCGGTGGGTTTTTCTTGGAAATCACGCCTCCATCTCTTAACTCAAGAACAGTACGGATATCCCATGGATTTGCTTGCAAAATAGCAAGGAAAAGTAGGGAAACATGAAGAACTATCATCTAACCGCATATAAGAGATGTATATAGTAAAGCATGGGTTTAGAGTTATAAAACCCGCCTAAAGCTTGCTACTTGAGCTCCAAGCTTTCAAGCTCCAATCTCTAATGGCGTCCTTGAGTTCCCACAGGTTGGCCAAGGTGAAAACTCCAAGGAAAGACAAAAAGAGATGGCTAGAAAGATAGGGTTTCGTGAGTTAGTCACCAAATTGACCTTGAATTCGAGTTCTAACCATGGAATTAGGCAAGAAGAGAGATTCAAACCTACCTTGCACCCTTGGTGGTTCCTCTTGAGCTCCAAGACAGTCCTTAGTCGGCCAAGCAAAGGGAAACAGTGATATGCACGAAGGAAAGGTTCCTTTGCTTGAGAGGTAAAGTGTATATATATATACATGGGTGAGGTTTCATTATAGGCCCATAAGTTTCCCATAAAACCAACTAGGTCCTTCCTTCATTACTTGCTCGTCCCTTCCTATTTATTCTAAGGACAAAACTTCTCTTAAGGTTTAGAAAAAGAGGGCAAAGAAGATCAATCTAATACTAAGGTACATACATAAAAGGGATATTGTACATATACCCTGATTATTCAATCACAAGGTATATTTCATAACTTGATAATTCAGTTGAGGTGACTTCCTCATCATTTCTTCTCTAAATGATGGCAAGAATCTAGAAAGATACATTAGATGATATATTTTACAAATTGCATCCCTTAATTTGGGTAAATTGCATTTTACCCCAAATTAGGGATTCAAGCACCGGGATTGCTTCCACAGCTGCACCTTGGTGCCCAAGCTTGGGAAACCCCTCAAACTTTGCCAAAACGATTCTCATGATGTCTCAACATCAGAGGAACATCTCATCATGTGCAAATTGCAAGCTAACCCTTTCAACTGGGTAAATTGCACATAGGTCCCTGTATATCAAAACAATGCTACAACTTTAAATAAAAAGGAGCAAATATTGAAATATATGTTTCTGAGAAACTTAATTACATGCTCAAAGTTAATCACAAAGATTTAATTACATATTTAGGCAAAACACTTAGGGTTAAATCATAACCCAGGTCAGGGATGTTACAAATTATCCACCCCTTACAAGGATTTCGTCCCCGAAATCGATAAGACATATCAAGAGAAAAGGGCAGGATAATTCCTTCTCATCTCATCCTCTAGTTCCCAAGTGGCTTCTTCAATGCCACGGTGATTCCAGAGGACTTTCATAAGACTTATATCTTTCTTCTTTAACTTTTTAATTCTGTTATCAAGGATTGACACTGGTCCCTCCTCATAGGACATATCATCATTCAATTCTACTTCCATGGGTTGTAGAACTAACTCGGTGTCTGGGTGACATTTCTTCAACATAGAAATGTGAAACACAGGGTGTAACCTCTGTAACTCTGGGGGCAGCTCTAGTTTATATGCTACCTTTCCAATCCGTTCAATGATTGGATAAGGCCCCATAAATCTAGGAGCTAACTTCCCTTTCCTTCCAAAACGGAGGACTCCTTTCCATGGTGAGACCTTGAGATACACTCTGTCTCCAACCTGGAACTCTAAGGGTCTACAACGTTTGTCAGCATAAGATTTCTGCCTATCCTGAGCAATCTTAATCTTTTGTTGTATTATTTTAATCTTTTCTATGGTCTGCTGCACAAGGTCAGGACCCAACAACTGATGTTCACCAGTCTCAAACCAACACAAAGGTGATCTACAACGTCTACCATACAAGGCTTCATAAGGTGCCATATCAATACTATGCTGATAGCTATTGTTATAGGCAAACTCTATCAAGCTTAGGTGTAGATCCCAACTTCCGGTGAACTGGAGAACACATGCTCTCAACAGGTCTTCTAAGGTCTGTATGGTCCTTTCTGACTGTCCATCAGTCTGTGGATGAAAGGCTGTACTAAACCTTAGCTTGGTGCCTAAGGCTCTGTGTAACTGTTCCCAAAAATGACTCGTAAACTGAGGACCTCTGTCAGAAACTATTGTGACAGGAACTCCGTGCAAACGCACTATCTCTTGAACATACAACTCTGATAACCTTTCAGCAGAATAGGTTGTTTTGACAGGTAAGAAATGTGCTGTCAACCTATCAATAATTACCCAAATGGAATCATGTCCCTTGCTTGTCCTGGGTAGGCCAACTACAAAGTCCATGGTCACATGGTCCCACTTCCACTGTGGTATGGGTAAAGGTTGCATTGTACCTGTAGGCTTCTGGTGTTCAGCTTTAATTTGCTGACACACAGGACACCTCATAACAAATTCTGCAACATCCTTCTTCATTCCAGGCCACCAATATAGATCTTTCAAATTCCGATACATCTTGGTGTTCCCTGGATGCATAGCATACATGGAAGAATGGGCTTCTTCCAGGACTAACTTTCTCAAGTTGTCCACATCTGGCACTATCATCCTTCCATTATAACAAGCTACATGATCCTCTGAGTCATGAAAACCATCTTGTTTCTCATTTCCATACTCAGATCTAATCTGTTGAACTGCAGCATCACCTAGCTGTGCTTCCTTAATCTTCTCTCTTAGGGTAGGTTTAATATGCATCTCAGCTAACAAACCGGCTAACAATGACACCTTCAACTGTACATTGTCTTGCCTTAAAGAGATAAGCATATCTCTCCTAGAGCATACTAAAGAGTTTAGTTGTGCTCTAGTCATGGTTGATGTTGCTGATTTCCTACTCAAGGCATCTGCAACAACATTGGCCTTGCCTGGATGGTAATCAATTGTACAGTCATAGTCCTTGATTAACTCCATCCAGCGACGTTGCCTCATGTTGAGCTCATGCTGAGAGAAGATATACTTAAGGTTTTTGTGGTCTGTGAAAATCTGGAATGTTTCTCCGTAGAGATAGTGTCTCCAGATTTTCAAGGCATGAACCACAGTAGCTAACTCTAGATCGTGTGTCGGATAATTCTCCTCGTGTTTCTTGAGCTGTCGGGAAGCAAAAGAAATCACTTGTTTATCCTGCATTAACACACATCCAAGTCCATTCTTGGAAGCATCACAGAAGACTACATATCCTTTTCCTTGTTCAGGTAGTACAAGTACAGGTGCACTGGTCAACCTCTCCTTCAACAACTGGAAAGACTGTTGACACTTATCACTCCAAGAAAAGGGAACATCTTTCCTGGTTAACTTAGTCAAAGGTAAGGCTATAGAGCTGAAGTTCTTAATGAACCTTCGGTAGTAGCCAGCTAACCCTAAGAAACTTCGAATCTCCGTTGGTGTCTTCGGTTGTTCCCACTGTAGAACAGATTCTACCTTTGTAGGGTCAACACGAATTCCCGAGGCAGATATCACATGACCAAGAAAAGATACCTCCGGTAGCCAAAACTCACACTTGCTAAACTTAGCATACAGCTTATGTTCTCTTAGCAAGGTCAAAGCTTGGCGAAGATGTTGTTCATGTTGTTGAGCATCCTTACTATAGATCAGAATGTCATCTATGAAGACGACAACACACTGATCAATGAAAGGTCGGAAAACTCTATTCATGAGTTCCATAAATGTAGCTGGTGCATTGGTTAGTCCAAAAGACATAACCGTGAACTCATAGTGACCATACCTTATCCTAAAGGCAGACTTGGGTATGTCACTATTCTTAATACGAAGTTGATGATATCCAGATCTCAAGTCTATCTTAGAAAAGACTATTGCACCACGCAACTGGTCAAAGAGATCATCAATCCTCGGCAGAGGGTACTTGTTCTTTATTGTTACTTTATTGAGTTGTCTATAATCAATGCACAACCGCATTGACCCATCTTTCTTTTTAACAAACAAGACCGGAGCACCCCAAGGTGAAGTACTCGGTCGGATAAAACCTCTATCAAGTAACTCTTGAAGTTGTTTCTTGAGTTCTGCCATCTCGGCAGGCGCCATTCTATACGGAGTCTGAGCTATGGGTTTCGTATCTGGAATCAGATTGATTTCAAAATCAATCTCCCGAGGTGGTGGTATACCAGGAAGTTCTTCAGGAAACACATCTTCAAATTCCCTGACTATAGGGACTTTAGTAGGATTAGAACTTTCCTTGGTAACATCTACCACATGGGCTAAGAATGCATAACATCCTTGCCTCAACAGCTTATCAGCAACCATAGCTGACACAAGGCAGGTGGGCAGAATCTTTCTTTCACCTTGAAAGATCCATGTGTTGCTTTCATCAGCAAACACAGCCAACTTGGATTCACAATCCAAGACAACTCTATACTTCTCTAAGGTATCCATCCCGAGGATTATATCAAATCCTTGCATATCAAGTGGTATAAGATCCACTTGAATGCGATGGTCGGAAAAGAAGAGGATGCAGGGAGAACATATCTCCTGCAAAACGGCAGACCCACTCAATGGAGTCTCTAACAACAAACTATCTGCTCTATGACTAACAGTCACATTGCAGTTATGAATCACTTCACGAGTGATGAAAGAGTGTGTAGCACCCAGATCAATCAGAATGGATACAACACAGGATGTAGACATATCAGAATATAAAAGTTTCATCTGACCTGCCACTACCCGTGGATTGACCACTGCCTCAGGTGGGTTCATAGCATAGCACCTCGCCGTCGCCTGGTGTTGAGGTGGTGCTAATGATCCAGCTTGAGACGCTTGTCCACGTCCTCGAGCTGCTCCTTGATGTTGTCTTCTCTGAGATCTCTGTTGATTCTGTCTCGGAGGTTGTTGTGTCACACTAGTAGGCCTAGAACGGCAATCCTTCATCAGGTGTCCCACCTTACCACAGTTGTAACAACTCCTCTCCTGTTGTTGTGGTCTGGGTGGTCCAGTGACTGACACAGATGCAGAACTGTGCGTCCCTTGAAGCGGTTGACTCCGTACCCTACCTCTGCTTGGTGTCCATTGAGTTTGAAAACTCGATCTGGGTGGTGGAGGGTTAGGTGCAGAGAATCTAGGTTTCTTGGAATCCCTAGATGAAGAACCCAGGAACTGTGGATATCTTTTATGGGTTTGTCTCTTCTCAACCACAGATCTCTCTATCCTTCGGACTGACTCAACGAAGGTAGAGAATCTCTCTCTGTTTTCTAAGGCAGACACAGGGGTTGACATATCAGAATTCAAACCCTTCTTGAATCTTCTGATTCTTTCCTCATCCGTAGCAGCCATGTGCGGACAGAACCGCAACAACTCCATGAACTTAGCTTCATATTCACTAATGTTCATCATACCCTGCCTTAGTTTCTCAAACTGAGAGATCTTCTCATCTAGGAAGGTCTTTGGAAAGTATCTATTGATAAATTCCCGACGAAACTCTTCCCATGAGAACTCTACTCCAGGTCTCTTCTGCTCTTCCATGTTCCACCAGTGACCAGCACTGCCTTTGAGAAGATAGACAACATGTCTAACCTTCTCAGCTTCCAGAATGATAAGAATCCTAAAAGCCTTCTCCAACTCTGTCAACCATAAGTCAGCATCTGCAGGGTCGGCAGTCCCGAAGTACTCGGTAGCTCCGACACGACGAAGTCATTCGAATGTCTTACCGATACCTTGTGCTTCAGGCTGGACAGGTGCCCTAGGTGCAGGAATGGGCATCCTATCGGTTATATGTGTCATGGCAGTCATGAACTGCCCGAACATCGTCTGTACAGCTGGGTCACTCATGTCAGCTGGGTCGAACTGGGGTGGCCCTCTTGGCGACTCAGGTGCAGGTTGTTCTATCCTCGGAACCCTTGCACCGCCTCGAGGTGCACTAGCACTACTCTCTGCCACATACTCATCATGATGTTCTGACATCCTTAGGTATCTTCTTCTCCTGAGGAGCAGAAGATTCTATTAGATAAGGAAGGAGTACTAAAGATAGACTCGACATCCTAAGTCCTATGCCTCTGTAGACTCAACTGACCTAGAGCTCTGATACCACTAATTGTGGGCTCTGATCTCCAAACCATGACATAAACACGATTAAAACTTAGCGGAAGCGATTCGATAATCAGCTGAAGACAAAAATCACGGGAAATTTAAAACTTTTCGAGACAAGAGCTTGGATCCATAAAAACTTCTTTCATAAAGTGAGATAAACTTATTTACATCTCAGGATAATTACTTCTTGAGTAATTATATACATCAAGATACAAAATCTCAAGATCACATAACACAAGACTCCAAGACCTGAGAGTACAGAGGACACATAGGACTAACTCTAACTACACCATATGGCAGGATAATCTCCACCTGAGATTCTACTACTGCTCCTGGTGCTGCTGCTGCTGAGACTGGTCACCTGTAGGCCGGTTCCTTCGTCTCCGACGTCCACCTAAAAAGTTGAAGTCTACGGGGTGAGACAATTTTACATAATTGTCCCAGCGAGAGTTATAACTCTCCGCCAGAAGCTTTAATATAATCATCAAAGAATTCTTAAGTAGTAAAACCTTTTAAAGTAATTCAATAACTGTTGCAGCTATAACAAGATCTCAGCATTTATGAGATATGAAGAAATATAAGCACTATTACAGTGTAACCTCAATCAAATAACTTGGAGTTAACTCTAACAAGTATACTACATAGTTGATTATGTTTTACAAACAACATTATGCCCTGTGGAGATGAGGCATACCACTCATACTCCAACTGATCGCTGAGAAGTCACATCAGTATCATACATAGGTCATCAAGAGAGCCAGATTCTCATGACCTTCACCTTCCTCAGTCAGTAAGAGGATCACTTGTAGGACATCTCGTGTCTCTACTACTATAGCTCACCAGGGTAAACTGGTCCTTCGCTATTCTAGAGTCACAGTGGCGTTCTGTACTCTCTTCGTCATCAGGAGATTTCATGTTTATCTCCACTGATACGGATATCTATATTTTCTTCGTCATCAGGAGGTTTCATGATTACCTACCACTGATACGGTATGGAAATATAGTGGAGGATGGATGGATTGCACATCTACATCACTTTCCTACACTAGGATGTAAGGTTCTACACATCCATGTACCCCACATACTCAAAAGTATGTGCTCCAGGAGTTCCCTGAGGAAAAACCTATTTCACCATCACTTAATCTCTGACAATGATGGATCTATGATCAGGGCTCTACATTATACTTGATTAGTTAGGTACATTCAGTATTCTTTAACAACATACATTGTTCTCCAAACAATAATCAGTAGCATAACAGCTAAAACAGAAGAATACTAAATGTAACAGGCCTAACTCATATCATTCATAATTTCTCATCATACTCATCACAAGTCATCTCTAAAGCATGACTTTGATGGTATTCATGGCTCTCACAGCCTATTATCATCATAGGATGCCATTGACAAGGCATCAAGTTACTTTACTTATTCATAAGGCTAACAACATGCCTTTAATGAATATAACATCAACATCCATACCTGGATATGATTACCTTCATATCAGAACCTGCATGGTTAATACAACTGATAAAGGTAATACAAAAATAAGGAATATACTTCCTACTCTTGTCATAAGAGTTAAAATCTCTAATTCACATCAAATAGAGTTTAATACTAAAAAGCATGCTATTACCCTTGAATTAGGGTTTACTATTCACATTACATGTCATCACCCTTGAATTAGGGTTTACTATTCACATTAAGGTGAATTGAACTCATAACATCATCCTGTATGAGTAACATCTTCATTGATGCTCTTAGATTAGTTAAAGGTTCATCATTTATCATAGTTAGGGTTTCTATGATCTCACACAGGTGGATCATACCCTAGTTATGCTCACTCATGTGATTTGGAGATGCTTTAATTGAGTTTCCACTTAAAAAGGGTACTTTCTCTCTCTAGAAGTACTTTCTCTCTCTAGAAGTACTTTCTCTCTCCTCATACTTTCAGGTGATGTCAACACCACTCTATATTAGGTTGGATTGAGTCATCATAGGCTAACATAGTTAAAACATCATCATCATGTGATTAGGGTTTGATCTGATCAAGGTATTACTCAATTTACCCTTTAGGGGTATTTTGTTAATTCACCCCATTGATCATTATCATGGTCAAAACCTTAGTCAATTAACCCCTTAATATCCTAGGTTGTCATTAGGGTTCAATTAGGGCAACATTGAACCTTTTATATCATCCATTGATTGAATGAAGTCAACCTTGAATCACATTGATCGATCTCAACCATCAATCTCCAATTGATTTGAGATTGTTTGAAAGTGTTGACCGTTTAGCTAATTTTGACTTTCCAAGACCGTGAGGGTGTGTTGACCGTTTAGCTAATTTTGACCTCAGGACCGCGAGGCCCTTCACCCTACTTCCAAGACCGCGAGCCCTCTCTATTGATTCAAGACCGCGAGGTCTCTCAACTGATTTCAAGACCGCGAAGGTATGTTTGACTGTTTGCTCACCTTGACCTCAGGACCACAAGGCCCCTCACGGTCTTGAGACCGTGAGCCCTCTCTCGGTCTTGAGACCGCGAGCCCCCTCACGACCTTGAGACCGCGAGCCTCCTCACGACCTTGAGACCGCGAGCTCACATGGTCTCAACCGCTTGGACCATGAACAAGGTTCAATGGTTACAACTGATGATGTCAATCAATGTTGAAGCCCTCAAAAAGTCAAAGCCATGGTGAACACTTATGAATTAGGTCAATTAAGATTATGCTTAACCAATTGGTCATTCAATTGACCCTCAATTGTTGACCAATTAGGGTTGAGGTCGATTCAATTAGGGTCTATCAATGTTCACCCATCAACACTCAACAATGTGCATTAACACAAGGTTGAACCCTTCAATTGAACTCCAATTGGGCCCAAACTTGGCCCAAACGGTCTTGAGGACATGTGGGTGGACCCCACATGGTCTTGAGACCGTTTTCCCAATATTTCATCAAAGTCTAAGGTGATTTGATAGGGGTTGAATCATGATTGAACCACAAAACAGAATTTTGATTAAATTGATAACTTATTTGCAATTAGGTCCTCAATTGGTCAAATTACTTAACCCTAGACCTTCAAACGGTCTTGGGTGATTGTCCTCTCGGTCTTGAGACCGTTTGGATGAGTTCCAAATGGTCTTGAGACCGTTTGCCCATCCAATTTTGGATTCTAGTGCAAATTCATCAAGGTCTGACCTATTGATTGATGATCATATCAATATTTAATTGCAATATAATTTGGTATAAATGTACCTTCAATTGATCAACTATTCTTGACCCCTGACCTCCAAACGGTCATGGTTGATTTCCCTCGCGGTCTTGAGACCGTTTGGATGACCCCCAAACGGTCTTGAGACCGTTTAGGTCAATCAACCCTAAAAACCCTAATTAGGTCACCATAATTTCAGTACTGATTTCATCTAGGGTTAGCCCTAGTAATCACCCTTCAACTCTTAGCTCGTTTGTAATTAGACCATTAAACTTGGTGAGTTGTTAATTAACCTAATTTTGAACAGTAATTTCATATGGTCAACGCTTGGTCAACGACCTTACACGGTCTTGAGACCGTTTGCCCAAAAAGGCAATTTCAGACCGTTTGAAAATCAGGAATAAATTCAATTAAAGTTGTTACTTAAAAAGGTCATATATCCCGATTACTTTGGATTTAGCCTCTCAAATTTGGAGGGTGATTAGCCTATATAATTAGGAACATATTTCTTATACGGTCCACGCTCGGTCAACGGGTCCAAACGATCGTGAAGACCGTTTGCCCTCTCACGGTCCAGAGACCGTTTGCTCACCTCGCGGTCCTAAGACTGAGAGAGCAAACTGTTGGGACCGTTTAAGAAAGTGAAAAGTGGTGGGTTTTTCTTGGAAATCACGCCTTCATCTCTTAGCTCAAGAACAGTACGGATATCCCATGGATTCGCTTGCAAAATAGCAAGGAAAAGTAGGGAAACGTGAAGAACTATCATCTAACCGCATATAAGAGATGTATATAGTAAAGCATGGGTTTAGAGTTATAAAACCCGCCTAAAGCTTGCTCCTTGAGCTCCAAGCTTTCAAGAATCAAGATCTAATGGCGTCCTTGAGTTCCCACAGGTTGGCCAAGGTGAAAACTCCAAGGAAAGACGAAAAGAGATGGCTAGAAAGATAGGGTTTCGTGAGTTAGTCACCAAATTGACCTTGAATTCGAGTTCTAACCATGGAATTAGGCAAGAAGAGAGATTCAAACCTACCTTGCACCCTTGGTCGTTCCTCTTGAGCTCCAAGACAGTCCTTTGTCGGCCAAGCAAAGGGAAACAGTGATATGCACGAAGGAAAGGTTCCTTTGCTTGAGAGGTAAAGTGTATATATATATACATGGGTGAGGTTTCATTATAGGCCCATAAGTTTCCCATAAAACCAACTAGGTCCTTCCTTCATTACTTGCTCGTCCCTTCCTCTTTATTCTAAGGACAAAACTTCTCTTAAGGTTTAGAAAAAGAGGGCAAAGAAGATCAATCTAATACTAAGGTACATACATAAAAGGGATATTGTACATATACCCTGATTATTCAATCACAAGGTATATTTCATAACTTGATAATTCAGTTGAGGTGACTTCCTCATCATTTCTTCTCTAAATGATGCAAAGAATCTAGAAAGATACATTAGATGATATATTTTACAAATTGCATCCCTTAATTTGGGTAAATTGCATTTTACCCCAAATTAGGGTTTCAAGCACCGGGATTGCTTCCACAGCTGCACCTTGGTGCCCAAGCTTGGGAAACCCCTCAAACTTTGCCAAAAAGATTCTCATGATGTATCAACATCAGAGGAACATCTCATCATGTGTAAATTGCAAGCTAACCCTTTCAACTGGGTAAATTGCACATAGGTCCCTGTATATCAAAACAATGCTACAACTTTAAATAAAAAGGAGCAAATATTGAAATATATGTTTCTGAGAAACTTAATTACATGCTCAGAGTTAATTACAAAGATTTAATTACATATTTAGGCAAAACACCTAGGGTTAACTCATAACCCAGGTCAGGGATGTTACAATAACTAGCCGTTAGATATAAGTTAGTTGCTTTAACAACGACTAGTTAATTAATTATGCAGTTGCTGTCAGAGACCATCTCGGTCGAGAAATGGTCGACCGAGACACCTACTCGGTCGACGTTTTGTCGACCGACAGGCTCTCTGGATCAAGTGTATGCAACGTTTATCTCCAACTGCCAACTACCTTGTCAGCTGTGTCTAACGGCTACTTGGGTCTTTCTCGGTCGAGAAGATTGTCGACCGAGAGTGTCTCGGTCGAGGATTTTGTCGACCGAGATGGACCCTGTTCCAATGTTTCAAATGAAGACAATAAGTGTGTGTATGAGTGTGCATATGTGACACTATTGAAGGGGATGACCTATCTAAATGTGGTGTTTAGCTAGGGAAGATCTAACACTTGATTTACATGAAGTCTAAGTACTTGTACATTATATATTTGTACAAGTTTACAATTTTGATTACATTTCATGACATTTACAATCATTCAAGCATATAGATTCCCTAGTGCTTTTGTCATCCACCTTATTCCTGCAACACTCAAGTAGCACGTTAGATTAACAAGAATGAAATGTTTGTCATTATCAAAACAAAGGGATTTACATATGTCCATTTAGCCAACAATACTTTTATTTCCTTTTGTTGGGTGATCCCAACCACCCAAGTTTAGGATCAAAGCGCGCAATAGGAGCATGGCAAACCAGCCTAAGACTAGGTGAAGGACTTCATTTTTCCTCATTAATTGTTAAGTTATTTATTTTTGGAGACATATTGTTTTAGTGTAGCTTCCCTCTACTTAGATCCTCTTTTTATAAAAAGTATGTACACCTTTTTTGGAAATTTTATGAACTCTTTATCTAAATTGAATATATTCAAAAATTTAACTTCCGCTGCTATCCAATTGGATTTTGTTTACCATTTTAATTAGTAAATAGGTTGTGATTTCACTTTTTTACACCCTCCTTATAGATTCTTCTAGACATGTTTGGAACATGGTGTGGCTGACTCAACTAATGTGAGGGGAACAATGAGTGTGGAGACCACATAAATGGATGTCCTCCTTGTGGAGTCTTCTGAATTAACTAGGTCAAACTAGGAAGCATAGAGAGGCAATCATGTAACTGTTATGCCCGTCCCACAGTCCTTTCTAGGGGATATCAAGCTTGGAGGTGGGTCTCTAGTGAGCCTAGAATGGGTGGAAAACTCTAGATGGGTTTCCTACCTGATTTTAGCCTCTATCGACACATTACTCAGGTTACATTGTCTGGACATGGAGATAAAAATCCTTCCCTTGGTGACAAGGATCGGGTTAAAGAACTATCTTCGGTCAGGGTCTCAGTGAAACATCCAAGCAAGGTAGTCTGTGGTGGATCATCCATTAGTTGGATGTTCATTCTAGTCACCACTAATTAAGCATAATTTTAACGCCCTCCCTAAGCACACACATGCAAGTAGAGGAAGCAACACAAAGTTATCCATAACTCATGCACTAAATGGGGGCATTACCTAAAATTGGCATTCATAACAACTATATAATCAGTCACACAAAATGAAGTATTGAAACATTCTCATGATCGTTCTTACAAAACTAACATAAATTGTTGTACATGGAAAACTCATTTGACATCTTGAGTATCTACTCTTGAATTATAAACATTAAAACATATAGTTGAGTCTATAAACCTAAGAATCATTTTATAGTTGGCACCCAACTAGATCTTATTCTTCTCTATCCTTGTGCTCTAAGTCTTTGGGACCTTCTATGCTCTTGATCCTCACCTGCGGATGTCTCGTCCCCAGCCATGCATTGGAAAAAGATTATTAGTGTAAGTGGTATGAGTATTCTAGTATATTCATTACTAGACTAATAATATACTACAAGGTATTCTTAGACATTGTATACATGAAACTAACATTAAACTCTGTATATGAATTAAAACATAAATATCTCTCATTTCTTTAACATAATTCTTATCTTTTTACTGATCTTTCTCTAGAGTGTACTCTGGTACCTGGTTCTCATGACCTACACTAAGGTTCTTGGGTCACATAACATACACTTTATGTATGGGTTATGTCTCTCTTATCCTATCATACTTCTAAATGAGATTATGTACATGCTCTAAACTTAAGTATCTTTTATTTATGACTTTTATCTTGTTGTGGCCACCATTGTATGATAAGTTCTCCACTATAACACTAAAGTGTCCTCTATGGTGCAATGTACCCTCTGCTGGCACAACGTGCTCTCTCTTGATACAAAAGTGTCCTCTATGGTGCAAGTGTCCTCTTTTGACATTGAGGTGTCCTCTATGGTGCAATGCACCCTCCGTTGGCATAGTGTTCCCTCTATGAGACCCACAATGTCTGGAGTAGTGTGGCCTCTGAATTTTCTGGAGAATCTCTGGTGAGGACTTATCCTATAATGTATATAATTAATGTTTTGATGTCATTTTCTATCTTTGTTCTAAATTTCTTATCTCTGAATCTTAATCTCTTATCTCTAAATCTATTCTTAATTTATTATCTCTAAATTTTAATCTCTTATCTCTGACTTTATATCTTTGTTCTTTGATTTTAAACTAAATGTAACTCTAAATCTGAAATCTAATATTCGTATTGTACAGAGAAATCTTAATCTAATGTCCTAGTTTGGTTGAATGAATTAATTTAATTCTAGTATAATGTGTATGACACTTAGTCTAAAGGATTAAGAAAATAATCTGAACTGAATATAAAGATACTAAGTATATTAAACTAACTTAACTATCAATTATCTCCAAAATGATTTCTGACGAGATAATTATATCTCTTTACAATCTTATTAAAATCTGATCTTAACTTGAACTCAATTCCCAATACACTCTAATTTTAATAGGATGTGCATCTTGAGAATTCAATCATGTTTTATTATGCTCAAAATTTATATTCTAATGTCTTACTTAACTCTTACATCTTAATCATTATAACAAATCAAAATAACCTCTTAGTTCTTAGATCCCTACCTATATGAGAAATCTTCATAGCATGTTTCGACTTGAATTTTTAAGTATGTGGTTATATCACATAACCATGAAAGTTTGGCATATCGCTACTACAGATATTGGGTGTATGAGAGAACACCATTATGGAGGTGTGAAAACTTTAATCACAGATCTTATTTAAAATCTTAGAACATTAAAACAAATAAATAATAATGCCTTGTATGAGAAACATGTAAATGTAATGGGCTCAATAAATATGAATACTCATGGGAATAATCCACTTACCTTTGTTGCAGAGACCTATGTTTAGTTCTTGAAATTTTAAATCAAGATCCTATTTCCCAAAAATATCATGAGTGATTCATGAATAGTGGCCAAACCCAAAACCCATTATTCTAAGGTCTAATTAGGGTTTCCATACCATCTTAGATGTGTAGGAGAATCTACCAAAAGTCATTCCACTTATACATAGTTACTGATCTAATAGATTATACACATGTCCCATATGTTGAACTGATCTTTTGGTGATATATGAGACATTTACTTATTATCATGCCATTTTCTTGAATTAGATTAGGGTTTCCATTCCTGATCGAGCATATAAGAACAATAATATGAAGTCTTACATCATTCATTATGATCAAATGTATTATAACAGTTCTAGACATCATTAGCAGTCTAAAATATTTTTTTAGGATTTAATGACCCATTACAACTATCTATCACTAACAATTCATGATTATATGAATGCATCACTTCTCATGAAATCCATGACTACTTCATTAATCTACCTAAAAAGTTAACATTTTTATAAAAATCTAGATGTCTAGTGCTTTCATTCGGTACCTTAAACTCAAATATCATCTCTACCAATCATAAGATATAATTTATTCAAAACATTACTTTCTTAGGAAATCACAATCATCCATAATTAATCCAATGTCTACGATTGAGGATCCTCCTTGTAAGGGGTTGCACTCCCTGGATCCCACATATTATCCTCTCACAATCAAGATCTGCCAACCCACAAGGCATGGCTCGTCATCTTCCCAGGTGTGAGTGACCTCTGTTTGCTCTGTAAAAAAGAGAATTGCCTTAAGAAACATGTTCTCTAGGGTAAAGATGGTGATCTACAGACTAAACTTCTTGGAACATCCACCAACATCTGCTACAACTCTAGATACTCACACAGTCATAATGATTCCCCAGAGACTCACTAAACTCTAACTGTAGAGCGGACACCCCCGAGTGCCGTATATGGAACCTATCTAGGAGCAGCATGTCTGGAGGGCGTTGGTGAGTGCCCTTCCCCTCACTACCATTGTAGGCTTACGGGCCTCTCATATTCACATTGGTGATCTAGGGAAATGACAAGAGATTCTAGTATACGAGGTTGATGGGATATGGACTTCCTTCTGGTCTATCTTAATGGAGTCCTTCGGCTCCTCTTCAACCTTCGTTTGCTTGACCAATAGATGTTCTGATGGTGCAAATTCATCTTTCTTGTCAAAATGTGTCATCCTCGATCCCATTCTAATGACTACACATGATATTTGTTTGCTAAGGCCACGTCCATTTGAACCTTTGTCCCTACTGGTGATTATCCTTAGCTCATCGCAACCTATAGTTCAATCCTAATATGTTGATTGTGGATCTAATCATCAGTAATATCCATTTTTGTTGATTTGATTTGGAGTTTCTCTTGGTCTTCCGAGGGTTCAATGGCCATGTATATACATATTTTCATAGCCTTTAGTTTTCCACAAACCTCGTTATCTCTATAGTTGAGTTCCCTATAATATTGGGATACTATTGTGTGTACCAACTAACAAGATCAGTGATGATATATGCCTAAAGACCATAATGATGTAAGATTATCTGTAAGTTAAACATGTATAGGCATCAAAAAAATTCCAAGAATGGGTTTTGAAAACTTGTGCCCTAGGAAAAGTAACAAAACTAGGAAATTTTAGCTACATGGTTAACATCATCCAATCATTATCTTAAGCATGGAATTGAGTTTAAGATTTGAAACCTAAAATCTTGTCCATTTACTTGCACCCCACATCAAAATACAAAATCACAACCACCTCACATCTTTTATCCGTGTCAAGTCATTTGTTATATATTTCTCTATACCCAAATTCCACTACATATATTCGATTACCAAAATATTGTGTCATCATTTGATGAAGAATATGAATAGATCCTCATGATAACTTGACTTCAAGATGCTATGGTTTGAACCATTAGTTTGATTATTCTCAAGAGGCTATTACCATGATAGTATAAACTAATGTTGTTTGTCAAAAAATCTACAAAAATTCCATATATCATATTCCCTACAAATAATCATTATGAATATTAGGGGAATGTCTTGTGAGAAACATGAACAAAGGGGTTGAACTGACTACTAAACTATATGATTAAGTATCTAGATGATTTAGTCACTTGACCCTTGATTTTCCTCATTTTGTGTTTTAATGATCATGAGGTCTATTGGTATATGTAGATATATGGGTTGAGAAACCCTAAAACTTAGGGTGTTACAGTTCTACCCACCTTATGGGAATTTCTTCCTCAAAATTTGATTAGGCTACCCACCTTAGGGTTTCACCTATTTTATACATTAACTCTAGTAACATCTTAAAGGTTCATTAAGACACCTAAGGTTTGACTTCTCGTGGTCAAACATCTAATTTGATTAAGATGTGCATATACTACTAATGAATTTTGAAATCTATTCACCATCATCTAACATGGTAAGGAAATCCCCCTGCCTCTCTCCAAAGAGAGCTAAATCTAGGTTTTGGTTCCACTTTTAATCCAACTCACTCAATCAATGTCAAAGTTTTTACCCTTCATATACATGCTCAGTCTTACTATGTGTATTATTAGGTTAAGGTGACTATATATCTCAAACGTCTAATGCCAAATCCCATTTTCCATGTCACCGTTGGACATGTTGGTCGGTCATATATATAAAGGTGACATGTATTATCATACTTTTCTTAGCAACTCCCTTGTGTACAAGTCCCATACCACATGCACTAAAAAGCACAAGACAATCATGAGGCATATAACATCCTTTCTGCAAAATCCCATATTCTTGTATCCCATACCACAAACATGTGGGAAAGAGAGAAAGCATGCTATATGAAATTTTAGAGTTAACACAGAAGTCTAAATCGTGTAGGCACGTAACCCTAATCCATATATTTTTGTTTCATGTCTAGACCTCTACTTTGGTTTCGAGTATCACTCACTTAATTCTCCTATATCTAGGGATATTACTTATCCTTATGAATTGATACTCTACTCTCACTTATCTTCCTATATGGTGATCTTAAGTAAGAACATGAGAATTCATTTGGTGGCCAAGTATAATGTTACTCTGATACCATACTGTAACGCCCTCCCTATGCACACACATGCACATAGCGGAAGAAACACAAAGTTATACATAACTTGTACACTTAAGGGAGGCATTACCTAAAATGAGAATTCATAACAACTATATAGTCAATCACACAAAATGAAGTATTGAAACATTTTCATGATTGTTCTTACAAAACTAACAAAAATGTTATTACATGGAAAACTCATTTGACATCTTGAGTCTCTACTCTAGAATTTTAAACATTAAAACATATAGTTGAATCTATAAACCTGAGGATCATATTATAGCTAGCACCCCACTAGATCTTATTCTACTCTATCCTTGTGCTCAGAGTCTTTGGTACCTTCTATGCTCCTGCTCCTCACCTACAGATGCCTCGTCCCTAGCCATGCATTGGAAAAATCATTGTTAGTGTAAGTGGCATGAAAATTCTAGTATATTAATTACTAGAAAAATAAAATACTACAAGGTATTTTTAAACATTGTGTACATGAAACTAACATTAAGCTCTATATATGATCTAAAACATAAATATCTCTTCTGTCTTTAATTTAATTCTTATCTTGTTACTAATCCTTCTCTAGAGACTTGTACTCTGGTACCTAGGTCTCATGACCTACACTGAGGTGCTTGGGTCACATAACCTACACTCTAGGGATGAGTTATGTCTCTCTTATCTTAATATCTTATATCATACTTTTAAATGAGATTATGTACATGCTCTAAATTAAGGTATCTTGTATTTATGACTTTTATCTAGTTGTAGACACCATTATATTATAAGTCCTCCTCTGTGACACTGAAGTATCCTTTATGGTGCAACACACCCTTTGCTGGCACAATATGCTCTCTATTGACACTAAAGTGTCCTCTATGGTGCAACATCCCCTCTTCTAGCATAGTGTGCCCTCTGTTGACACCGAAGTGTCATTTATGGTGCAACACACTCTCTATTGGCACAGTGTGGCCTCTATGACACTCACAGTGTATGGCACAGTGCGACCTTTGAATCATTTTAGGACTCTCTAGTGAGGACTTGTCCTATAATGTATATAATTAATATCATGATGTCATTTTCTATCTCTATTTTGAATTTCTTATCTCTGAATCTTAATCTCTTATCTCTGAATTTGTTATTAATTTCTTATCTCTAAATCTTATCTCCTATCTCTGACTTTGTGTCTCTGTTCTTTGATTCTAAACTAAATTTAACTCTGAATCTGAAATCTAATATTCGTATTGCCTAGAGAAATCTTAATCTAAAGTCCTACTTTGGTCAAATGACTTAATTTAATTCTAGTATAATGAATATTACACCTGAGTCTAAAGGCTTAAGAAAATAATCTTAACTGAATATAAAGATACTAAGTATATTAAAGTAACTTAACTACCAAATATCTCAAAAATGATTTTTGACAAGATAACTAAATCTCTTTACAGGCTTATTAAATTTGATCTTAACATGAACTCAATTTCCAATACCCCTTGATTTTAATAGGATGTTCATCTTGGGATCGATCATGTGTTAGTATGTTTAAAACTTATATTTCGATATCTTACTTAACTCTTAGACCTTAATCATTATAAAAAATCTAAATAACTTCTTAGTTCTTAGATCTCTACCTATATGAGAAATCTTCATAGTAAGTTTCTACTTGAAATCATAAGTATATGGTTATATCACATAACCATGAAAGTTAGACATATCTCTAGTGCAGAGATTGGGTGTACTAGAGAACACCATTATGGAGGTGTGGAAACTTTAATCACATGTCTTACTTAAATTCTTAGAACATTAGAACACATAAATCATTATGTCTTATATGAGAAACATGTAAATGTGCTAGGCTTAAAAAATACAAATACTCATGGGCATGAACCTATGTTTAGTTCTTGAACCGTCAAACCAATATCCTATTTCCTGAATATATCATGAGCAATTCATGAATAGACATTAAACCCAAAACCCATTATTCTTACTCTAGTTAGGGTTTCCATACCATCTTAGATGTGTAGGAGAATTTACCAAAAGCCATTCCACTTATACATAGTTATTGATCTATTAGATTATACACATGTCTCATATGTTCAACTAATATTTTTGGTGATATTTGGGACATTTACTTATCACCATGCCATTTTCATGAATTAGATTATGGTTAACACGATTAATTGAGCATTCAAGCACAATAATATGAAGTCTTGCATCATCCATTATGTCAGATGTATTGTATCAATTCTAGACATCATTAGCAGTCTCAAATCTTTTTCTAGGATTTAATGACCCATTACAGCTATTTATCACTAACAATCCATGATTATATGAATGCATAACTTCTCATAAATCCTTGACTACTAAAATAACTAACCCCAAGATCTAATTTTTTTTATAAAAATGTAGACCTGTAGATCTTTCATTTGGTACCTTAAACTCAAATATCCAGTTTGCCAATCATAATATATGATTTAATCAAAACATTACCTATCTTTGGCAATCACTGTTGTCCATACTTAATCCAACGTCCAGGATCGAGTATCCTCCTTGTAAGGGGTTGCAAGACCTGGATCCCACATAGGATCCACTCACGGTCAACATCTGCCAACCTACAGGGTATAGCTCGTCCTCTTCCCAGGTGTGAGTGAACTCTATTTGCTTTGTAAAATAGAGCATGACCTCAAGCAGTAGGTTCGCTAGGGTAAAGATGGTAATCCACAGACTAAAACTTCTTGGAACATCCACCAGCATCTACTACAATTCCAAATACTCACACAGTCATAGTAGTTCCCCAGAGTCTCGTTAAACCCTAACTATAGGGCGGCCATCTCCTGGCTCCAGTAATGGCACCTAGTATTGAGCCACACTATAGGAGGGTGCTCGAGAGTGCCCTTTCCCCTCACGACCATTATAGTCTTGTAGGACTCTCATCTTCACATTGGTGATCCAGTGAAACTGTGAGCGATTGTAGTAGATGAGGTTGACAGGGTATGCACTTCCTTTGTTTCTATCTTAATGGAGTCCTTGAGCTCCTCTTCAACCTTTGTTTGCTCGACAAATAGATGTTTTGATGGTCCAAAGTCATCTCTCTTATCATAATTTCTCATCCTTGATCCTATTCTTACGACTAAACATGATATTTGTTTGCCAAGGCCACAACCATGTGCACCTTTGTACCTACAGGTGATGATCCTTAGCTCATTATCACAACTTTTAGTTCCATCCTAATCTGTTGATTGTGGATTTGATCATCAGTAATATCCATGGTTGTAGATTTGATTTGGAGTTGCAGTTGGTGTTCTGAGGGCCTACAATGGGCATGTATATATGTATCTTCATAACCTTGAGATCAAGTTCTATTAGGTATTCCACAAACCTTGTTATCTTTATAGTTGACTTCCCTATAATATCGAGATACTATTGTGTGTACAAACTAATAGATCAATGAGGATTTATGCCTAAAGGCCATAAATATGTAGGATTATGTGTAAGTTAAACATGCATATAAATAATAAATTTCTCAAGAATGGATTTTGGAAACCTGTGTCCTAGGAAAAGTAAGAAAAATAGGAGATTTTAGTAACCTAGATAACATCATCCAGTCATTATCTTAATCATGGAATTGAGTACTTAAAAACCTAAAATTTTGTCCATTTACGTGCAGCCCACATCAAAATAAAGAATCACAACCATCCTCATATCCTTTATCCGTGTCAAGTCATTTTTCTTATGGATTTATGTACACAATTCCAGTACATATATTTGATTACTAGAACATTGTGTCATGATTTGATCAGGAATACAAATAGCTCTGCATGATAACATGATTTCAAGATCCTATGGTTTGAACCATTAGTCCAATTACTCTCAAAAGGCTATTACCATGATAGTATAAACTAATATTGGTTCTCAAAACACCTCCAAAAATTCCATATATCATATTCATTACAAATAACCATTATGAATATTAGGGGAATGTCTTGTGACAAACATGAACTAAGGGATTGAACTGACTACTAAACTACATGATTAAGTATCACATGATTTAATCACTTGACTCTTGATTTTCCTCATTTTTTGTTTTGATGATCATGAGGTCTATTGGTATATGTAGATCTATGGGTTGAGAAACCCTAAAATTTAGGGTGTTACAATGACTCCATGTCTCTCTTTTTCTAGCTTCAGATTCTGTCTTCGTGAAAGTACAATTTTCTTTAACTCAGAACTATTTCTTTCCTCAATTAGTAATACATTGAGAAAGACTCTATATTTGTTTGTTACCATGTCTATCTGATTTTCTTCTATTAGTATATCATTTTTCAAGCCTCATCTTAGGGTTAATGTGTGTACCACTAGATAACAAGTCAAATATTTTTGTGTCATAGATCCTTATATAATTTCATCTAAGCCTAGACATATATTCCCTATTAGTGTCACTAATATAAGTCACAGTGTTGGAAACAAACTATGAGTGCCTTGAAGGGACCCAACTATTCAAACAAGGGGTTGTTTGTTTTTTCTTTAATTGGTTAAGATACTCCCAGATATGATATGCGAGTCAAGGCGGGTAAAACTTTTCTAGGGACTGACTCTCCATTTGATCACAACATAATAATTTAGTATTTAATAAAATATATTTTAAATTTGGTATATTCTCCAAAGAAACTAATTTGGAATGAGTGGACATATTGTAAAATATTATAAGGAAATTGAAACAAATAGAAAAACAAAAGAATTTTGTAATAGGTAATTAACTAGAAAATGTAATGCTTGTTGTATTACCGATACCTACTACAATGGTTAATGATATATTGTAATAGGTGTAGTGATACAACATGCAATAATTGTTGTATCAAAGCATATATTATGACAGACAACACATGTTGTATAAAAAAACACGATCACAACATCCACATCAAGACAACTATGATATGCATTAATTGTTGTGTCATTCCATATACTACAACAAACAACACATATTTAATAAAGCATCCATATTACACTAAGTTGTCTAGAAAAGTACAACATGTATTAGTTGTTGTATCAAACCATATGTTATAAACAACAACACTTATTATATAAAGTACCCATATTACAATAAGTGTGTCTACTGAATTTCAACATACATTAGCTATTATATAAAACACAAATACTACTTCACACTCAACACATGTTGTATAAAACACCCCTCTTAAGTCCATGTAATCTAGTACAATAGTTCCAACCTATTGTACTAGGGGATTAATAGCCATTTTAGTTAGATTTTATAGTAGTGCCCAAATTAATCAATGGTACTTGTGGTGTATCTTAGGATCTACCTCTATTTAGGTATCTACACCTTAAGAGAAAATAATACACTTGACTATCCTAAAGTAGAAGAGAAAGAAAGTAAAAATAGATGAATAAGGCAGAAAATGTGATGAATGTGATGTCTGGTTTTTAGTAAAACTAATTTATAATAAAGATTGTGACTTCTCATGGCCTAATATATTGATCACCATTAAATTTCATTCATTGAACAATTAAATATAAAGATTGTTTAAAATTTCAAATAAAATAGTTGAATCCACGTTTCAAAAGAACAAGTCACAAACTTATTGATGAAGTCACACTATACTTGTTCTTTTGAAACGTGGATTCAACTATTTTATTTGAAATTTTAAACAATCTTGATATTGAATAGTTCAATGAATGAAATTTAATGGTGATCAATATATTGTTGTGGCAACTAGACATCATATTCACACAATGTCAATAGCTTGTATAGTATCTAGGATGCAATATAAGAAAAAACACTCAAGTAGTGTGTCTACTCCCTACACCCTAGTTACAGACTGCTCAGTATGCCCAAATACATTATAGAAATTAGAATATAGAATACAAGAAGCCATGAGAAGTTATGAAGTAGAAAATAAGGTCGTTCCGATGTATAAAATTAAACTCTATTATGATCCTAACATGTTGCTTTGGTCTTCCAAAAGATTACTAGGACACTCTTCTAATAGCTCAATGTCTCATGTGTGAAAAGTAGGTTATACTTAAGCATTTTAGCCCACTATGGTCACAGAAATGACCCACCAATGTGGAGGATCTTTTTGATACATTTATGGTGCTTTAATATTTGATTAAAAAGCCTTTTGTCGTTCTCTTTGCATTGCTTCCATTCGATCAATTGGAAATACTAGTCAGTCAACTAGCCTCTCAATTTTTCATGTTATGGCTTTTGTGGTAATGGATTAGTCTTGCTAGTCAGTTGACTAGTTTGTGTCATAACTTCTTATGATATTCCCAATCACCCGATTGGATTGTCTAGGCATCTAACAATGATTTCTATGAAATTGCCTATATTATGACCATGTTTGGTTGGTTATATATTTAGGGTATTCGATCATCAATATAAATCGGGTTGAAGTATGATCTTTATTAACAATCAAGTAAAAGAATAACTAGCTAGCATAATGGTGAATGAATAGTTCATTGGCTTAATGATTTATTCTAGTAATTGACTAGTAGTTCTAGTTGAGATAATAGTTGACTGACTATCCTACTCTAAAGATAGAACTAATTCATTTCTATCATATACAAATTCATCCACTTGAGTCATTGAAGTTGAGATATTAGGATTGATGAATATGTCTTTAAATGTTATTCAATGATAACTTCATCGAGGGTTTCTAGGATACTCCTTTATCACTTGCATCAATGTACAAATAAAAGCATAAATATAATGTAAATTCAAATTAAAAGCCGAAAAGTTGAAAATCTAAAACAAATGAAAACTCAACTGAAAGGAAATATGAAAATGCAAAAGTAAACATAAATTACAATTATTAATATGATGAGTTTACATTCATTAGTGTATTGCATAACTTTATATGAATATATGCATGTCAAAGAAAATAATCCTATATACTATTAACTTACATTAATGTTTTGTAATATAATTAATAAAGAATGATTTTAAAATGTCACATTAGAATATAACAAATGGTAGTAAAAAACCTAATCACATCGACTGACCCCAAATTCTAATGTAATACAACTAGAGAAAGGATAAACACTATGTGGTCACCTACAAAGGAAGACAATCGAATAACTTGGATAACACACAAGATAAATGTCAAATAAATCATAACCTTCATATCTAGTAGAATATATCAATAAGGAGTGGGACCCAAAAGGGGGTCCACTTGTCACTGAATAAAATAAAAGGAAACATCCCATATGTAGAAAACACAACCAAATTCAAAGGGATGGTAATCAACTTTATTTAAAATTATGTTTGAAGATACCAAAATGTAGCAGCAGAAGATAAAAGATTTGATTTTATCAAAATCCTTCACCATGCAGGGTGATACTTAAGAAAACTAAGTTATAGCATAAGACAATAAGAGGTTTATCTAACCACCTCGAATCTATCTCTGAATAATATCATCTACACTTGAATAAGTCATGGTCAACTTTGGTCTACTCCTCCTTGATCTCTACTTAAGGGGTTGGAAGCATACCCCATAGGAAAAAATAAACTAGAATTATCAGCATAAAATGTTGATATATGAGCATACTCAAAAGGGATTGAGAAATGTTGGGGAATATGACAACAAATATAATAATGTTTCCCATCCAAGAGAAAAGTATCATCCAAGTGGATAAAAAATAGTATGAATATGAATAAGATGATAATCGACACTTAAACATTCCACTTACAGAAAAAGAAGTTCCAACAAAGTACACATGAAGAATTTAGAGCACATAAACCATCAACAATAATAATCAACATGCAAGTGAGATAAACATAGTATTAGTGAAATATAACTAAAAAATGGTTATTAGGGCACATAAGCCAAAACTTGATAGAGTATAGCACAAAACTAAACTCCCCAATAAATAAAGTGGTAAGAAAACCTAGTTATGGGGCACATAACCTTCATCCCAAAACATAAAATGGGCACATAACCGGAAAACCAAAACAATTATATCACTCTAGGATTGGTGAATTAGCAAGCATGTATAAATGTAGATGTAAGTGACAATTCATTAATAAAAATAGAATCAATAAGATTTCCATAACACAAATGGAACATTTGAAATATCCACCACAAAAGTGGGCAAACTAGGGTTCTATATCAAAATAATGTATAATGTAGTTCAAATCCAAAGTTAGGGTTTCATCAAGAAGCAAAACACATATTTAGAGTCCAACATGAAATATAGAAAGTTCAAGAATATCAAGACTTAGATTCATTAGAATTAGACCAAAATCAAGGCAAGAAAGAGAAAATTCATTAATAGAATACCTCACAGAGACCCAAGAAAAAGATAAATAGAATCAATTCTCAACATGAACGATAAGGGGACCAACATACATCAAGAGAGATAAATTGGATTAATTGCTCAATATAGATTTGATATAATGTAACATACCTCAAGTCATGTTTCAACTTGTCAAAGTCCAAAACCTTGATCCAAGTCAGGGTTCTTCTACACCTATAATAGAGTTATATATTCAAGCCATTAAGTAATATTTATATTACAAATCCTAGATTACCTACTCTTAATATAATTTGATTTAGGTTATGGAATTTAATTTGATAGATGATAATTTTATCATTCAATTGAGTATTTATGTTTAATTGTTTGATAATCACATATTATATATGAATTTCTAAAGATTTTCTATTTATTGATTTAATTGAAACAAAATCAAAACTACGAAAGGGAAAAACTCCCCTACATCTACTATCGAACCTTACCATCATGATTGGGCTAAAAAGGTTAAAATTCTAAGGAACGAGAACATATGATGGCTCAATCAAACATGGGAAAAAATATTTTCCTACTCTTCGTGAAGAAATAAAGATGAAAATAAAATGAGGTAATAAAAGCATAATGGCTCATATCGATGTTTATATCAAGCTCTCATGTAAGGAACCAACAATAATAAATTATGTACCAAGTGGAAGTCGACTATAAAACTCACAAATCCTTCATCCTCAACACCAGGGTCAACCACCAGTAGATTTGTGGGATCTAACCAAACTCAAAGAGTTTAAAAAGGGGACTGTAGGTGCCAGGATCCCTCAGATGCTCTTCCATCATGATTGTAAGGAATAAGTAGCAAGAAGCGATAGAAGAGAACCAAACAAAAATGGAGGAGAAAACACAACACAAAGGGTGCATGAGAAGACTTCTTGGGGTCATAGAGAAACCAAAGGAGCAAATGCCAAGTAAAAGGGCATTGAGAATGTTTCCTTCACTGTTGGAGAATATGTAATGGAGTTATAAGTCAAAATCATAGGTGAACTAATTCACATGGTAAAAACACATGGGATTGAAAGATGAGGGTTGGAAGAAACTCACTAAAATCTCTATTGACTTATAATGGTAGAAAAGTCACTAGGAAGGATGAGTTGGGTTATGTAGTTGGGGTTTATGGTAGAACCCACACATCAAGAAACCAAGTTGATGATGAAGAGAAGTATTACAAAAGTTTATTATGGTTTTTGTATGCTTATATATACATATTATATATATATATACATATATATGTATATATAGGGTATATATTCACTACCTGCCCGCGTAATTGACTTTAGTTACCTGTGGATCTATCTTGTAATAGAAAGGTACTTGTTTGTAATGAGACAGACATCGTTTGTAATGTGATGGCCAAATTTTTAATACAAATACTCATTTAGTATTATAGCGTAAACGATTGTCATAAATATCAATTTTATTGTAATCTGACGTGTAATATAAAATGAGTGTTTGTATTACAAATTTGGTCATCTCATTACAAACACGTACCTTTATATTATAAAATAGATCCATAGGTAACTAAAGTTAGTTACTTGCACGGGTAGATAATGAATGGGCATATATATATATATATATATATATAAATATATATATATATATATAAATATATATATATATATATATACTACAAACCATAGAAAGGAGAGACTAAAAACCCAAATTTGGGTGTTTCATTGGTTTTGGAAATTAGGGTCTGTCACTAGTATCATTTGATGTGGAATTGCAAAAAGAAATAATGGGAGAAATCACCAAAAAAATATTGAGAGGAGAGGGAGATATCAATGAAGGAAAATCAGGAAACAAGCCTAGTTATTGTAGCTCACAACAGAATGAAAACAAGAAAGAAGAATGTTCCAGCACTGTATGATGGAGATCTCACAGGAGACATAAATTAGCAATTATAAAAGCAAGAATGACTAATACATTTTTGAACATTTTAGTTGAACAAGATTTGGATTTAAGTGAGTTTAAAAACATATTTCTTTTTATTTCCTAGTGAAATTAGGGGAGAAATTAGTGTCCAATGAAAACAAAGTTGGCACCTAAGCTAACTTTGACATTAGAATCATATTTTTGCATTGATTTCCACTTCTGAGACATTGGTTATTTCATTTAATATTTTTCACTTTAAGTTATATCTTCTTTCCTTAATGAAATTGAGGCTTCTAAGACTTTTAAATCAATGACAAACTTGGCACCCAAGATAAATGGGACCCACTGAATAAGATTTAGGAGTTAGATTTTGGCTTTGAAGTTTCCATTTATGAGTTCTAACACAATTAGGGTTTAGGCTCATTACCATTATATTTATTATTATATCACATCATTATCATTAATGTTCATAAATTAGAGTATTCCTATCTTTGCATTGTTACTAGAAGATTTACTTTATAGTATTATATATGAATTCACAAATTTTATGTATTTAACATATTAAGTCTGTAATTCAATATGAACTTAGATAGCATGTTATTTATATTTATGGATAAGACAAATCCAATTGTTATTCCACTTTATGTATTAAGAACATTATACCTCTCATAAAACATATCTTATGCATTATGTGTATACTATCTAGCAAAGGAAATATATGTGATATATTTCATGAATCCACTTACATGTTAGCACATATTTTGGTTATTAGGTTAATATGAATGTAGTAGGATATGTGATGTTGAATATAGAACCTAATGCCACTACATGTGCTATATTTATTTTCAAGTCTATCCATCTTATGTGTAACCTTTGAGTTAAACCTATTAGATGCATAAAATCTATCCATTAGAGTTACAAACAACTATCTTAAAGTTTATATGAATCCTTGTTTGGTCAAATTAAAAAAACCAAGAATACTAACTTCCTAATCATTGATATGGGTTTCTATAGTGAAGATGCTAGGTCTTGGTAGGCTACAACACTCTAACCCTTAAAAGAATTTTATCCTCAAAATAAAATCATATTTATTCTAGTAACAAACTATTCTCCATCCCCTGAAAGTTTTAACCTAATAAGACAAGCAACCTTATAGGTAAAAAGAATAGTCCATCCCAATCTCATGAACTTAATCACTTTTATCCCCAAAGGTATCATGAAACATGGGAAAGGGGAACATATTGATAAAACCTAACTAAGAGAATAAGGATTACCTTGAACATTCTCTTCTTAATAAAACTCTTGGCCAACCAAAGCAAAGATTCTTCCAACTCGTCTCTCAATTGGTCTTCTTCCATTGTTATTATTTTGTGGAGGTGCATGAGGTTTCTTTTATTGAGATAGTGTATGTCTAGGCATATTTAAATGATGTCATATAACTTAAAATCCATACTAAGGTCTTTCTAGATTTCCCATAGAATGAAACTTCCCATAAGGATGATAACCATAACATTTATCTCACTTGTCCTTCCTTTTATCTTCACCTGAGAACTTCCTCTTCTTGTTATGGTCCTAGGGTTGATGTCATAGATAAGCCTGAACTTCCATATCCTTGTTCATGAACTGTTGGAATGGCAATGGAATTTTGGGCACTAGAGCACGTCTAGTATCGTAGTTGAGTCCATCAAGGAACATATTAGCATGTCTCTCCTCAGCGAAACCCTTGGCATACCTTTCCAACAAGAAAAACTTGTGTACATACTCCACAATGGATAAGGAGAGTTGCATTATGTTGTAAAACTTTGCTTCCTTTTTCCATAGAGCAGTAGATTAAATGTACCTATCACATAACATAACCCAAAAAAATTATCCAAGACATGGGAGAGATGTATATATCAAGTATGTGCAATATTGTTCCCCCAGTGGAGAGTAGGTCCATTAAGTACATAGGTGGCAAAGATGACCCTTTAGTACTCAAGGAATGACATACCCTAGAACATATGCTCCATGGTAAGAACTTAGTCATCATATTTATCAACCATATTAACCACACTTTCACCATTGAAGCAAACAGGTTGCATATTTATGAACTCTTAAAGGATGTACTCCTTGAGTTTTCTGGGGGTATGAACTGGTTAACCTTTCCATCTAGAGTTGCGGAAAGAAACTACCACAAAAAAGAAACCTCTTGCTCAAGTGAAATACCCAAATATATGTTAGCCACAACAGATGTTGTGGTAGTCTGGCCCATTGTGCGATGACTCTCATATGTAGGGGTAAATTGAGACAACAAAGGGGTAAAAGGAGGATTCATTCTAGGAGTTGTGTACTTTGTCTTTGGAGTGTCTCAAAATCACCTAGGTTATCAAAATATGAGTTATCTCCAGACATAATAGTATGCCTAGACAAGGCAATGGTTCCAGATATAACTGACCTATGTCTATGTAAACATCTTAAGAGAGATAAAATAAATTTAATTAGATTAACCGACCACTTTTAACTCTGATACCATACTCTAAGGAGTGAGACCTAAGACTTGATCTACTCCTCACTAAATAAAATAAAAGGAAACACCCCATATGCTAAACAAAAAACCAAAATTTTCCAAAGGGACAAAAATCCAACTTATTTAGAAGTATGTTTCAAGATACCAAAATGTAGAAGTAGAATATAGAAGACCTAACTATTACAATTTTTTATTTTCTCATCCTTCACCATAGAGGGTGCACTAGTATAGATACAACCTCTAATGTCACTTAAAATACCCTCTAATACCAGTTTTGTATTGATACCTAAGTGCGTGACACTACATATAAGATTCTAAAATGTCAGTTTTTTTATGGACGCGTAAATTGACAACTCAGACCCAGTCTCAGTTGCTATGATTAAAGAAATTGACAAGGCAAAGAAACTGTTTCAATGATTCTGGTGTTGCACCTAATGTTGCAGTGCTAAACCATGTCAGATTGTTTATTGACAAAGGTTTTTGTGTCATCATTTTATATGTCCAAACCATGATGTGTACATCTATTTCATCAGTTTATATGTCCAAAACTGATGTCGTAGGTCATATGGTAGCATGATCGTACTGCCCAGCACAACTATTTTAGAATAGACTTGTAATGTTGGTTTTTGGCTTAAAACTGACAACTAAGACCTACAATGATGGTTTTGTCATAATAACCACCAACACATTTATGTTTTTAAATAGAAGGTCTACAACCTACTATTTGGCTGTTCAATAGGATGTAGAACCTATAGTCCATTAGAAATGCAGGTTCCATCTTATGTTTATCTGAACAACATGCCAACAAATCGGCAAAACCTATAATAACAAACACACAATGCACCCACATACAAGATCCATTCTCCAATTCCATTCTCATAACATGTACAAATAAAATTCTTATTGTATTTATTGATCTTCACACTCATTCACACACATGCATATATGTCATCCACATATGCACCAATTCCATTCTCATGACATGTAAAAATGCAATTATCATTGTATTCATTCATCTTGACATTCATTCACACACATATATATATTCACCATTCACATATGCACCAATAATTTACTGCCATCAACTTTTGAAGTTGTAAGAAGTCATAAGAACAACATGTATATATAAATAATGACATCAAAGTACATAAAACTTGTATTTTATCTCAATCAAATTCAAAGTTTACTTAACAAAGGGTTGTGCCCATTTTTCCTATATCTCATCTAGCTCTTCTGTCATTAGGGCTTTGACATATCAAAGAGATGTAAAGAAAATGACATAATTAAATACTTTGATTCGATATTTCCATATAACCAAATGAGATTATTTACTTATGATGATCAAGACTATATATAGAATACATTTTTATGTAGTGGATTGTTGGTATGTATACCCAGAGATACAATCATATGATGATTGTAATGGCATAATTTAAAAATGATTTGATTAATAATAAAAGTAAGCCTCCAATTTATTTTGTATTATTTAGTTATGAGATAATGATGTGACATAATAAATGTCTAGATAATGATATTACTCAATGGCATATGTCTTCAAGTACATGACTTGAATAATGAGATCATATGGATATTAAGAGTTTATATATTCTCATTATGTCCATGGTTAGATGTTATTGTAAAAGGAAGATAGAGAGAAATACCACATAAGAATGGAGTATGTGTTGGTTGATGACAGAATCTCATTAGTCATGATATGTGATATCAAACCAAGCACACAGATACATGTTAGAGAATAGTGTATCGGGCAGACTCACCATGAGACTGACACATAGAAACCATTACAATATTAGTTATAGTCAACTCTCGTAGTGATGGTGGTGAATGTGGTTCTTAGACCTGAAGTCACTACACTCATCACGTGTTAGTCAGTATGGTTTGACATCATCCAATGTAATCATGAATAAGGGTTGCCATAACTGTTACGACCCCACCTCCCGATAACCCCCAATTAAGGGAGACCGATAGGTCGAAGCCGCACCCATGACTTCCGGATCAAAGGTTCGGCAATTAACCAAGAATAATTATCAAATTTTAACATACTATACTGAAAGCTGTAAGAAAATAAATTTTTGCATACCTTTTGAAAACTTGGATCTCTATTCTTCTATCCACACCGATACTAATCTATCTAATCCTCCTTTTCACTTTAATTCTCATTTAGTATCACATGTGTCACTTTACTGTTTGTTCTTTACATTGTACCTAAAACGCCGACAAACAAAACGTCGGTCAGCCGTAGCTGGTATGTGGGGGAAACAATAAACATGCAACTATGATAACAATGTAAGCATTCAATTACTTATTTAACAACCAATATTACGTTTATATATAACTCCGCGATCAAAGAGTACCCTATCCTCTGTGTTGTCCCCATTAAACCCCTCATGATCCACCTATAAGTGAACCAGTTTCTAGGGTTGAGTCACATGGAACTACTCGTAAGTAGACCACTCCTTAACTCGGGATTTGCTAAAGAGTCTCATGGCACTACACGTAGGTAGCCTAGTTTCTAACTCATGGTAACCTAGACCTTGCTCTAGGATTACCCCTTTTTATCCTTTTCAAAGTAACAGAGGTGGACCCGGATCTAGCCAGTTATATATGCACATTTATGGTGATAATCATAGTCACTTTATAGTGGCATGAAATAAATAAACATCCAACAGTTTAGTTGCATTCAATGTGATTAAACATCTGGGAATCCATCGGGAAATTATAGCGATTATTCATAATCGTAACCACATACCTATCTTGGAGATCTCAAGCAACAATTTATCCAAATCCAACTAGATGTCCAATCAAGCAAGTCAATCAATCAATCAGGCAAACCTTGATCCTGAAAACATGTATAATGTCTAAATGTCACAAGCATATCCCAAACAACTCCTTATTGACTTGGGACATCTTTCTAAGGTTTCTAAGTCTCATTAGGATGCATTAGGGTTTCTTAGATCAATTTCTCAAACTTTATCCTTTTTAAGTTAACAAACCCTAAAACAACTTTTCTACTCATAAAAACCCTAATTACTCAAATTATCCACATTAAGGATCTTTTATGCTCAAATTGGCTTAGGATCATCACATCTCTATTTTATTCTTGGATTTACACAATTAAACCAATTAAAATACATATTCATCAAAATTAGGGTTTTCAAGCTCATTAGTGCATAATCATGCACAAAACCCTAAATTAAACCAATTATATAAAAAGATCATCTTTTTAGATCCTATTCTCACTTTTATTAGCAACAGGTTAATTTCAACTTGAATTATCCAATTAATGTCATTAAGACCATCTATCATCAAATCTAAGAGTTTTCCCATAATTGAAACATTAAAGATGACAACTTTTATGTACTTTTCCAATTTCAAGCATATAAACTCTAAATTAGACTAATCATGTGAAAATTTCTTCCTTTTTGAACTCAATGTTCCTTTTTACATTTAACAGATTAATATCAACTCTAAAGATCCATTAAACCCTATTAAACACATTAATCATATCAAAATAGGGTTTCTTAATCTTTAATTAATTAAAGATGATAATTTACACAATATTTCGAACTATGATCAGACTTAGGCTATAAAACTATTTTTATTGGATTCCTCGTGTTCTCCTGATCAAAATTCATATATAACTTGTTTTAATCCAAGCTACGGTTATTTATCTACGAATTTTTCATTAAAACACTTACTTGACCAATCGGATGGCGCCACGTCATCCAGCTCATGCAACGCGGATCGCTTGAGAATTATAACTGAATTACGGTTTTGCCCTCGACTTAAAACTTAGCTCTTTTGACCCGCGGAGGGCAATTCTGTCCAACGTGCATCTAACCTTCTTCTTCCTTGGGCAGCCCGACGGCTGCTGCCCTAGCCCGCCGTTCTTCAGCTGTGTGCGGCTGCCCCCTTCTCCTCCATGGGCCAGCGACCCTCCGGGACTACACCATCACCTCTGGCGCTCCCCCATGCATCCAGGGTTGGCATTAACTTGCGGCTAAAGTAGCGGGTTCGTGCTGGCCAGGCCTGCACCTCCCAGCGGCCCTGCAGCCGTGCTGCTGCGACCACACGCGACCCCGGGTGTGAAGCTTGACGGAAAACCTCCCCCTGATGTCGTGGGAGTAAGCCACATCAAACTAGGTCATCCTCTGGTCCCTCACCACCCCATGGTGTGCTGCTTTACATGGTTAGGGTTTTTACGTGCAAGAAACTAGAAGAGGGAAGAGAGGGGTGTGTAAGATTTTTCCAAAACCAGCCAAGAGCTCTACCCCTTATATAGGGGAGAGTTCCCACGCCCTTCATTGCTCATCTAGGGATTAGCAACGCCCCTTTCCCATTAGGAATGTAATTCCAAAATTAAAAGGCTAGTTTCTCTCTCTTATTTCTTTTATGTTCCTTTTCTTTTGCTATTAGGATTTCGAATATTTCCACTTTTATCTTCCTTGTACTTGCCTTTTATGTATTGGCACGAAATTATATTCTCTTTTCAATAGAAATCATTTCCTTTTTCATAATGCTACCAAAAACATTAATAATGTATCATATTATCTTTTATCTTGCAAATTTTAATATTTTCTCTTTCCTTTCTCTTTATCGGGACTCCTTGGATCCCAAGACACTCCATTATTTCGAAATTCTTTTTATTGAATACTTATTATCCTTCTAGATGCATCATTATGCATTATTTCACATTATCTTGTTTATTTCTCATTTAAATACCTCTTTTTGAGGATTTCTTTTCATTTCTCTTTTATTTTCCTCATTGGAATTCCTTTTAATATTAGCAACCTCATGGATACGAAATTTCCCTAAGAAATATCATTTATGCCCCTTTCCACTCATTTTCCACATTTTCTCATTGTTTTCAATTTCTTTCTTAATAAAGAAATCCATAATTGATATTTTCTTTCCTTATTGCTTTCTTTATGCAAATTTGGACTCCTTGGAACCCAAGGAGCCCAAGAGGCACGAAATCCTCTTTGGATTTGCCTTCTAGAGGTTTCCACATATTTCTTTTATCAAATATTCAATTATTCATTCACTAATTGAATTTTCTTTGTTATTGGGCGTAATAGCCAATAAAGCCCACAACACAAACATCAAGGCTATTGTAAACGAAATCCATTTTGAAGAAAATTATATCATTATTTGTTCAAATATCTTTAATATGAGAAATTACCTTTCTCACCAATTGAACCCAAAAATTGGGGTTATAACAATAACGGTGATGATTGGGTGACTATGACACATGAGGACTGACTGTGAATGATGTCATTGAGATTTTTCCCTCCTATAGGAGTATGATATCCTAGGCCTCTTGATAAGAGAGACCAAGAAATGCATGGCCATGCACATGTAAGTCAATATGTGATATTGAGCTTACATATATCTCAAACAGTATGCTCTAGTTCAAGAAACAAGATTGAATATTGAAGAGGATGATTACTCCATGCCTTGAGTTCAACCTATATATTAGTGACAAAGGAACTATACAAACACTATAACACAATACATAGATTGTAGTTTGAAGTTGTTCTCCAACTTTCCATTTACTTGGGTAGAAATGATATGCGACTAGGCACCACTCTTTGCTTGTGACGTCATAACTGGTTATGAACATTCACTGCCCACATAATATGGAACCTATAGGGTCGCACACATAGAAATTAACCTAGAACAGGAGTTTTAATCATGAATGATAATTTGATTGATTACTAAAGTGTTTAGGTATTCAATTCAAGAAACAAATCAACTGACTAAACTCCCAACCAATTGGCTCATGTGATGAAACGATCGGTTGGAGTGTCAGGTTGATTAGATGATGAATTGACTAAATTCTGAATGAACTAGGGCTCCAACTGACTTGTTCATTGGGTGAACCGATTGACTAGTAGTCGTGGGATGATTGTTGGTTCATGGTTCAATTTGATTGCATCAAGGATTAGCACTGATGTCATGCCATGCCTTAATTGGATTAGAATTGGCAATTCATTTGCGATAGGGAAAGATGATGAAATGACTGGTTCACTGGGTGAACCGATTGACTGACATGCCAACTGAATAGTTTTCTCATCGTGCTGAACATTTTTCTATTAATAGGTTGTGAAATATATGATTTCAGATCCTTTCACTCCCCATAGACTGGGAACCCTGACCCTAACCCCTCCTATAAAAAGAGGGGCATTGGGGGCTTCTCAGACATTTCAATTGTCTCTGAAAATTATTTGTCTTCTCTGTTTGTGGTAACCGAGAGAACCCGAGAAAGTCCTACCTATTAGAGGGAGGGATAACAAGGGAGAAAAATTTTGGGAGAGCAAGTCCCTTCTAGTAGGACAACATGAGCTCTAGGCGGTCCGTGTGGACCTCCATAAAGGAGTGGAGGTTGCTATCTACTGCTAGGAGGATAACATCAACCTACTATCTTTGGTGAAGATCAAGAGGTGTAAAAGACAAGTCCTAGTGCAACTAGAAGACACATGCATGACTACAACGACAAGGAGATGTCGTTGCACTTGATCCAGGACAGGTATATCCTCGAAACCACCCATTCCATTATATAGTTATTAACACGATTTGTTGGTTTAATGGGGAATATAGCAGTAAAAAAAATTTGTTGCCTATTTTGTCGCCATATTTCCCTAAAGTGGTACCAGTGCCACGTGAAGCTACTATATTTTAGGATAATTGATATGATTGGAATTTTTCTTTTATCATTTATTTCTTGCACAAGATGTGAACAATAATGTCCAATCAAATACCACGCATAATCTCAATGTGTGTGTATATATACACATGCATACATACATACATACATACATGCATGCATACATACAAAACTTCCATGACAGGACGTGTTACCTTAACCAAATCTGCCTTAGAAGGTCTGCTCATCTACTGGGTCCAGCAAGGAGAAATCCCACTTGTTATTCTCGACCGTTTTGAGATGACCATGTCCAATTTCATCTGGGCAGGAGGCACCCACGCTATGAAATACTCAAGGATTGCACTACACAAAGACAGAGGGGGCTTAGGTCTGAAAACTCCAGCGGTGATCGCCAATTGGGGCACCATTAGACGCATCATCAACTTCCATCAAGGGAACTCAACATGGGCTCACTAGATGAGAGTTCGTTATGCAAAAGGTCTGGACTTTGATCCCATGACCAGAGAAGGCTATTCCCGTGTCAATAACAGAATGACTGCCATCTGGAAGCACATCAAACATGCGTTCAGTTTCGTCTACAGTGGCTGGCAGCTAAATAACAGTGTCGACCCCTGGGAGCTAGCCGATCTAGACAACAACACCCTTAATGCTCCTCCCAGCTTCACCAAACATATATGGAATGAATTCGAGATTCCTAAATGGAGTCTATGTCTGTATCGATCTGCCTTTGAATCCTTCCCCACTCTGGACAAGATCGAGAAATGGTACCCTGGCACCCCAAGCACTTGTCTTCTATGCAATGAAGAGATTGAAACCCACGATCACCTCTTCCAGAGTTGTTCTTTCATCACAGCACTTTGGACACATGTCTGTGACATTGCCAACCTCAGTCATGTGCAGCTGCTTTCTACTAAGGAAATGATTTCAACCCTTGGCCCGAGCCTCAACCTGCAGAAGAAAAAGACCTTAACAGCTCTTTCAGCTACTTACTACCATATCTGGAAGGAAAGTAATGATAGGAAGCATAAGTCCAAGACTTGCAATATAGAATACATTGTGAAGAAAATCTGTAAATCCCTAGTTTATAGATTCAATGTATAGCTTAAATCTCCTTTTTTCTATTTGATTAGTAGCGTGCAGGGGCTACTATGTACTTTGTCCCAATTCTATTGGGGATTTCGGAATAAAATTTACCAAATTCCGATACATACATGCATATATATATATATGCATTTTGCACACGTTCCCCTAAAAGTAAGTTTTGATGGTGGATGTGTACCGTAGTTATGGCCAATAATCCTAATTATCTGTGCATGATTGTGTGTGGTTGGTTATTCCTATTTGAACTTGGTTTGCATATTGATCCTCTATCTTATCTTCCAATTGCAAAAGTATTATTCTCTCCTACCTTTTGCTCACCTTGAATGTTACTCTAGGTTTCTCTATAATCATGTAATAGTATGATAGTTTACTTTCTTGTTACAATGAAGAAGAACGAAAATCAAACTAGGCCAACTGACCATCTCGATGGCAAGCCAATCAGTTGTCTGAATGAGGAGGATGAAGGAGGTCAAGCCGAATCGATTGGTTGGTGGACTGAACGATCAAATGGAGGACCCAGAAGATGGTGGACTGTAGACCAAATGACCAACCGACCGGCTAGGAGGTGAGCTGATCAATTCAAGGGTTGAACCGATCAACCCAGATTGGAAATCATGAATATTCATTAACAATAGGTTTTTTCATGTGATGTGGACCCCAGGTTGTGGTAATTACATATGGCTCCAAGGAATTACATTAGAATGGTCATAACCATCGCTTTTTGTTTATTGCATGTTTTCGTTGTGGGATATAACATGTATATGGTACATACTATATATGTCATGATTAGATAAAGTATATGTATTTATAAATACAAACTACCTCAAAACATTGTTAAGTCTTAGATGCTTTCCATTAGCACCACATGAAAATCTTGATTGACTAAGCATGGGCACCCCAAGTGTGGTACATTGTCTATCTTTTAGAAGTGTGATGGTAATAATGTGGGCCCGCCAAGAAGAGTGAATTATTATCATGTTGACTTTCGGGTCGGGCTTAATTGTGTGATCTTAATGAGATTAAGCATCAAAAGCATGTAGATGATTATGGAAAGGAGCTGTACATATCATCTATCCAAGAATTGCATAAGATGCAATTCGAAAATGTTGCCTACCTTAATAATTGACTATGGATGTTGGCATTGGCTAGGTAATAGTTGAGTTGTTTTGGATCTTGGCCTACTAGTAGGTTGTACATTGCAATCTTCTCAATTGATATGTGAGGGCTATCGATTTGAACAAAATAGTGGGAGCGATAAGTAATTAGAGACATAATTGAATATTGTCAAATTTTCAAATCAAATCAAATCAAAAAAGGTTTTTGACAAAAATGAAATTTTACTTAGAATCAAATGATGAACAAATCAGTATTGCGATCAGTCCTTAGGAAGGAAAAACTTGACGGGAGAGTTTTCCACAACTAGTTTTAGACTTTCAGATGGGTTATCAATAAAGATTGCAAGCTCTATGTCCTTGATAAACCAGTGCCAGAAATACCTACTCCTGATACGCCTAGGGCTAAAGTGGATGCTTATTGGAAGCATACCAACAATGCCTTGAACATAAAGTACTTTATGCTAAGATGCATGAACTATGAGTTGCATGAGCAATGTGAGTACATGGGGATTCTTGATATGGTAACACATCTTAGGAAATTGAACCATAATCTCACAAAGAAAGAAAGGAGTAATGTCATAAAGGCACTCTTTGAGTGTAAAATGACAGAGGGAGACTCGGTAGCAGATCATGTGCTTACTATGATTGGACATGTGTATCATCCTAAAAAATTGAGATTCCCTTTTAGCCAAGAGTTGGCCATGGATACGATTTTGAAATCATTATCATAATCATATATCCACTTTATTGAGTGTTACCGCTTGAATAATATTGTCATACTGATTTTAGATTTTTTTTGGTATGTTGATTCATGCCAAAGTAAGAATGAAGAAGGATAAATCTGTGATGGTGGTCAATAGAGTTGAGTCCATGGATGAAATCAAGGCCATGAAGAGTTTTGAGGCTAAGCCCAAATCTAGATCTTCAACATTCAAGATGAGGAGAAAAATAAGTACAAGAGGAACTTATCTTTGTACTTGAAGGCATTCATGAAGAAGAAGATGGGGATAAAGATCTCCACTTCAAGTATATAACTTATTGAGATAAAATTATCTACTTCTTCATCTTGGGTACTAGATATCGGGTGTAGATCTCACATATGCTTGAATATGCATGATCTAAAAAGAAATAGACCTTTGGGAAAGGGCAAGGTTGAACAGTGAGTCACAAATGGAGCAAGAGTTGTTTCCACTGTAGTTGGAACCTATAATTTATCTCTACTCATAGGGCTTTTAATAGAGTTAGTGAACTTCTATTATGTACCTTCCATAAATAGAAACATCATTTATGTATCTTTTATGGACAAGGATGCATATGAATTTCATATTAGTAATGGTCTATTTCTATTTTAAATCATGGGAGTTAAATTGTAGTGCCCCAATGTCTTATGGTCTTTATTAGATAGATTTAAAGATAGTTGTTTATAATGTAAATACCAAAAGAATAAAACTCAACAACTCAAACAAAACCTACCTTTGGCATTGTCATCTAGGGCACATAAATAAGAATTGCATATCTAGACTCCATAAAGATGGTTATTTGGACTCTTTTTATTTCAAATCAATAGAGACATGTGAATCTTGTTTGTTGGGAAATATGGATAAGACCCCTTTCACTGGTAACAATGAGAGGGATAGTGATCTATTAGGACTCATACATACTGATGTATGTGGGCTTTTTAGAAAATCTGCTAGAGGTGGGAATCAATACTTTGTTACCTCCATTGATGATTTCAGTAGGTATAGTTATGTTTACTTGATGAAACATAAGTCAGAGAATCTTGATAGGTTCAAGTTGTTTATGAATGAAGTATAGAACCAACTTGGAAAAAGTATTAATCCACTTCTTTCTGAACAAGGTAGAGAATACTTAAGCCAAGAGTTTGAGGACCTTCTGTGAGCCCATGGGATTGTATCTTGATGGACTCCACCTAGAACAACTTAGCATAATGGTGTATCAAAAAGAAGGAATCGCACATTACTGGATATGGTGTGATCAATGTTGATTTAGCTGATCTTTCGACTACTTTCTGGGGTTATGCTCTAGAAATCAATGTGTTTACACTAAATCGAGTACCATCCAAATTGGTTCAAAAGACACCATATGAGATATGGTATGGGAAGCGTCCCAATGTCTCTTTTATGAAGATTTGAGGATGTGAAGCATATGTAAGGAAAATGTTTCCTAAAAAGCTTGGTCTAAAATATGATAAATGTTATTTTGTTGGATATCCTAAGGATACTAAATGATATTACTTTTATTCCCAATCTGATGGTAATGTGTTTGTTGCTAGAGATGTTGTATTCCTAGAAAAGAAATTTATTTCCAAAGGAATCTATGGGAGGAAAGTGGAACTAGAAGAGGTGTGAGACCAACAAGAAAGCATAGAACCAATAGATGTACCAGAGTAACAAAGAGAATCACAACGTGTTGTAGAATATCAAATTCCTCAAGTAACACAGGTACCTCATAGATCTAATAGGACATGCCTTAAACCTGAGAGATCTGGATATCTTGTGACTCAGAAAGGTAGTGATTTGATCATAGATGATGATCCAAAAACCTATCTAGAAGCTACTAAGGGAGTAGAGTCTTACAAATGGCTTGAGGCCATGATATCTGAGATGGAATCCATGTATACCAACAAGGTATGGACCTTAGTGGATCCACCTGAAGGGGTAAAACCCATAGGGTGCAAGTGGGTCTTCAAAAAGAAGATTGACATGTATGGTAAAGTACAAACCTATAAGGGAAGATTGGTTGCAAAGGGTTTTAGATAGGTTCAAGGTGTTGACTATGATGAAACTTTTTCTCCAGTGGCCATGGTTAAGTCCATCAAGATCATGCTTTCTGTTGCAGCTTATCATGACTATGAGATATGGTAGATGGATGTTTAAACCACACTACTTACTGGAAATCTTGTCAAGGATGTCTACATGACACAACCTGAGGGTTCTATAAATTTGAAGGATGCAAATAAAGAATGTAAGCTACAAAGGTCAATATATGGATTGAAGCAAGCATCTCGTAGCTAGAATCTTTGTTTTGACCTTGTGTGTACAAGAAGGATAGTGGGATCATAGTGGCATTCCTCATATTGTATGTGGATGACATACTATTGATAGGGAATGACGTACCTACTTTATAAAAGGTGAAGACATGGCTAGTAAATATGTTTTTTTATGAAAGACTTGGGAGAAGCATCCCACATCTTGGGGATTCAGATCTATAGAGATAGATCTAGAAGGCTTTTTGGATTAAGTCAAAGTGCATACATTGACAAGTGTTGAAGCAGTTCAGTATGGAGAGCTCAAAGAGAGGAAACTTGCCATGTGTCATAGAGTTACCATGTCTAAAGCTCAATGTCCCATTTCTTGTGAAGAAAGGGAACACATGAGTATGATTCCATATGCATCCGCGATTATATCAATCATGTATGCAATATTGTGCACCCATCTTGATATCTCATATGCCTTGAGCATGACGAGAAGATATCAGTCAAATCCATGTGATTCTCAATGGACAGTCATAAAGAACATCCTTAAGTACTTGATAAGAATTAATAATTAGTTCCTCATCTAAAACAAAGAGGAGGAGTTGGTGGTAAAGAGTTACAATGATGCAAGCTTACAAACTGACAACGATCATTACAAATCGCAACCAGGATTCAATTTTTTGCCTAAACAACCGAGCTGTGAGGTGGAAGAGTTCCATGCAAGAGACAGTTTATGATTCTATAATAGAGGTAAAGTATATTACTGCATCAAATGCAACAAAGGAAGTTGTATGGATCAAGAAGTTCATTTATGAACTTGGGGTTGTTCCAAGCATGAGCAACACAATTGATCTATATTATGACAACAATGAAGCTATTGCACATGCTAAGGAACCCAGATCACACAAACATTCTACGAATATATAAAGGTGGTTCCATCTCATACTAGAGATCATACAACAAGGAGATGTGAAGATTTGCAAAGTAACAAATGAGAAAAATGTTGTGGACCCTTGGAAAAGGCACTTTTGTGGAAGAAGCATGATGGACATGTTAGACCACTTAGATTAAGATTTTTGGGTGATTGGATCTAAGTGCAAGTGGGCGTCTGTTGGTATATATGCCCAGAGATCTAATCATATGATTGTTGTAAGGCATAATTTGTAAATTATTTGATCAATAATAAAGGAAAGCTTCTAATTTATTTTGTATTATTCAGTTATGAGATAATGATGTAACATAATAAATGTCTAGAGGATGATATTACTCAATAACATATGTCTTCAAGTACCTGACCTGAATAATGTGATCATATAGATTTTAAGAGTATATACATTCTCATTATGTCCCTAGTCGGATGTTATTGTGGAGGGAAGACAAATAAAAATAACACATAAGACTAGAGTATGTGTTGGTTGATGACAAAATCTCATTAGTCATGTTATGTGATATCAAACCAAGCACACAGATACATGTTAGAGAATAGTGCATCGGGCAGACCCACCATAAGACTGACACATGGAAACCATTACAATAGTAGTCATAGTCAGCTCTCATAGTGTTGGTGGTGATTGTGGTTCTTAGACATGAAGTCACTAAACTCATCTCATGTCATTCGGTATGCTTTGACATCATCCAAAGTAATCATGAATAAGGGTTTCCATAACAGTGATGATTTTGTGACTGTGACACATGGGGACTAGTTGTGAATGATGTAGATGGGATTTATCCCTCCTATAAGAGTATGATATCCCAGGCCTCTTAGTAAGTGAGAATAAAATATACATGGCCATGCACATGTAAGTCAATATGTGATATTGAGTTACATATATCTCAAACAGTTTGCTCTTGTTCAAGATATAAGATTGACTGTTTAAGAGGGTGACTACTTCATGCCTCAAGTTCAGTCTAGATATCAGTGTCAAAGGAACTATACAAACAATATAACACCATACACAAATTGTAGATTGAAGTTATTTTCCAACTTTCAATTTACTTGGGTAGCAATGATATGCGACTAGGAACCACTCTTTGCTTATGATGTCATAGTTGGTTATGGACATTCACTGCCAACGTAATATGGGACCTATAGGGTCACACACATAGGAAATGAACTAGAAGAGGAGTTTTGATCATGAATGATGATTGGATTGGTTACTAAAGTATTTAGGTATTCAGTACCAGCAACAAATCAACTTACTGGACTCCCAACCAATCAGGTCATGTGATGAAATGACTAGTTGGAGTGTCAAGTTGATTGGATGATGAATAGATTGAGTTCAGAATGAATTGGGGCTCCAGTTGACCAGTTCATTGGGTGCGGATGGTGGTCACAAGATAACCAGTTCATGAGATGAACTATCCGATTAATGGTATTATTCAATTGCATCAAGGATTAGTGTTGACGTCTTGTCATGCAAAAATTGGATTTGAATTGACAATTCATAAGCAATTGGGAAACATGATGAAATGATCGGTTCACTGGCTGAATCGATCGGCCTGCATGCCAACCGATTAGTTCGCTCAGTGAACTCACCATTTTTATGTTCATAGGTTGCAAAAACTAAATATTCCATTCCTTTCCACTCCCACACATACTGTAACCCCTCCTATAAATAGAGGGATATTAGGGGCTTCTCAGACACATCAATTGCCTCTGACAATTTTTTGTCTTCTCTAGTTGTGGTAATCGAGAGAACCCAAGCAACTCCCTACCTGATAAAGGGAGGGATAGAAAGGAAGAACAATTGTGAGATAGCAAGTTGGTGACTAGTACACCAATTGGAGGGACAACTCCTTTTTGTCCATTCTAGTAGGAATGTATAAGTTCTAGGTAGTCCGTTTAGACTTTCATAGAGGCATGTAGGTCATTGTCTATCGTAGGAGGACAACGTTAACTTGTAGTCCATGGTAAAGACTAGGAGGCATAGTAGATGAGTCCCAGTGCAACTAGAAGACATCTGCATGACTACAATGATGAGGAGATGTCATTATACTTGCTCCAAGACTAGGTATATCCTAAAAACTATCCTTTCCATTATATATTTATTGATGTAATCTTCTATTTTAATGGGGAATATGGCAGTAGAAGTTTTGTTTTTGTTGCCTATTTTGTCACCATATTTCCCAACACGGATGTCTAGTGCCCCCTATCTGACATTCATGTATTCATACCGCATCATGTAGTATGTTCATGCCCAACCATTGTCTTGTATAGGGAACTACAAATTTACCACCATACAAATGGTTAATAAATAAAAGAAAGCATAGTTGGCATAAATATGCGTCATAGTCAGAAAAACTACCTCAACATTCTTCCAACTTAACACTTTTTTGCTTATCCACCTCCAAGAAGTGACGAAAATGGCAGTAGAGGCCCCCCATCCCATATTTTCTATCTACGCCACTGGAAGGGGATAGAGGTTGACCTTCCAAGCAATGACAAAAATGGTGGTGGTGGCAACCAACTAAGGTGATGACAAATATGATGATGGTAGAAAGATGGTGGTGATAATAGTAGTATCTTCAATGGATACAACAACAATGGTAGCAAGCACAACAACAAATGGAACAATAGCGGTGGGCACAACAATATCTCTAGTAGCTACGGTGGCGACAACAATGAGCACAAAAATGGAAAGCACAAAACCAACGCCTCCAGTAGCTGGAGCGGCAACAATGGTAGAGAGGGAGAAATCATGAGCAAATGAAATAGAGATTCAGGGAAAGTATGTTTCACAAGTGCTATTAAGTTGCACATAATTGTCAATTTTTTACCAAAACAGACGACTAAGAAAGTATTCGTCGATTGTATATCAAAAATTGACACCCAAGATAACGACATAGTCATCAATCTAGGAAAAACCCCAACGGTAGAGGCCCCTTATCCAAACAAAAAAGTTCAGCCTCAGTAAGGACTTAGACATCAGTTCGTAAGAAACAAACCAATGACTAAGTAAGAACTTAAACGTCAGTTCATTAAAAAATAGCAATGACAGAGGCCCTTACCCAAATAGAGAAGAGTTGGTTAAGAACTTAGACGTTGGTTTGTTTGATGAACCTACACTAGAGAGCATTTTGGGGGGAACCATATTTTTGTGGAGGCATGGTGTTAATCCTTTACCGCCAGTTTTGGGACTGAAAGCCGACACTGCATGTACATTTTTTTCACAGTTGATAAGATGTACAACATCAATTTTACTATTTACAAACTGATAATAGAATTATTTGTAGGTAAAATTTATTTTGAGGGAAGGAGAATTTCGTCAGTTTTGAGGCAACCGATGCTAAGCTTAATTCTTTTGGAGGCAAGTTTTTCCCTGAAAATCGTATTTTGTGGGTTATCTAAGATGTCGATTACTTTAAGAGATAACCGATGTTACAGAAACAAACAATATCCATGTTTTTTCTAATTGGCAAGACTTGACCAATAGTGACGTTTGTGATCTAGAACCGATGTTGTAAATTCTAAGGTGTCAGTTTTTACCGTGGAATCGATATTAAAAAAATGACATTAGAGGTCAGAAATGTACTAGTTGTGATATATAAGAAAACTAATTTATAGCATAAGATTAGTAGAGGGTTACCTAACCAACTTGAATCTATCTCCCAAGAAGGATTACCTACCTTGAACAAATCCTAGTCGACTTTGGTCCACTCCTCCTTACTCTCTATATAAGGGGTTGGATGCATGCCCCACAAGAGAAGAAAAAGTGAAAATGATCATCATAAAATACTGGCATGAGCATATTAATATGGATTCAACAGTTTTAGGAAAAAGGACCAAAAATATAACAAGGCTTCCGATCCAAGTGAAAAGTATTATTCAAGTAGATACAAAAATAATTGGAATTCAATTACCATGATAATTAGTAGTTGCTTTTGCCATTAAGCAAAAAGAAAGATGTGCCACAAAAGAACATAAAGAATTTATGTCACATAACCCATCAATAATTATAGTCAACTTGCATGCAAGTGAGATAAATATAGCACTACTGAAATATAAATAACTATGGTGGTTAGGGCACATAACCCAAAATATCATAGATTATGGAACATAACCAAACTCCCAAATATATAAACTGGGGACAAAACTTGGGTATGAGGAACATAACCTCCATCCCAAAACAAAACATGGGTATATAACCAAAAAACCAAATCACTTATATCACTCTAGGGCTCCAAAACCAGCAAGCATACATAAATGTAGAGGAAAGTGAGAGTTTCGTCATAAAAAATAGAATGAATGATATGTCCATCACACAAATGGATATTTTGAAACATCCACCATGAAAGTGGGAAAATTTGGGTTCCATATCACAAAATATAGTTCAATTCCACAATTAGGGTTTTGTCAAGAAGCAAAGCACAACTTTAGAGTCCAACATGGAACATAGAAAGTTCAAGAATATTAAGTCTCAAATTCATTACAAATAGACAAATATTAAAGCAGGAAAGAGAAACTTCACTAACAAAATACCTCAAACAGACCCAAGAGAGAGATGAATAGCTCAATTCTCAATACGATTGATATGGGGAGCATACATTAAGAGAGAGAGAGAGAAACTAGATTAATTTGTCAATATAGATTTGAGAGAATGCAACATACCTCAAGACATATGCCAACTTGTCAAAGTTCAAATCCTAGATCCAAGATAGATTTCTTCTACTCCTAACATCAAATATATATCCAAACCTTAAATTAGTATATAAACTATAAAGTCTATATTATGTACTCTTACTATAGAGGAATGTAGGTTATAAAATGTAGTTATTTAGATATTATTTCATTGGGTATTTATATTTAATTTGTCGATTATCGGAGAGCTGGATAGGGATTTTTAAGATTTTTATTTATTGATTTATTAAAAAACAAATCAAAACTACAAAAGGGCATAAATGCCCTTGCATGTGAAACTGAATCTTGCTATAGTGATAGGGCTAAAAGGTTAAAATTCTAATCAACCTAAACCCACAATTTTCTTAGTCAGACCTGGGCAAAAATATTGTCTTTCCCTTGGTAGAAAAAGAAAATGAGGACATAAAGGAAAAATAGCTCATGTGAAAGTTTAGATCAATACCTCGCATAGAGAACCAACATGATCAACTTGGTAGAATGTGAAAATCAAACATTAAACTCACAAATTCTTATCTTAAACACTATGGACAACCACCAATGTATTTGTGGGGTCTAAAATAACTTGAAGAGCTTAAACAAAGGCCTTGGAGGCACCGAGAGCCCTCATACAACCTTCTTCCATGACTAAAAGGAAGAAGTAGAAGTCAGGGCTTAAAGAGAAGAAGACACAATGACACAACATGAAGGGTGCATGACATGACTCCCCAGGGTCACAGAGAAATCATAGGAGCAAACGCCAAGTAGAAAGGGTGAAAGAACTTTGAAAACACAATCATTGTCACCAAAAAATAGGTGTGATGGAGATAGAAGTCAAAATCATAGGTGCTCTGATTGACACCCAATAAAGATAGGTGGGATTAAAAGAGGAGGGTTGGTGAAAACTCATTGAATTATGTATTGACTTATGATGACTGTAAAGTCGATGGGAAGGATGAGGTGGTCGGTGATGTAGTTGGTGTTTGCAATGGGAATGCACATAGCCATAGACCAAATTAATGACGAAGAGAGGTCTTACACATGTTGTTTACAATTTCTGGATGTGCACACACACACACACACATATATATATACATAGGTGTGAGTATTCCATGAATAGGAAGTGGTGGAAAGGAAAGGCCAAAATGCTTTCCTTATTTTAGGAAACTAGGTTTCAATTCATGTATGGTTATATGTTAAATTGCAAAAGGAAACTAGGGGAGAAAAAATCACCAGAAAATGTGGAGAGGAGAGGGAGATATTGGTGAAGGAGCCACTTAATGTAGCTCATGAAAATAGAATGAAAGCACTCAAGAAGGTTCCAACAATTTATGATGATGATACAACAGTTGATAATAAATCTAATTAGGAAAATATGTGTGACTAATGCATTTCCAAAAACATTTTTCAATATGATTGGTATGAAAATGAGACTAAAGACATATTTCGTTTTATTTCTTAGTTAAATTAGAAGAGCTACTACTGTGCAACTAATACCAAAGTTGGCATTTATGCAAAATTTGACATGTATAATCTAGTTTTTTTATTAACTTCCACTTTTTGGGTCATTGGTTATTTTATTTAATGTTATAGTCTTTAGGTTAAATTTTCTTTTTTTATTGAAAACAAGGCTTCTATGATTATTCAATTAATCATAAACATGGCATCCAAGATAAATGGGACCCAAGGAATACGATTTTTGGAGTTAGATTTGGGTTTTGAAAAATCCATTTATGACTTATAACATGATTAGAGTTTAGGCTTGTTACCATTATATTTATTATAATATAACACCATTATCATCAACATTCATTAATTAAAGTCTTATTATCTTTGTAGTTACTAAAATAGTTACCTTATATTATTACACATGAATTTTTGTATTTTAATTATTTAACCTACTAAGTTCATAATTCAATATTGACTTACATGATGGCTTATCATTCATACTATGGATAGGAAAACTCCAATTGGTATTGTACTTCATATATGAAGCAAAATATACCTCTCACTAAACATGTCTTACACATTATTTGTATATTAGTTATCAAAGGAAATATATGTGACATACTTCATGAACTCACTTAGATGTTAGCACATATTTAGGTTATTAGGTTAATATGAATGTGTTACTGTGTTAGCATATGTTATGTTGATTATAGAACCTAATGCCACTACATGTGTCATATTTGTTTTCAAGCCTACCTGTGTTATGGGTTATGTTTGAGTTATTCATGTTACATGCATTAACATTATGTATTAGAGTTTATATGAATACTTGATTTGTCAAATATAAATAACAAAGCATACTAACCTCCTTTCATGAGATTGGGGTTTATAGAGTCAAAATTCTAAGTTCCTATATGCTACAAAGCCTAAGACACACACTATATTCATTCTATTTTAAAATTTCCATGCTTTTAGGTGTCAATCAAATATTAACATTAGATAATGTAATTTATTTATCAATCATTTACAATGTAGGTGAGGTAAATATATACCTTCTTGACTTCACTGAAAGGGGAATCAAAGGCATACAAACGTAGAGGTGGGGTTCTAATGTGATATTGATATAAGTGAGTATATTTTGGTAGATTAGGTGCATTGTTAATGAATGCATATTCATCCGCTTTTGGTATCATATATATATATATATATATATATATATATATATATATATATATATATATATATATATACGTGTGTGTATTGCATACATCTCATTAATGTATTTTATCTATTTTTTGGCTTATTTTAGGTTTTTACTATTTTAGTTATTTTATAGTGTTTTATGAGCACAACTCTTTCTTATTTTAGGAAATTCACAAGGTCAAGAAGAAGACCGTACACTCATTTCCCTTTCATTCTCAGGACAATTGGGATCATCACTCCCCATATCCAATAATTAGAGTGGTTATCCCATCCTTGTAGGTCGTTATAGACTACTCCATGACTCTTATTGATCAGTTGGATCCTCTAGCTAGTCGAAAGGATGTTCCCTCATTATCATAGAAGTAGGAACATCAAGACGATCAATTCATTCAATAAGGGAAATCAACTCACAATATTAGAGAATTACAATTAAGACTGGGATTTCCTAATTGATGATTTCGTTAAAATAGATGACCGATTAGGAACCCATACAAGAATTTAAACAATAGGTGAGCCAATTAGTTCACTTTATGTGTCAGTAAACTAACCCAATTTAAGAGGATCAGGTTCATAAGCAAGACAGTTGGCTCACTCAGCTAGTCGATTAACTCCCCTACATCAGAGAGCATCACAAAACCAAACCAATCGACTAACTCAAATAGAAAAACAACTAGGTTCCTGCATGCATTGATCGACAACCAGGTTAACTAGCTTGCCATCCACTGATCGACTAACTCAGATAGCCTAAAAACTAGGTACATGCATGCATTGATCGACAACCATTTCAACTAGCTAGCCATCCAGCCAATTGGTTGGATTCTATGAAGGTCCAAAAGTAACTCCTACTCAGCCACATATTTTTTAAATTTACAGCCCAGATGAACATTGTATACAAGCTCATTTTTGCAAATTTGTGGGGTTCAGACTTTGTCAAACTACAATGTCATTTTGGGAAATTATGATAGGATACAAGGTGATAATGATGATGACATAGACCCATGTGGTTATGGTAGTGGATTTTCCACATTATTAAAGTGAACACCAATCACTAGAGACCATGAATTTCATATTCTCCACTACAATGGTGATAAATCTAGATTCATTCTTATTCTCTTTTTCTATTTTCCACCATGAGTGAGTACTCTTCTTGTTGGGGAACAAGGACAAGCCTCATTGCCAATTCTTATGAATTTGCACCATTTTTATTATTTAATGAACTTTTAGTTTATGATGAACCCATTTTTACTTAATGGATTGGTTACCCAATATACATGTCCAATAATCCTATAATAGAGAAATTTGAATATTTAGGATTAAAATATAAATTTCATTTGTGTTAACCCCTTGGATTAGAATTTTACACAGGATGTTTCCAAGGTGATGTATGTGTGACCCATAGGTAATGTGATACTGAGTCTTTGGTTATATCCATGTGATTACCTCAATTCTAGAGGATTGGAAATTGCATGGCCTGACTTTTGTCATTCACATGTGTGATGATGTGAAGTGAGTGAGTGAGAATGGGTAGAAAGGTGAAATATAACTCACCTTTGTTGTTTTCATCATTAATACATTTACATTTATGTTCGATTTGCTTCATTTACAATTATATTAATTGATCAACTTAAACTTTATATTTAAATATTTCTTTATTTTATGTTGGCTAATTAGTAGGATTGTTAAAAATGATGTCTGTATGGATTTGATGCTAAAACTATACTACAGTAACATCCTTCATTTTGTATGCGTGATTAATGTACATTTAGAAAAGGTAAATCTAGAAATTTTTTCTCTAGTAAAATTTACAGTGCAATAAATATCACATCAAACTTTGGCATTATTTATGAGGAAATAAAAATTTCTAATTAAATTCAATATGAATAGGACCAATTTTGGATTTTTTTTAATTGACAATATTTCAGGTCTTTCGTATTAAATTTCTCTTCATCTATATTATCGGGGGTTAATATATTTGTATCATGTAAGGTCATGCACACTCTTCAATCATTGAATCAACATATAATTTTTATCTAAGGATACAATGGAATTATACAAGAAGAAGATGAAATTAAGATTAAAAAAAAGTAAGAGGCAGAGATGCAGTATGGGGAGAACCTAGATCTGAAATGCATAGAGGAATATAATTCTTCAAGAGACTAGGATCGTAGTACAAGAAGAGATCATGGAAGCACAAGCAAAATCTCAAGAGGTGGAGAGGAAAATAATCTTAGGTTTTTCTATCCCTAAAGATATAGATGTTTACCACCATGTGGCTCTACCAGACACTACGACAACACAATCCATAATCAAAACCCAGTGGATCACCATAATGCAAAATAATTCACTTGCAGGATTAATGGGAGAAACTTTCCAGTATCACTATAGTGATTCATCGACTTGTGTGTCATGAAAAAATAGATATGTGTTTCAAAAGTTTCTATAATATGCATCATTTAAGATATTTTCTCACACATAGGGTCAGAGTCTAGTACAAATATTTGGAAGTGGGAGATATCACTACTTAGGAGGATCTACAAAATAAATTATCATAAAAGTTCTACCCTCCTCCCTTATGTACCAGCCATGGGTATAAATTACCTTGTTTTAACAACTCTCAAGTGAGTCACTAGCTAAATCTTTAGAGAGATATTAGGAACTTCTTCACTAATTCCACAGCATGGCATCCCACATGTGCAACTCATTGAGATCTTCCATATAGGTGTAGATGATGAAATAAAGAGATTCCTTCAGTCCTTATTTGGAGGAAACTTTATGATGAAGAGATATGTCAATGTAGATAGGGCCATGAGTCATAGACATGAGAATTAGGAAAATTAGGGAAGATTTGGAGAAAATGTGTTCTAAAGGTGACCACAAGAAAATATGTCATAATTGTAGTCTACTTTTGAATCATTGAAGATACTTGCAGTAAAATAGGAAAATTTGGATACATCTTTCAATGGTTATGAAAGGAAGAATCAAAATCCATAATTGATCAAAGTTTCTTAAGGTTTTGGTGAGCTGCAAAGTCTGAATCTACATCAACATTCAAAAATATGAGTCTTCCATCACCTCAATGTGATAATGACCAAGTGAAGGCTCTTAACCCCATTCAAATCATTCCAGTGCAGGGGTATTATAGCCCAAACCAAAATTGGAACACTCCTGGCTTCAATATGGAAATCCTATGTGCACATCATTCCCTCAACATATTAAGTAGGAAGGAATAGAAACCATGTTTAGGGCCCTCCAAGATTTCAGCAAAACCTCTGATAGAAATTCAAAAATCTAGGCACCTACAACCATGGAAGGAACAACAACCAAGGGCAACAATTTCAAAATATTAATCAAGGTTCACAGTTTCAACAAAACAACCAAAAACCACCTAATCTTCTTCATACCAAAACATGTTGGCAATCATTGATAAGATGCTTAAAAAAAGGAATAATTAACGTCAATCTAGCATCCTACACTAAATCCATGGATGCACAAATTGCTCAGCTCAGATATTTTCTTGACCCTCTAGTGGCTATTTTGTAGGGCAGTCTGAAAATCATCTCAAGCTCCTAAAATAGTTGAAAGTTGTGGCTAAATTCTCAATTTGGGCCTTCACATAGATAGTGACTCCAACCATAGGGACAATGGTTATCAATACAAATGATGATACTAATGTCAATTTCAGCATAGTGGCATAGGATACAATAGTTATTGATCAAGGAAGGATATATGTCATTGTATTGTGATATAATATATGCACCACTGAGTATAGTTGCATCGATCATTCTAGATAAAAGACCACAATGTCCATACCAGAGTCATTTAGATCACAAATTTCACAAGGAAATGAAGAAGCTTCATCTTGACGTTCCTTTTCAAGATGGCTTAGTTGAGATTTCAATGTGATCCAAGTATCACAAGATACTCATCACTATAAATAATACCATCATGGAATACAAAATAGTCAATCTAAGATAATAAACTCTAATATTGTGCATGGTAAGATGCCATGAAAGCTCAAGGACCTAGGACCTTTGATATTTTCTTATTTTATTGGGCATTCGAGATGCATGAAGGCACTAGATGATCTTAGATCTAGCATCTCTATCATGCCCCATATCTTGTGGACTATGATTAACAAATCTAATACCCACATGGATGGTGATCTGGCTCATAGATTCCTCCAATACTACATTGATTAGACATAATAGAGGAAGTTCCAATTAGAGTGGGGAGGGATTTCAAAGTTCCTCATTATTTTATTATTATGAACATTGATGAGGATCTATAGTATCCTCCCATTTTTGTATGCCCATTATAAGATATAACAAGAGAATTGATTGATATTGAGGAAGTCACCTTGACCTTCTGGTTAGCCAATATACTAAGTTCAAGGAACTTCAACTTTTGAGGGATTGGTTATTTCAAACCTTCGACGTTGATTATGAATTAAAACCTAAGTAGGAGACACTACAACTAAGGATATTCTATGTTGGTTTCTAGAATAAGACACAACCAAAGAGACAAACCCAGTTTCAATTTTTATGAAATGTGAAACCGATGTAAGAACAACCATGTATTGTCAGTTTAAGGTAATGAAACCAATGAAAAAATCCAATGTCAAAGCAATTACAATAATGTTCTAGGATTATAGTCGTTTGTTGAAGGGAAGAGATTGATGTTGAACAAAAGTATACGTCATCGAGTCCTTAAAAAATTGACTATGTATCTCCTTATATGTTAAAGTTTTAACTGATAAGGAGAAATGTGTTGTCGATTTTGTTTAGAAAACTGATGACACAGATCTATATCGTCATTTTTCAAATCAACCTACATTGCAGGCATGTGGTTTTTTTATAGGTGGCATGTAGACATGTTCTCCACTTGAGCAGTTTGATGTAGAACTTGTAGTTCATTAGAACTATGGGTTCCATCCTGTGTTCATCTTAACAATGGGACAATAGTACCTACAAAAGCTACAATGAGAAACACATACAAGAGTCCACATCCACACAATTTATTTACACACATGCAATTCCATCCTCAACCACCTTCATTCCATTCTCATGCACATATGCACATACACAATTCATTAAACACACGTGCAATTCCATTACCATTTGCATATACAAATACAATTCTCATTGTATTATTTTCTCTTTTTCATTCACACACATATGCATGTATACACATGTACATCACTCACACATGCATCAAAAATTCACTTGATACAAATTAAAGTTTTATATAGTCATTAGCATCACATGTATAGAGAGATCATGGCATCAAAGTTTTAAAAAGATCAAATTTTATCCTAATCAAACAAAGACAAAACTCACAAGAACTGTATGTGAATGACAAAGGATGTTTATATATTTTGTATGATTTTGATAAGTTCATACCTATCGTGTGCATTTTCATGCGATCATCGACATGGCCCATACAACTATCTAGTATCAATTGACCAAGAATGACGTGAAGCCCAATCATGTGGATTTTTTTATTATAAGAATTAGATGTAGTGATCTATAATAAGAAAGGAAGTGAGAATATGGTGAGTGAACACCTAACTCACCTCCAAATACATGACACAGGTGTTGTTAAAATCAACAAATCCCTCCCCGGTGACTTGTTAACACTACTATATTCATCCACTCCTTGGTATGTAAATTTTGTTAATTATTATATAGCTAGCATTCTAGATCTTGAGTGCAAGGGGAATGCAAAGAAAATGTTCATGCATGACCTTATAAAAAACGAATTGTATGCCAATATCTCATCTACCTTTGAACATATGGACTCTAATCCTAGTGCATTCTTGAGGTGGAAGGCACCTATTATCTAGACTAGTTCCATTCATGACCTATTGAGGGCACATATGATCTCAAATAAAATTAAGGTTAATATTTTATAGTGAATTTTATATTGTCCCAAAATCTTTAACTACACCAAAAGTTTGTGTAACCATGTGGTCAATGCCAAGGGAAATTCAGGGAAATTCAACATCTCTAATAGGAATGAAATGCCTTTGTAGATGTTGTAAGAGGTCAAGATTTTTGATGTATGAGGTGGACTATATAGGTCATTTCCCTTCTTCTTATCTCTTCTCATACATCCTAGTGTTAGTGGGCTATAAATCCAAGTGGATATAGGCCATCAAAAAAGTCTCAAGAGACTCAAATCTTGTTATCATGATCTTCAAGGCGATCATCTTCCACTCTTTAGAGTACCATACATATACATATCATATAGGAGCTCCCATTTTCTAGAACACATCTTTGAGTAATTTCTTAGTAACATTGGAGTATATAATAGGGTTGTAACTCTATATTACTCAAAGATGAGTGGGCATATGAAGGTTTTCAAAATACATATGATGTCCATCCTAGATAAAACTATGAGACACTTAGTATAGTTGGTCCAACAAACTTAATGATGCTCTTTAGGATTACTACAGAACATTCAAAACCCCATGAGAACCAATCCTTTCAACTTCATCAATAAAAAAATCCTAAATTCTCATGGATTTTGAATAGTAGGTTGCATTACAAATAAAGAAACTAAATATTGGTAGTAGTAGAGGAAATAAGGAACAACATCAAGAGATTGAAGATCTTATAAATATTATGTATGAGAATGCAAATATTTACAAGGAGAGAATAAATATGTGGCATGATGTATACTTCAAGAGAAAATACTTGTATTTTGGGATCAACTGCTAGTTCACATTTCCCACATCTGTCTATTTCCAAGGAAACTACAGACATGGTGGTCTAGGTTGTACAATGTAAAGCATATCTACCATCATAGTGGTTTCACTAGGTGGATAAAAAAATGGATAAATTCATGGTCAGTTTAGAGTGAGTGAATGGATACTTCACAATAGGTGACATGAACACAGATCTCTAACAGTAATTGCCTTACCTCACCTATCAAAGAGTTGAAATTCAAGAAATGAGCCACCCACATTATACAAGGTGCTTTCATGAGGCAACGTGATGATTTATTGTTTTCTTAGGATCACATTCATGTTCTTAGTTTAGTTTCATTCCATTTCATCACAGTCATCTTTCATGTAGTATGTAATTAAATTTTTAGTTTGAATCTGAAATTACCCAAATATATTTATGTTTATGTGAATGACCGCACACCTTAAGACTTTAGAGAAGTGAAGTTGATTGTTGGAATCATCCAACTGAATGACTAGACAAATGGTTACATAACTATAATTCTAAAATGAGTTAGCCAATCATAAAGGTTTTTGAGTGTCTCTACTCACATGTAGCAAAAGAATTCTTCTCAAATCCAATCGATCAACTCACTAAAATGATTCAGTCAATTGAACTTTCCCACAAATCAACAAGAGGTTTCTAAATTGATGAGCTAATCAGTTGGATTGTCCATCTGATACACTCACCTTTAGTGGAAAGGATCACTTAGCCAATTGATTAGCTCAACTCATGGGTTGGTCAGTTGAACATTTGTGCATCTTTATCACAAACTTCATAATTTTGTGATACCATATGTTGACCTTCCATTTTAACAACTCACGAATTAGATAGACAAGACTTTGTCGAGCGAGCCTACTAGCTCATTTCTCTAGCAATTGGATCACCGTACATTGGGATAACCTTGTCGAGGGAAGAAAGCATAATATATGTCTTTTCCTTCTAAGAATGAATCGATGAAATACTCATTCATAGAAAACATTTGGGCATATTTCATGTTTATTAGGCGCATAATAGTAAAATAGACTAAAAGAAGCACTACACTGATAGGGAAGGGTTGAATCCCCATTCCACAACATCTACATCCAATGAACCCTTGGAGCTCAAGAGCATGGTTGAGGAGACCTTTGCCTTTTACTACCTCACTCTTGATCAAGGAAACTTCCATGTGAGTGCCTCGCTCATGGGAGATGGTCGCATTTCCAACATCATCAAGTAACTTCCACATCCATCCCTCCATATCCTCACCTTATCCCCATCTCATCCATCAGTATAGGATTTAGATACATAGCTCTCGGTCACCAAGAAATCACAACAACCAAGTACATAAATCTCAACATCACCACATTTTCCGCATCTTCTCCCTAAAATCCACCCTCTCATTCATCATTTTCCTCGAACATCAAATCCCATGTGATTAAATTATCTTGGTTCTGATACAAGGTCATATAAAAAATTATAAGTTTATTGTCTTATTCATCAAGGCATTCATTTCTTCTATTGCATCACCTCCATTTTCATCATCTAGTTGATCATCTTGATGAATTAGACAATTGGCTTTCCTGTATCCTATCAAATAATCCATATCGTAACTAGTGTATTTATGTGTATCTTTGACATAAATATCCATTGATAATATGATCACTTCAATCAACTAGATAATCACATTGCCGCATTAGAAATTCCCTTGCTTATTTGAGTTGGTTAATACAACATCCCCACTCTCTCAGTTGAGCATTCAAGTTGTTCATCTTGCCCGATTAGTAGATTCTCTAACCTCAATCACATAAGTGTCTTCTTCTTCAACTTCACCACCTTCAAGACACCATGACTAGGAAAAGAGGAGGCCACTTCAAAGCCTTAAACATTGTGAAAAAGCAAGAAAAGAAAGGGGAAGGATCCCTCTCTCCTTCTAAAAATCAACTCACCCAATTAGCACATGTGGTATTGTCATTTGAGATCCAAATGACTCTCATCTATTGGTTTCCTACTAAGGCTATGAATTTATGTATGATTATGTTTCTGCAATGTATGTCGATCTTGTGGATCAAGTGATCCATGAGGAGACTGAGATTGAATGAACATGATGAAATTCTTTGGGTTTTCAGGCATTCTTCATCATGGAAATCACCATCAAATTAGCCACAATCTTCCATGCAACATGAGTAATACGTTGAAACTAGCTCTATTCAGTGGCATATGAGGCCTACATAGCACCCATTCCTCAAATATAGAAGGTTCTAGTTACTACCAGTTAGAAGAAAATTCACAAGTCTATGTAGAAGCTTGAAATTGAAATGCACTATTCGACATTTCATATACATTGTTGAAATCATGCATTTGTAAATCTATGGAAGACATGCACAGGTCATGCTTACTCAAATTCTATTTCTGTGTCCATCACATATACAAGGAACTCACCCTTGAGTTTATGAAAACTCTTAAAAAGGTGAAGACCAAACATAATGCTCTCTAATGTACATTCCAAAGTTTGGGCAAAAAAGACACTGAAGGACAAAAACCTCTCTCTATATTTTTTGAATGTTGATGATGTATAGTTGGATAAGTGTGCTCAGAAAAACCTCTATTATTAGCATAACAAGTATGTTGATGGAAGATATATGACACATATTTATTGGTTGATGTCAATGATGGCACCAAGGAATCTTGTGTAAACAACTTGATGGTGTGGTTTATCCACCGCATTCTTTCCTATACCATCCTAAATAGGAGATCAACACTACAAGTGGTTACAAACATTTATCTTAACTACATTTGTTTCATTATTTCCCATGATTCATTCAACCAGGGTAGTCTTTTAGTTGAGAATTTTCACATTATTGTTGCTCGTACTTCATGTCAGCACTTCACTCTCGGTGGACTGTCACTGTCATCACCTCCTACCTTGGTTACACACATACAATTTATAGATATGACAATAGGATGAAATATTATTGATATGTGGTACTTGTAGGGGAAATTTTATAAAAAATGGCAAAAAATAGACTTCTTGTTGTCAAGAATTTCCCAACATGACTAGCTCTATCCATGTAAACTTGTTTAACTCTATGAAGCCTTTCTTATGATCTTGTTAACATCATCACACACATTCAGTGCTACTTTCTTGTATCTCCAGTTGTTGAGCTTGAGGGGAAAACATACCCCATTTTTGGCATATGCATGACCTCCACAGAGGTGAATAATGAGGAGACCATACCAAGTTAATCCCTTTCAACTACCACACTAAAAAGTAGGTGTCCACCAACGTCATGCCACCATACCATTAGTCCATCCAATTTCACCATCATGCATGCCCATTTGGGCCACATTGAGGATGGACATACTCTAATGTGGCAGGATTAGTAGAGGCAATGTCACTAGCCCTACCATATGTACCTCATGTAGCACTCACATTACAAGTTTCACACGCATCATCAAACTACCAGGCTCCCTACCCATCCTATCAGGAGCTCAGAGAATATTACCCCCTACGGACTCCTCATACTAGGAAAGTTTCTCTGAGTAATAACCTACCAAAGAAGCATCAATACCTTCTACCCTGCCAGCATGTTATGATCTCCACAAGTAGTAGTCATAGAATGCCAAATAGACGAGACATCTGCAGACACCACCTCAACAAAAAATGTAGTTTTATTCAAAATAGGGTGGTAACTTTGATAGTATTTTTCCTCCCCTCCATTTATAGTTTAACTTTTTCTTAGGAACAAGAAAATTATTAAGATTGGGCTGGAGGGTGGGAACTATGTATATTCCATTTGCACATTTTCACATATCAGTTATTGAGTGTTTTAAATTGAACCTGTCACATCAAGATCATAATTCATACATTCACTAATGTCACTACATTTTAGCATACAATGTGAATTTCATGTAAACAAATCACATTTTATCTTTTGTTTAATATTAACCTTGACATTATGTAGTCGATTAAGGTTTAGTTAGAAGTATGATTCATATCATATATGGGTTGGATCTGGTAGGCCCATATTAGAGTCTAGTAAGGTCTTGAAGCTATGGAGTCATGTTCACCTTCTCCTATATAAAGGAGAGGAGTATCTCTTGTACAATTACAACATTATGAATATAGTGTATATCTATCATTTCACACATGGTATTGGAGCCTTATTTCTATTGACTCTAACCCTAGAGAGAAAGCAACAAGTATCCACTCACGTGGGATAGCTTTCTGTAGGGCTATCTCGATCATCCTATCTGTAGCATCATCTCTATTTCCCTACCTCTCTAATGGGACTTCAACATCTAGATCTAAACATCATGGATCCAAATATGACAAGTATTATCTTCATTGTCATTTGTCATCCTTGTGTGTTTTTCTTTTGTCTTCCTCTACCATAAAACTCTAATTTATTTGAATCCATCAAGACAAAGTCCAGATTCAAGCTGTCATACTTCTTATATCACCATGAATAGAAACCCCTAATATCTTTTACCAAAGTGAGGGACCTCTCAACAAGAAGGTTGCCATATCTGTGAATTTTCAAACTACTTTGGTTGAATAAACCCCTTATTCATTGATACACTAGTGATTAATTACCTTAGTTTTTTACATTTTATAATCATGTGATGGTGAAATATTTATTGGCTTCCCATGTCTAGAACATGTAATATATCTATCAATTATCTCATACCTACATGATGATACACTATGGCTCATCTTCGCAAGCAAGTCTGCGTTGGCATGAGAGCCACACTAGCCAACCTTCTTGTCAAACAAGTATGCATATCAATGACGGGTTCAAGGTGTTGCTTACCATGTACATATTCAAGACCATGTACCAGCTCAAGGCCAGCAACATTGTGTAGATCTCCAACTGTGACATGCTCTTGAATTCAATTGCTATGTAGCCCATTGATGATTTTTGGAAGGTCGTCTCTTCCCCTACCAACCAACGCATCATTCTATTGAGTATCGGAACTAGCCCATTACATAAACACAACCAAATCTAGAGATGTTTCCCTCTAATCAGTTCTCAACCTCACAAAAAGATGCATCTATTTTCTTCACTAGTTCTTGTAGTCGGGTCGCATACTACATTGAATCTTTTTAACGGTCATCCACTGCAATGTCCTACCCATGTCAACCTCTATGAAGCACCATAATGAATTCCTCATATATGTGATACAGTTCTCTATGAGGAACAAGAGTAATTGTCTCTCATGTGAAAAGATTCATCCATTTCAGGAGCAAAGTCAAGGTTTCTTAAGTGTGAGGTTGAGTTCTCTCATAAAAGTTGAGTAGTCCAACACACATCTTCTCCATCCATAACAAATAAATAGTTCTACAATCATTTCATCTCTCTCCAACCCATGTCCCCTAATGTCACAGGGGAGCTTTTGTGTCTTTGTCTACCCGAACCACTTTCTTCATCTAGTTCATGGTTGGTGTGTAGGATAGAGTAGAGGAGGATAAGGAGAACATTTGAGGTGCAAAGATCAGACCTCAAGGAGGAAAGAGGAAGAAGATTGTCCACATATGGGGTTTTGTGTACTTAGCATGTCTTCCACATCTCATATTCTAGTTCAAGGCCAATGACCATCCCCATCATTAAAATTTCAACTTGCCACACATTGATCTGTCTTCTTAGGTCAATTGCATGTCATCAATGCTCTACATCAAGAAAATTTATTTCTTCATCAGCCATGTCTTGACCATTTTAATCTAGAAACACTTAGTCTTATAGTATTGGAGCATCTTGGATTATTTATGCATTCGGTTGTGTGCTGGTCTGAAACACTTGTTTTGTAAAAGATCATTCAGCCAACTATGTTCGCAATGTTTCCTCCTTTCTCGTCCATGCCCTCTAAAGAATTTTGATGTTTTTTCATGCACTATGAAGCATGTTGATGTTCGTGTGTGCCCTATCAAACTCATTGGTTCTCGTCCATGTCCTGTAAAACATGTTGATGCTCATCCATGCCATATCAAGCATGTTTATGTTTGTGTATTCCATGTCAAACACATTGATGTGTGTCCATGTCCTATCAAGCATATTGTCCATCATTTACATCCTCGTCTTCATGTGACACATATCTTTGAAACTAGTTCAACAACACTTACAACTGAGTTCATAACTCATATCATTTTTACATGTACCTTCAACATACTCCTAAGATACAAGATCCAATCTAGTCAAAGCTCCTAATGTTTCAAATATTTAGTGTTGATCAATCATTCCAAAGACCTAGTGTTTATCAATCTCAGGGGAAGCTTCAAAGTCAAATATGCCAAAGATATCAAAGTGTGGGGGAGTTCAAATGTAATGCAAATTCAAGGAGATAACATGTTTTAGTCATAACTATTTTCCTAGAGGTTACCCCTTCAACATAAAGGTTAAGATATGAAAACTTCTCTGCCACATGGATCGGAGAATTTATTGAGGAAATTGGGTTTGCAATTTCTAGAAACTGCATGATTATATAGCCAAATGGAATACGCCGCTAACAAGTCTTGTTTCCATCCATCATTCAAGATGAGTATGTGATCCTCCTATGCTTCGACTTGTAGGGATGTGTTAAAAGTATAAGTCATGTCATATATAGGCTAGATTCTATAGGCCCATATATAATCTACTCATGTATAGAAGACTCTAGAGTCATATCCACCCTCCCCTATATAAAGGAGATGGGTATCTCTTGTACAATTACAACATTTTGAATATATTATCTATCAATTATTTCCAATAGATTTCATTATGGAATTCATGCATTCACATTCAAATTTGTCTCTTGACCCCCTAGATAGAAGTAAATTCTTATTGTGAACATTCCAAAGAAGAATTGTAGATGCTTAGAACGCATTCCATGTGTCATATTATATTAAGAACCATGCTCCCAAGAAATCATGACAAACCTTATATAACAGATAGGGATCAAATATGACATTACTCATACATATTAGTGTAGCATATATGTTGAATCATCGCTTATCACTGGGTCATACACTATGGTATGAATAAGAAAATTAACCTAATGCACTAAACAATATGAATAATTTGCACAGGATCCAAAACCTCTTCTACACTGCAACTTCCATATTCTTACTTCTAATCTGAAAAACTTAATAATTAGTCATACAACATGTTAAGCCTATGTTTAGGGTGGAACACCCCCTCTCTCTATCTGCTTCTTCCATTTCTCTCTATATGTAATCGGACATACCACCACAAAAACATGATAATAGTGTTCACAAACAAGAAAGATTGTTAACCATTAGCAAAGAAAAATATAATAAACTACAATCTCAATTCATATGGATACAAGATGTCATTCCTCACTATCTCCATTCACATCATTTTCCACCTAGAGACGCCTTGCATGCTCCATTGTTGGACATCCACACCCTAGAGTTGGATTATGTACATACTAATAGAATTTTATGTGTTTCATATGTTCTCATGAATTCTTATGTATATTCAATATTGGGGACTCTGGTGTGTAAATTGTGTTGAGAAGCAAAGTTGGGACTAAGGATAGAGAAAGACATGTTTGATGACCTCAAGAAGTTGGGGATACTTAGCAATATTTGGTGGGAGGTATTGATGTATGATGTGCAAGTGAGGCATAAATTTGGGGTCTTTTATTATTCAGTGACCTTTCCCACTTCGGTGTTACTCGAGGATGAGAAATGTTCAAGTTTCGCATTGTTCCATGACTGTGTAGTTGTCCTAGTTTAGTCACATGTTTATATTACATTTTCATCTTATTTATGTATTACATCTCTCATTGTAGCTAATTTTAGATCTTTTACTCTTTTATAGTGCTTTAATGAGGATTTCTCATTTTATTGTAGGAATTGCATGAGCTCATTAAGAAGACTCTAAATGTCTTTACCAAACGTACTTGAGACAATCGGAATCATCACTTCCAACTCCAAGTGTTGAAGAGGTGAACTCGTCCTTGCAACCCACTAAAGATTGACCTAGGAATCCAATCAATTGGATAGATGTATACCTCCTTATAATTAAAGTAGTAGCATTGAGATCTTTGGTTGGTTCATATAGCCATCTGGCTTCACAACATCTGGGAATAATAGTAATGCCTAATAATTCCCAATTGATCTTCTTGTTCCTTAACAAAATTGGCTGGGAAACCCATTCATGTAGTCAAACAACATGTGGGAAGATATCCTCACTTTTTGAGATGGTTAACTAACCAAATTTTAGAGGAGTAGGTTCAAAGTAAGAAAGAAAAAAACACTCATCTAATCCATCAGCTCTCCAACATTTGAGCATAGGGAAGAAACCCAACTAGCCGACTAGGTCACCTAGTTGACTGGTTGGGTATCGATGCATGCATTGATCTACAATAATGTTGATAGGATGGTGATGCAACCCATCAATTGGGTTCTTTGATGGCCCCAAATGAATGTCTTTTGGGCCACTTTTATCTTTGAATTTTCCCCCCTCATGGAGAAAGTATATAAACTATGTTTCCCTTATTAGTTTGGGTTTTAATTCAATCATATTAAAATCTATTTTTGGGAAATTGTGTGAGGATATATAAGAGACAAGGATGACAACACTCGACCCATGTGGCTATGGTACTATATTGTCTCATTGGCATGTTAAGTCTAATCTTAATATATAAAAACTTTCATCCTCTTAACTCCTATGATGGTGACTCCCTCTTGTGACGTCCCCAGATTTTCTAAAACTTAATCTGATGTGTGACGTCCAAATTGAAACCCTCACCTCAGCGAGAATCCCAATTTAAACATCCCACACAAGGCTAAGAAGAAGAAAATCAGAGGAAATCATAAGGAAACAATCAGTAGCACATGCACATGAACAATAATAAAACCATACACACATGTTCACCATTCAACATATAATTACAACATGAATTGTTACATCACTTAATATTACATATTGAACAATGAACTTAACATATACATGTACTACATCTAAACAACATGATCTTAAGACAAAAGGTCCACCTGTACATCAGCTCGCTACACAACTCTCAACTATCCTGGATCTTCAAGAACATAAGCCACAACCTAAACAAAAGATTACATGTGGTACACGTTAGCACAATATTTAATGAAATATTATACTGAGTACGCCTACGTGTCTTTTATTTACCTCTCATCATATCTTGGCAATAAGATAAAACTAATACTTGGCAGTAACAGAAGAATATAAGAAAAGCATATGCTTGCACAAAGATATATCATTAAAAAAAGAGAACATACACTTTAAGCTCATTTCCCATTATATATTTGTGCATCTGCCTACCAATGGGATAGATGCATGCAGGCCTTATGATCTGCTTACCAAAGAGATAGATCATTGTACATGTGATCTGCTTACCAAAGAGATAGATCACTCACTAGCACTATTCTTACCAAAGAGATATAGTGCTTTCATATAATGGAACAAATATATTATGTTTCATGTGTTCATAGCCATAAGTATAGAAAATCAGGCAACATATCATACAAGAACAATCATTTCATCCAATACCATATGCCAAGTATTTTACTACTCATATAACACAAGCATATTGTATAATAAGCCAAGTAAGAGGTAATGGTGTACCTTGATCAAGAGAAACTTAATCACATATTCTTGATGTCAACTACGACTTTGTTGAACCTGATCAAGACAAGATCATATACTATCATCAGGTTCTCATCCTATTATATCTCATCTTAACCCTAATTATGTCCATTAGGGTTTCTCTTATCTCATTATGGTACTCTCATGATTACTTGTATTCTTACCTTATATTTATATTACTGATGTCATATTCTAGATTATGATTCATCATCTGAACATTAGGTTCCATATTCCTTTTTGTGCACATATTAACCCTAGTTTATATACATTATTCAAATTAGGGTTACAACCTGTATATTAAGGGCCATCTTCATATAACATGAATTATGTAAATGTTGTAATTGATTATGAGAAATAAAACAAGATCATATGAATGAAACATGTACATGAGGTGTTAATCTCAGTGTTTAATAAAGATGAAAAATAGCATTGATAGCTAGCACAACATAATGTTGATGACACCTTGATATAATGGGTTAACTTTTGTTAACTTCCTAAGAACATGGTAATATGATCTCGGACCCCTAATTCATGGGAAAAGATAAGGATGAAACCCTAACAATGAGATGTGTTATGACCTTATCAGAACTTCTAAACCCTTGTTTGAGCCTTCTACGGAGTGAGATTTCACCCTTGATGCTTTTGAAACCTCCTAACAGTGCTTTGGATACATGGTTCTAGGTAACCTTTGCGGATATGTTGCACATAGAATGGTGCCTACAAGTGGATGAGAGCAGGATAAGGTTTTTCTTGGAAGTAGGAGTATGGTTTACTTTCGAGGACGAAAGTTCTTTTAAGATGTATATGATGTGACAAAGTGGGTTTTGCTTTAATTCCGGGGACGTCACACCTCTACTATCTTATTCTCTGGTGTTATTTTATAAGGTGAGTGAGTAAAGATCTCGTTAGGGTGTGGGGAGCATCCTCGTCGCTCATTCTTATAAACTTTCATCATACTAATTATGGTATGAACCTTTTTTTATGGATGTGCAAATTTATGATTGCTTATTGAAATGGTCATCTAGTTTGCATGCCAATTAATTCTAGACAAAAAAATTTGATATCAAGGGTTAGCTTACCATTTTCATTCATGTTAACCCCAAGATGAGAACTTTATAAGGGTGATTTATGAGGTGATGTTATCTGACATGCAGATAACATGACTCAATCCTTTGGTGATGTTGGTCCATGTGATTTCCACATCCCAAGATCATTAGAAATTGCATGGAATTAGTTTATCATTTATATGTGTTATATGTATTACGAGTAGGTGAGTGGTAGCAGTGGTGAAACCTGACCCACTCCATTTCTTCCCATCATTAATGTGTTTCCATCTAGATAAATTTTCTTCATTTGCAACTAATTTTATCAAACAACTCAGACATTGGGTTTAAGTATTAGTCTTAACTTAAATTGGGTGAACTGAAAGGGTTCCTAACAAATTTTTTCCTTGGGATTTGACCTTAAAATCATATCTTGATAAGCTTTGTCTACTTGCAAGTGGAATTATCATAATTTTTATTAGGTAAATCTGGGTATTTCATCCCTGTTGTATTTGTAGTGCGATAAATCTCACATCAATTTGTAGGATCAATGTTGACTTTATCATTTTCTCTAATAGGTTAGTGGGTCATTCCATTTTGTGTAATTTATGAATGATGACATTCATTCCTATTTATATATTTTTTTCTATTAATTCTTTCATACATATGCATATGTAGAAGTTATATGAGTGTATATTGCATTTGGGTTCTTACATCTAATGTCTACTAGATATAACTGTAACTCTTTACATTGACCTATGACTCATATTCATGTAATTAAGTTTGTATTGATTACATAATATAATTTTATGTTTTATTTAGATGAATTGCTTCATGTTTATGTTCATATGTGAGCATTATATAACATTTATTGGCTAGCTTATTTTTTTCTTGTCTCTTGATCATGTCTATATCAAGAGTTTTCCTAATAACCAAAGGCCTTGCTAGCACAATATTCATTCAACTATGAACTAATATATATGATGTAGATGTTATAATATTTGAATGAATTTTTAAATACATAAATGAATATACTCATGACTTAAAAAAAAATGTGAGGTTTAAATCTTATTTTCCTCTAAATCATGTTTTGTTTCATTACTAGAAATGAATGAAACATAATTAGTTGGGTGTTTTTTACTTGTCATGGTTGTAGATGAGTTGTCCAAAGGTGGAGTGAGCCAATGTATTTGAAGAAAGGTATTGCAAGCCTTCATAAATAAGCAAGTCAAAGTATTGATGAGAAGGCATCTAATAACACATTCATGTTATGTGAAAGATATAGTTCAATTTTTATTTTATAATTTGTTTCAGTCATGTATTGTGTTTGGTATCTTCAAGAATAATGTTTCATTGTATATTTATACTTATACACAAGTGACTCCAAATGTATAATTTTGGTAGTAATATATTCAAAATGTGATGTGACTCGCCTCAAGTTGTGATGTGTTGGGTTTTGATGGGATTTAAAAGATTCATTTTTTAATATGATTTTAACCATCTTTCATTCCTTTCATTGAATTTGTAGGCATTGATGCTCATAATCATAGGGTGAAAAGTAGGATTCTATGGTTATAGAACAAAAGGAGTTTGTTTATGAAAGTTCTTCCTTTTATTGACTATCGATGGGTAGTTAAAATAAGATTGGTGCAACATCCCTGAGTCACCACATACGACATAGTAAAACAAAATAGAATAACTGAAAAGAACCAAATCAAGGAGGCTTTGTATTTATTCTTTCATCATCTTGAAGGCCAAAAACATGACAAGTTACTACTGTTTAAGATGGATTTAGACATGGTAGGATGATGTAACACCCCAAAATTATACACATACACATGAGTTGAAGCACCAATTCCCAACTCATAATATTGGGGGTGTCACGCACATTGATTATCATACATAAGAAATAATTCAAAGTGTAACCAACTCAGAAACACAATATATATATATATATATATATATATCATTCTCAAATGTTTACAAAAAGGGAAAACTCAATATAACTAATGACATACTCCAAATGCCTATATAAGAACAGACTCCTTAATGCATGAAACAAAGCAGGTGGATAATAGCACCCGTACTAGGGCACTCCTAGATGTCTGCTAAGTCCTTCTTGACCTTAGATTGATGTCTGTAGTTATACTTCTTTTCATTCTCCTCACATATAGACATCTCATCCATACCATGCAAAGCAACATAAAACATGTGAGTGGAACAGAGTAGTTTTACATGAAAATAATGTATACTTGAAATGACATGAAAATAACTTAAAACATAATTACTTCACATGATTAACATAATTACTTGAAGGGTTAATTAGATTGACATGATTATAGGAAAAATCATATTTTATCTTGAGTTAATATAGTCACTCTCCTGAATGCACCCACAATGTCATAAGGCTGAATAAGGCTCAGATAATGCCAGTTAAGGATCACATAAGGCCAATTAAGACTCACATAATGTTTTTAAAGAGCCTTATAAGATTGGTTAAAGCTCACTTAAACATGATTGAGAGGAATATATTAACATAAGGAACTCCAAATTGGAACTAGTGGATTTTTCATGTTGGTTAAAGTTTGGACACATGATAACTAAATGTGGATCAACTATATAGACCGAGGGTGTGTTGGTAAAGATATGTTCGCCAGTGTATATTATGCTTCTATTGTAGGCATGAACCTTTGTCAATTCCTGGATCATGCATTTCTTCTTTTTTATTGTAGTTGAATACATATCACAAAATCATAGAAGTAGGATGACATGGCTAACTTGAGTTATTTAATATTTTCACTTACATCAGTAGTCGCTCTTATAAGATCTTGGGTCAAAAACCCAAGATGGTGATATTGTAGCAATACAGTCAATAGAGTTAAACAACAAAGTAGAAGAAGTTGGTGGGGTTGATGTAGGTCTACCAACTAAAATGTGTGATTCTCTATGATCCATAGATAGTGTGAAGTATTAAAGAAATTCACAAGTATACAAGATGGTATGCCTTTCTATGGCTAGATCCATGGCTACAATCAAAATAATGAAAAGAAAGAAGAAGAAAAAAGTTTGTAATCAAGTCTATTGCTAAACTTTATAACACTAACTAAATCTCAGTAGGAGTTCTTAGTGGTTTCTTGTTTCCTTATCCCCAACAACGGCACTAAAAGTTGATCATTTTTGTGGGTCAAAAGTGTAAACACAATCACCTAGTCAAAGATGTGAGACTTTAAATTTATACATGATTTTAAGAGACGTCTGCAACTCAATATGGAGTCTATTGTAGTAATATGGAGTTGAGGAAAAACAACAAAATAAGAACATTAAATCTTAGATTATCTTAATCGAATCAAAAGGATGAAGTTGGTAGTCTAGTCAACAAATGAATTAATCTAACAAAAATATTAAATCTAAATTATGAAAGATCAAACAAAATGAAGATAATAAAAGGGAACTTGGATTGGGTTTTACTAATCAGACCACCCAAGGTATCAAGTTTAGCCAATCATGGTACAAGAAGGAATCATATTTCAAATTGAACAAGTCACAATAGCAAGAAAAAATATAAGAGGTGAGACTTGGCTCCGAAGGGGATCAGATCCTTTTGTCTAGTGGTGACTACTTGGTATTTTTAGGAATAGATGGGAAGCCTTTGAGTTGTTCTTGAGATTTAAAAGGTCATGAAATAAATGCAGTAGAAATTTGTAAATCCATAGAATTAATGTAGATGGGACCCCATTCACATATGGAGAGATCGATGTTAGTATGTGTTGGGGCCAGAAGTTGCTAAGTGTTGATCAATGGGTAGGTTGTTGATTGGTCGATAGACTTTGGAGATTGATAAACTTTGGGAGATCGATGCCAATAGGGTCCATAGTCCTTGGGATCTCAATCGTTATGGATATGGTAGGTCCATATTTGGTAAGGTTGATATCTTTATAGGTAGATATCATGGCAAGGTCGATAGCTTGTCAATGGAGGGAGGTCGATCGACCTTACTGGCTACATGGATACAGTACTAGTTGGTCTAGAAGTGTTGGTAGATTTCTTGTGGAGCGAGAGTCTGTTGGAATTATGTTTGCACAAAAAGAGGCTTGGGGAGGAAGTTCCTAAAGAGATAGATAGATAGAAAATCCCACATTGGTATTGTCCTTTTTGAAATATGCAACTTTATAATTATGAATTTCCTTACTTTCTTACTAGCCTCTATAGGAATAGAAGTCGGCCTCCGTTGAATAGTCTTTAACAAACTTTCTAATAGAAAATATAATAAATTGCTACATGTTTCCAAATACCACAGAAGGATAGGCTTTGTTGCATTGATTATTGTACAATAGAAGCATGGAGTCCAAGAAATATGAGGAGATGCCCAATTCTTAATAGATTTCTCTTGGCTCCACCATTTACATTTTCTAAGAATCTTGCTATTGGGAAGTTACCAATAATTATTCTTTAATATTCCTTTTTATTTTATCTAATCGGCTGCTACTTTATTTGATTTCTATTACACCTTTTAATTGCAGCCAACCAATACATTTTGACTACACTAATGGATGATAACATTTTTCCAATTATTTCATATGGTTGTGCCTTGATAATATTTGAATATTTCATGGAATTATTTGAAAGTATGTATGCAATTGTCTAATTGAAACCATTTCCATAATTCATTTAATTTTCCATGGGCCCACTCACCTTCCTATTTCCACATTCCATTATGCTCAAATATTTCTATTTAATAATATCTTGATGACTTTCAATACTTTCCTAACAACAACTTTGTTGGCAAAATGTCCATAAATGATAAGTTCAACTCATTGTCATAATTCTCTTTGTCAATATTTTTCCATTGGTTCCGGTCATTTTCCACTTAAATTGTAATACACTTTCCATTGTGGTCAAGTATATAATGAGTTTCAATGCTTTCCAACAATGTAAAATTGTTGGCTTATCTCCCTTAGTCAACTAGACCACCTTTATAGGAATACAATTTAATACACACAAGATAAAATCTAATTGCAATGGTTGCAATCCAAAAATTGGATTGCAAGCATTGCAATTAGATTTTATCTTTTGTGTATTAAATTATTATGCATGTGTATTTAGGAAAAAGATAAATTACAAAAACACTAAGACTTAAATAATGAAAGGAATGTCATAGATAATAAATGTACAAAAGTTAAGGTAAAACACATAATAATATCACATGAATTTGGGTGTCATCAGAATCTTCTTAAACTGTTTACTCTTTTCACAAAATAATGTCCAATGGTTTAACATATGCACATACTCAACTTATACTTACTTTCCACTTTTTCCTTTGATTTCACCACTTTTGGGTGTTGCCTTTAAGCCATCCAGAAGTAGTCAGGTTAGTGGAGGAAGACTCATGATGAGCTTGAACTTGGAGCTTAGTTTAGAGAAGAACTTGAGATGACCAAGTTTCCCATGCAATAGATCATTTAGTGTAAAATGAGTTTCTAATCGCACATATATGTCATGCCACCATTAATGGGTGAGGAGCAATGTAAATGGAAACTTTTGTGAAATTTATAATAGTTATGATTTCTTTTGCTGCAATATAATCATTTTGTTTTGTATATCATCTTGTTTGAGAATTGAAATTTGCCAACTTTCTTCATACTTATAGTATGTTTGGATTGAGTGGGTTTGTTCCTCAAAAAATTATGGAGTGGATCCCCTCTAGTGTTCCACTCATTACACATCCTCTAGTATATCCTCTACATTGGTCCTAATTACCTATGTGGGATCTCTACTGTGGGAGGTCCTAAGACAGATTAGGACCCCAATGTACCTAAAAATAGGACTTTGAGGCAATGATGGGAAGAAATTGGACATATCCGGACCTAAAAGTCCACCCACCAATAAAAATATTTATTTTATTGTATTATTTCTATTTTTCACTTTTATTGTCTAAAATCACATTTCTTCAAAATGACATGAAAATGGTTTGATACTGATTTATCAGGTGAGATGGGAGTGCCCACCCTTCCACACTCATAACAAGATCAGTGGATCTAAAATGTTTTGAGTTTGTTTCAATCTTTATTTTTCCTATTTATCTGACTCAGGTGACGACTCATATTTTCACTGTGGGCTTCCAATCCTTTAGTTTATTTTTCCTCATTTTCCATATGAAACAATGGTGGTGACTCAGAACATTTTTTTATATTTTCATGCAATCACCGAACTAAGTTTTATTACAAAAGGTACAGGAATTACATCATAATTTTATGGGTAGGGAGCGACACCTACCTTTGAGCACTCCATAAGTACTCTAGTGTTTATCAAAAAAATTAGATTTTACTTGTTTAGAATAACTGGAAGAGATCTTATGGATTCTAGCAATCCTAAAATCATATATGGTGAGCTAGTTTAAACTTTACACCCTCTAGATACTAGTTTGAATGGTACACCTGAAAATACCTTTGGTAAGAGTCTAATTAATTTTCTATTGCTTGAGATGTGAATGATATTTCATATCACAATTATTGTAGGATGTTGCAAGGAATTCCTAAAAATTGTAAGTGAACAATATCTACATTGGGTTCAAGAAGATTACATTATGATAACACTACAATAGTAATCTAAAATTGTGTTATTTATTGTAATATGGATGCCTTAATCTGAACTATGAGGCGATATAGGTTATTAAAAATTCAAGTGTAATATTAATATTCTCCCTATTATCTATAGTTCATCTTAAAATGATGTCTATGTATGTTTATTTCTTAATCATATCCTTATTGGGAGTAATCCTCTCCTTAGGAGTCTTTTAGAGTCTCATTTGGTTCTTCCATGATGATATTAGGTGTCTTAGATCAGAAGAAAGGATGTAGTGATCAAGATTTAACAAATTATAACATAATGAACTATACGGTATCGCTATACTCTCACTCTTTTGAGTGATAGGTGTGTAGTTAATGATGTACATTATAGACTATTTTCTTTGTTGTTTCATTAGAATTCTAAGTTGTAATGTAAATTAATGATCATATGATGTCGTAATTTTATGTGTTACAACCCCAATTTTTGGGTTCATTTGGTGAGAAATGTAATTTCTCATAATAAAGATAAATGAACAACTAATGATTGAATGCATGAATTTCGTTTAAAATAGCCTTGTTGATTTATTTGTGGGCTTTATTGGCTATTGGGCCGAATAATAAGGAAAAGACAAAAGAAACTCCATTATTAATAAAAAATGTAGAAAAGCAAAATGTAGAAACCTCTAGAAGGCAATAGAGTGTAATCCAAAGGTGGATTTCGTGCCACTTGGGTTCCTTGGGTCCCAAGGAGTCCAAAATTGCAAATATAAAGCAATAAGAAAAGAAAAGATCAATTAGATATTTCTTTATTAAGAAAGAAATTGAAAATAATGATTAAATATGGAAAATAAGTATAATTGAGTTGTCCTTGATGGATTTTCGTATCCAAAGGATTCCTAATGATAAAAGGGATGCCAATGAGGAAAATAAAAAAAAAGATAAAGAGAAATCCTTGAAAAGAAATATTTTACTAAAGAAATGAATAAGAAGAAAGAGAAAAAAGATAAAGGATAGTAAAAGGCTAAGGTAATATCCCCAAGATGGGATTTCGAGCCATTAAGGTTCCTTGAGGTTCAAGGAACTCAGAATAATAATTTAATTGAAAGGGAAAGAGAAAATATGTGAGAAAAATATATAATTAAGTGATATCTTGAACCTAAAGAAAAGGCACGTTTTCTTTTAGATAATGGGCCCAATTTTGGCAAAGAGGTAGATAAAGTTATTATTAGGTTTCCCTCAAATTTTGGGATTAATTGAACACTCAATTTGGGCGTTATGGCTTTTACAAATTTCCCTAAAGTGTTGTGATTATAACAAATGTCACACATTTATCAATTTAAAAGAAATTGCTTGGGACGACGGCAGTCGTCGGATCAAGATCTGACGCCAGCTATGTGTCTCCTTCCTCGATTCTGAGAAGGAAAGTGTCGTGAGAACAGAGGGACTCTTCCCTAGATTTTTTCTCATAGATCTGACCATATGCAAACAGGGAAAGTTGTTGTTCGGTTTCGTGAGATGATTGCGCACCCAACCACCTAGGATTTGGGTGGTTTTGTCGACGCCCAAGGAAGTTCCCCAATCGCTGGATACAAGTGGTGACCCTATTTATAGGGGGGATGATCTATGGTGCCATCGTACCTACTATCTATCATTGTGTGTTCGGAGGGAGGCGACGAGTGCATTCGTGTGGCCAATTTGAGAAATCATCTTGTTCTTTCCCCTCCACGACCTGCAAAACCTCACCGGATGGTAAGCTTCTTTGGCTCACGACTCTGACATGCACAGAGGGGAATTGAGTGCTTGAACGGGTTCGGTGATGACTGGCCAAGCTGCAACAACCTTCACCGGTGTTTGGGACAGTGAGAAGCCCAGAGTCAACGGTGGAGTTGACTCAGCTGAGAAGCATGTCTCGCGAACAGGCTGGGCAGAGGTAGAAGACGACCGGCCTAGTTATCTACCAAGGTACCCTTCACCCCCTTCTACTGCGTTAGGGCCGTTTTGGTCTTTCGCGTGCTTTTAATCATTAGAATAGGGCGTGTGTCCCTGGTCATTGGATCCTGAGTGGACCAACGGACCATCGATCTAACGATCCATATTTTTCTAAAAATAGTAACCAAAGCAATAAAAAGTATTTTCTTTGCTAAAATCATATCTTGAGCTAGAAAACTCAGATGAGAAAAGTTAATACATGTAAACTGATTAGAAAAATACGAGGAATAAATTAAAAATGGTTTGGAAGCCTAAATCAGTATACTTTTGTAAAAGTGTATAATTTTGAAAGAAAAAGTGTTAATTTGTGGTTAGAAACCCTAATTGATGATAAAGGATGGATTTAGTCTTGCAAATAACATGATTCGAGTATTATTAACTTGTTTAATGATAAAAATGGATCTTGATTTGTTTTGAAGATGAAAATGCAAGAATTAAGGTTTTAAGCCTAACTTTGTGATTAATACCCTTAGAAACCCTAAGTGAAGAAAAAGGGGAAGAAAAGATATAGTTAATTCAAAAATTTGGGTTTTGTGGTCCAAACCTGATCTTAGGATCTTAGTGGAAACTAAGATGAGATAATTAGGGTTTGATGGATATTTTGATAAAAGTAAAGTAAAAGTGGTAAAAAGGAAGTGAAACCCTAATTATGGTCAAAACCCTAAAAAGGGCTAGTAACCCTAGGTCACGATTAAGCCTACTAGACTTGGATACCATGATCCATGATGGAGAATATTGGATGTATATTTCAGGGCCGAATTGTGTGCTTGCCTGCTTGATTCTGGATTACTTACTTGTTTGGATTAATTCTGCATTCAAGATAGCTTGACAGGTATGTGGTTAATTATGATTAATCGCATTAGTTTCTCAAAGGTTTTTCGAATGATTAATTGCATTGATTGAAAATAAACAATTTGGATGTTCATACTGCAATTATAAAGTCACTATGGTTATCACAATTATAAATACATGTGTATTCTCGCACCTACATGCCACCCTGATGGAAGATGCCATAAAGGTTAGGCCCAAGAGGATAGACCAATGGGCACCGTGAAAGGTGACCCCAGACACCAAGCTCGAGAATGAGAAGGTGGTCTATGTTACATGACTATGGGGCACCATGAGAGGTGACCCCCAGGCACCAAGATCGGGATTGAGAAGGTGGCCTTAAGTCAATGGTAAAAGAGAAACCCTAGAAAGGTATTCTAGAGTAGGGAAAAAGTGGTTGGGAATGACATGTTGAAAATGTAAATTGGTTTGCTAATTACCCTGATTGTGATAATTAAATGGTTAGCCATATTTGTGAAATTTTGGTTGTTCCCACATAACAGCATATTCCTATATGCTGACCGACATTTTGTTTGTCGGCATTTTAGGTACAAGATTGAAAAGGACAAATAGTCAAGTGACATATGTGGAAATTAAATAAGAGTTAAAGTACAAAGGAGGATTAGTTAGAATAGACTCCAGATGTGGGTAGAAGTAGATATCTAAGTTTTTGAAAAAGGTATGAAAGTTTTATTTTATTATAGTCTTTCAGTATAGTTTGGTAGGATTTATTAATTGTTATTGATTATTTGTCGAACCTTTGATCCTGTTAATTGGGATAATGTCTCTGACCTCTTGGTCTCCCTGAATTGGGGGTTACTGGGAGGCGGGGTCGTTACAATTGGTATTAGAGCATAGGTTCCTCATTTAATCTTTAATAATTATTAAATTTTACAAACTTTGTAGAACCCAAGGGAGTTATTATAGGAATTTCTGAAAGATAGAGGTGTCTAGAAAAGGATCACATCTGGGGGCTGGCAAGATTTTCCTCCGCACCACTAGTCAGAATACGAGGACTCCCGGATTAGTGTGACTGTTTGGCCAATGTCTCGGGATTTAACTTGAAATAAGATACCTTTAGAACTCTCTCATTTTTTTCATACCTTCTCAACTCAAATGTTGTTAAGGACCTTAGGGATTAGGGTTTTCTCTCTTTTCCTCACCATCTTGAGATATGGGTAAGGTTGATAAGGTCTAAGGAATCCCCCACCAAATTAATAAAAAACATGTAAATAAGATGTCATGGACATAAGCTTAATAGATTAAGTGTAACCTAAAGGATAGATACATGCTTAGGTCATATGACATGATTTGTCATTTCCCTCAGGAGAGACCTAAGGCTAGACCTTCTTGTCAGAAGGATGACTAAAGAGAGTTGGTCATGGAGGCAGAGATCTCCATTAAAAGTAGAGACCTGGCACATCCTTTGAGGATGATGCTAACCCTAACCCTAAGTGGTGGTTAGAGTGATGACATGATGAGTAGATGTCATGATAGACCAGGTGTTTGGATAGACATGTCTTGGATGCCATATGAGCCATGAGAGGTTGGATGACCTAGTGCCTTTGGCGACCCAACCCTGAAAGGGTCGTGCATGGTTAGAGAGAAGGATAGCTCCTTCAATGATGAGGTTAGAGAAGAACCTATAGAAACCCTATGGGCTTATGCGAGTAGGGCATAGCATGAACCCAGAGTACGTCATTGGTGTGAGAAGTATGGTAAAACCCTGGCCAGGAGAGTATGATGGATAGCTTATGAGATAAGAATAAAGAGCTATGGATAACCTTGAGAAAACATAAGTTTAAACGTAGGTATCACCTAGGTAGGGGTATGCTTGTGATCTTGATCCACCTTCATGGAGAGAGGACCTTTAGTAATAAGGCCGGTGGTGGAGTATCTCTAGAGAGAGAGAGCAGGACCCAAGCAAGAAGGTTGGAAGCCTAGACTCCAAGATATGAGGAAAAGTGGGGAGTTGAGGATGATGCGACCTAAGTGGATGTTTGTGCCTCATGCTTGATCCCTGGAGGCTGATGATGTCTTGGTTTCCATGAGAGGTAGAAAACCCTAGAGAGAGGATGAGCTTGCTGGTACCTCCGTACCTAAGGTATAGATGAGAAGAAGAGTTCCTCTAACCATGAAGAGGTTTAGTAACAGGTTGTGAGGCATTGTACCTTGTTGACTTTCCTTGAGGGGGACTCAACTCTGAAGTGTTGCTCAAATAAAAGGATCATGGGAAGTGCATGACATACCTTGGACATGATTGGTTCGTGGTTGGATAGTTGTGGCATAAAGAAATGAATCTAGGGTTCTTAGGCCTAAGAGGGGAAGTAGTGTACCCGATGCTCATGATGAGATTTGAGTCTCTATAGTTTCGAGCATGGTACTCCTCATATGTAGAGGAAAAGGAAATCCCTTAAGTTAAAGGTATGTTTGATGAACCCCTCACAACTAAGTTGGTCTAATGTTGAGTATATATGAGAACATGTAAAACCTAGTATGGTTTAGTAGGTGGTATGCATGTGCCTTAGTGGCTGCTGGGTTAAGCATGCTCATGTGAATATCAACCCTAGGGATGTTTGTAACCTTGTTTTCAAGAGTTGTAGTTTCCTCCCATCCTGGGAGAGGAACCCTTTGGTATGGTGTGTACCAGTTTGTGGGTTTTGTGGAAACCTAAAGAGGTCTCATAGGATCATGAGAAGCTTTGTGAAAAGTAGATGGTATGAGAATGAACTTGTAGACCCATAGATAATCATCTCTAAGTGCATGTGGATGTGTTACCATGGAGGTAACCGGTATGGGGCCTGACCAAGGTAGGCAGGTTGCCATGACCCTATGAAAGGATGGAAGTTAGCCCATGAATACAGAGAGAGATGATGAAGGCTTGGGTAAGGTTCTAAGCTGGACATGTACTATAATAGAATCCTAAGTCTATCCTAGGGTCAGGTAGGGATAAGACCGATGGAAGTAGGAGTTGCCTAATTCCCTAGTTGCACATGACCATAGGGTCAGGAGGTGACAACTATCATTGTCTAAGGGTCATGGGTTAGGAGATTAATCACCTTCATGAACTCATGGGACCCAAAGGGCAGATGAGTAGGGCACTCTTTGGATGCATGAGGGAAGAGGGATGACCCCAATAGTGCTGGCACCCTATAGACCCAGAGGAGATGACCAAGGATTGTGTGTAAACCCTAGTAGGTTCGAGACCTATTTTCCATGGAAGTAATTTTTGATATCATGATGTTTGTGATGTAGAGACATGAGTTGCATGTTTCAACTTAGATTTGAAGGTATACTGGCAAGGTGGGATGTACCATCTCTACTCTTGGAACAGGACGAACTCTGTATTTGGACGGTCGCCAAATGCTTATTTCTTCTTGTTGTGGGAGTGAGAGATAGGACAATACGCATGCCTTACACCAAGGATAAAGATGATGTGAGTTGTAATGTTGCTATGAGGTATGACGATAGAGACGATAACATACCCTGGCAAAGTGAACGATAGGTACAAATGATAAGAGTATTAAGGTGGTCATCTTGTGAGAATGTTTTATCATGAGCTATGTGGAATTTGCAAGTTATACAAGGTTGAGTTCGAAAACCAAGACAATAAGCTCAAAGTTTTCCTGATGAAGATAGACTTAGAGTTGAGATGAGGTAATAAGTAAAATACATGGAGTTGTACGTCCTCAACGTTACCTAACCCTAAGGATGTGAAGTGGTACAACTGCCTAGTTTAGATGGAGGCTAGAAGAGGCTGAAAGGTGATAAGTTTGGCTAACACTCAGATGCAACGATATCAGCTGATCAAGTTAGTAGTTTTTTGGTTAGCCAGCCTAGGCCTTGATGCAATGAAATGATGGTGGTAGAACCTCAGATGCCTTTCCTTGGAAAAGAAGGTGATGAAACCCTGACAAGAATGGTTTAGGGTTTCTAAGGAATTAATCTTGAGGAATCATGACATACAGGAGATTATGATACACCGTACTACGAAGATAGTATGTGACAGTAGTACTTTGGATGCCTAAGATAATGTTGCACGTGGCATGTTACCATGCATGACAGGAGGTGATGGACAAACACCAGTAACCCAATGAGTTGGTATATAGGATAGAGAGTCCCTGAGAGGGAATGGGAGTTCACCACTATGGATGTTGTGGTAAGTCTCCCCCTGACCAAGGAAGGTCACGATACAATGTGGGTTATGGTAGATCACCTTACCTAGGTGACAAGAGAAAGAAAGAGTATTGTTAAGGGACAGATCGGGTTGAACTACTTACAAGAGAGAGAGATGGTTCAGCTACACCATGATGTGAGTTCAAAAGTTCTTGAGTAGGACCTAAAGGTTCACTTCCATTAGGTGGAAGTAGATACATGAAAAACTCGATGTCAGTATAGTTTATCACCCCATACTAAAGGACAGTATGATCCAGACTAGAGGGTCTGATGAGAGCATGTGTGCTCATTCAGGGTGATACATAGAGATAGTTCTTAAGATGTGATGTTAACCACCATAGCCTTTATCGGGATGCAAGAAGTTCTATAAGGAGGTTGTGTCGGTCACCACTTCATTAAGATGATGTTGGTGAAGGAGGCCTCACGAAGGTCAGAAAAGAACTACAGTGTATGCAGATGAAGTCACTTTGATCATGCAATGGCTAAGAGGGAGCCAGAAGTGACATGATTCGTGAGCTGATGAAAAGCATACTGACATGCAATTCACTATGGGAGAGTATGTGATGTGAAAATCCGACCCCTCTAAGCTACAGCTGAGAAAGATGAGTCCCCGATATATGGGTCCATTTGAGATGGATTGGTGGAGATAGTTGTGTTTAGCCTTTCCCCTCACGATAACATGATGTGCAATGTGTTCCATGAGTCTGATCTAGAGCACTATGTGAGGTACCCAAGCCATGTGTTGAGCCCTGAACCTATTCAGCTTTTGAGAGGCTGAAATGTCCTGAGTCACCTATGAGGGTACGATATACCAAGGTAAGAAAGAAATCAGATGGAAGAATATGAGATGATGAAGGTTCTTGGGAAGCACCATGGAAAGGGTGAAGCCACATGGGAGCCCTGATGGACATAAGAATAAAGGCTTAACCTGAATTGTTTGTTTGCTTGATGGAATTTTGAGGACAAACTTCTTATAAGAGGGGAAGGATGTTACAACACAAATTTTTGGCTTCATTTGGTGAGAAATGTAATTTCTCATAATAAATATAAATGAAAAAATAATGATTGAATGCATGAATTTTGTTTAAAATAGCCTTGTTGATTTATTTGTGGGCTTTATTGGCTATTGGGCCCAATAACAAGGAAAAGACAAAAGAAACTCCATTATTAATAAGAAATAGAGAAAAGAAAAATGTAGAAACCTCTAGAAGGCAATAGAATGTAATCCAAAGGTGGATTTCACACTTCTTGGGTTCCTTGGGTCCCAAGGAGTCCAAAATTGGAAAGATAAAGCAATAAGAAAAGAAAAGATCAATTAGATATTTCTTTATTAAGAAAGAAATTGAAAATAATGATTAAATATGGAAAATAAGTATAATTGAGTTTTCCTTGATGGATTTTCATATCCAAAGGATTCCTAATGATAAAAGGGATGCCAATGAGGAAAATAAAAAGAAAGATAAAGAGAAATCCTTAAAAAGAGATATTTTACTAAAGAAATGAATAAGAAGAAAGAGAAAATAGATAAAGGATAAGTAAAAGGCTAAGGTATATCCCCAAGATGGTATTTCGAGCCATTAAGGTTCCTTGAGGTTCAAGGAACTCAGAATAATAATTTAATAGAAAGGTAAAGAGAAAATATGTGAGAAATATATATAATTAAGTGATATCTTTCACCTAAAGAAAAGTCACGTTTTCTTTTCAATAATGGTCCCAATTTTGGCAGAGAGGTAGATAAAGTTATTATTAGGTTTCCCTTAAAATTTGGGATTAATTGGACACTCGGTTTGGGAGTTATGGCTTTTACAAATATCCCTAAAGTGTTGTGATTATAACAAATGTCACACATTTATCGATTTAAAAGAAATTGCTTGGGGCGACGGCAGCCGTCGGATCTTGCCGTCGGATCAAGATCTGATGCCAGCTGTGCCCTTCCTCAATTCTGAGAAGGAAAGTAATGTGAGAACAGAGGGACTCTTCGCTCGATTTTTCCTCATAGATCTGACCATATGCAAACATGGAAAGTTGTTGTTCAATTTCGTGAGATGATTCCGCACCCAACCACCTAGGATTTGGGTGGTTTCATCGACACCCAAGGAAGTTCCCCAATCGCTGGATACAAGTGGTGACTCTATTTATAGGGGGGATGATCCGTGGTTCCAGCGTACCTACTATCTATCATCGCATGTTCGGAGGGAGGCGACGAGTGCGTTCGTGTGGCCAATTTGAGAAATCGTATTGTTCTTTCCCCTTCACGACCTGCAAACCTCGCCAGATGGAAAGCTTCTTCGGCTGATGACTCTGACACGCACTGAGGGGAATTGAGTGCCTGAACGGGTTCGGCGATGATTGGCGAAGCTACAACAACCTTCACCGGCATCTGGGACAGTGAGAAGCCTGCAGTCAACAGTGGAGTTGACTCGGCTGAAATAGGTTGAGCGGAGGCAGAAGACGACCGGCCTGGTTATTTACCAAGGTACCCTTCGCCCACTTCTACCACATTAGGGCCATTTTGGTCTTTTATGTGCTTTTAATCATTAGAATAGGCATGTGTGTCCCTGGTCATTGGATCCTGAGTGGACCAACGGACCATCGATCTAACGATCCGTATTTTTTCTAAAAATAGCAACTAAAGCAATAAAAAGGATTTTCTTTGCTAAAATCATATCTTGAGCTAGAAAACTCGGATGAGAAAAGTCAATCATGTAAATTGATCAGAAAAATATGAAGAATAAAATAAAAATGGTTTGGAAGCATAAATCAGTATACTTTTATAAAAGTGTATACTTTTGAAAGAAAATGTGTTAATTTGTGGTTAGAAAGCCTAATTGATGATGAAGGATGGATTTAATCTTGCAAATAAGCTGATTCAAGTATTATTAACTTATTTAATGATAAAGATGGATCTTGATTTGTTTTGAATATGAAAATGCAAGAATTAAGGTTTTAAGCCTAACCTTGTGATTAATACCCTTAGAAACCCTAAGTGAAGAAAAGGGGAAGAAAAGATATAGTTAATCCAAAAATTAGAGTTTTGTGGTCCAAACCTGGTCTTAGGATGTTAGTGGAAACTAAGATGAGATAATTACAGTTTGATGGATATTTTGATAAAAGTAAAGTAAAAGTGGTAAAAAGCAAGTGAAACCCTAATTATGGTCAAAACCCTAAAAAGGGCTAGTAACAATAGGGCACGATTAAGCCTACTAGACTTGGATACCATGATCCATGATGGAGAATATTGGATGTATATTTCAAGGCCAAATTGTGTGCTTTCCTGCTTGATTCTGGATTACTTGCTTGTTTGGATTAATTCTGCATTCAAGACAACTTGACAGGTATGTGGTTAATTATGATTAATCGCATTAGTTTCTCGAAGGTTTTCTGAATGATTAATCGCATTGATTGAAACTAAACAGTTTGGATGTTCATACTGCAATTATAAAGTCACTATGGTTATCACAATTATAAATACATGTGTATTCTCGCACCTACATGCCACCCTGATGGAAGATGCCATAAAGGTCAGGCCCAAGAGGGTAGACCAATGGGCACCATGAGAGGTGACCCCAGACACCAAGCTCGGGAATGAGAAGGTGGCCTATGTTACATGACTATGGGGCACCATGAGAGGTGACCCCCAGGCACCAAGCTTGGGATTGAGAAGGTGGCCTTAAGTCAATGGCAAAAGAGAAACCCTAGAGGGGTATTCTGCGGTAGGGCAAAAGCGGTGGGGAATGACACATTGAAAATGTAAATTGGTCTGCTAATTACCCTGATTGTGATAATTAAATTGTTAGCCATATTTGTGAAATTTTGGTTGTTCCCACATACCAGTATATTCCTATATGCTAACCGACATTTTGTTTGTCGGTGTTTTAGGTACAAGATTGAAAAGGACAAACAGTAAAGTGACATATGTGGAAATTAAATAAGAGTTAAAGTACAAAGGAGGATTAGTTAGAATAGACTCCAAATGTGGATAGAAGTAGATAACCAAGTTTTTGAAAAAGGTACGAAATTTTTATTTTATTACAGTCTTTCAGTATAGTTTGGTAGGATTTGATAATTGTTATTGATTAGTTGTCTAACCTTTGATCATGTTAATTGGGATAATGGCTCTGACCTCTTGGTCTCCCTTAATTGGGGGTTACTGGGAGGCGGGGTCATTACAGTATGACTTAAGGTATTCTTATAATCCTTCTAATGATATTAATAAAAAGATATATCTTTCATTGTCTTTGTATGACGTGATACAAGTAGTAAAAATTTATGACATTTTTTCATAGTCGATCTTTTTGGAGTATGTTCGTTTTCGAATGTTTTAATATTTTTTATTGTGGCTAGTTTTATAGTTCTTTTATGGATATTTATCCTAATGATCATTTAGGGTTTGAACAGTGTGACAAGTCCTCAAATAGCTATTGAGAAAACAACATAGAGTGTTTTTTGAACACATGACCAATTGAATCTGTGTTTCCAGTAGATTAGACTACTACTTGGACATCAGAACACCCAAAAGTATAGAAAGGGAAGGAGGAATCACATTCTCTAATGAGGATTAGTCCATGATGGATAACCCTTTCTCAATGTTGGATGGGCTTGACTAGGAGAGTACAACAAACTAGATGAGTCAAATTAGAGGCATGTCAACCTCTTCTAGAGGAGGAAGAGGATGAGTAAGAGGAAGACCCACTCCATCTTGGGGTGGTAAAAAGAAATTTTATGTATGAACATCTTTGCATGGAATGTGTGAGGATTGTTCTGGACATTTGTGAAAAATAAGGATGAGGATTGTGAATGAACAGAACAACAAAAGTATCACCGTCTTCTTCAAAACTAGGATGAAATGAGAAGGGTTAAGGAAGGTCCAAGGATTATTTCCGAGTGGCTAGAAGTGCAAATCCATTCTAAATTGCATTCATGGAGGTTGAATTTTAGGGAGTAAAACCTAGGGGTGTGGGATGTATAACCAATTTACTCAATGGTTCAATTCATTACTCTCAATTATATTAAAATTGGAAAAATTCACTACATAGGGTCAGTAGTCTATGAGATGAATTCTAAGTTGCAAGAAGAAAGTTGTGGAAAATGCTCACTCAGACCACACAATGAGATCTCCTAGAACTTTTGATTGAGGGTTTCAACCATATATGACAATCTAGGGAGAAGATGGAAGGGCTCCTGATTCTGGATTCAGTTCTAAGAAGATTCAAATAAGATATTTATGTGGCCAATATCGTAGAATTGTACATGACAAGCGAAGTTGATACTTTGCATAACAAACGAGTGCCTATGAAGAGGATCATGAGAAATCTTGATAGAGACTTAGTGAATACACTCTTATTGGATGTCTTCCCTAAAGAATAAATATTCCTAGGTGGAACCCTAATATTGACCCAGCATGGATAAAAGTTGAACTCTCTAGTAGAAACAATCAACCCATCCATTTCTACTCTTTAACCACTATATATGATGGTCAATATTTAAAGGAATGCTAAAGGAGTATGGAGTCAGAGAGTAGATTGAATTCCCTTCTATGGGATGATGTGGAATTTAATGGAACTAAATAAGATCTCAAGGCCAGGTCCAAAGGACTCATTGACTAGACAAAACTTATTTTTGAATCCAAGAAGTGTTCAACTAGTTTTTGAGGGATTTGAAACTTGATCCTCTATGCCCTACAAAGATGCAGGTGGAAGAAAGAAAATCAAATACATTGCTGCAACTTGAGAAAGTAGAGGATACACCTTACTAAAAAAGTAGGCTCAAGTGGGAGGTTGATGAGGATCAAAATTTTGAGATCTACCATGCATTTTTTAGGAGCAATAACATCAGAGACAAAATACACATCGTGATCAATGGTTGTGCAAGGTTGTGGAAGGACTAAAAAAGTGGTCAAGGAAATAGTTAATTTCTTGTATGAGCCCTATAATCAATCAAGGAAATTCAATAGAAGAAAAGCACTTGCCTTAATTAAAGGATGTCAAAGATAGTGAATTAGAAACTCATAGATGTACACGTTGAAGAAGAATTTGGGGTTCACTCCTTATAATTAGTGCATCCAAAGCACCATGTCTGTATGGATTTAGTGCATATTCTTCTATTAGGACTGAGTGATCCTCAAGGAAGATCTTTGAAAGGTCATCTGATGGTTCATAGTAGGAGATAGAATGGTTTAGAAAGTGAAACACTCTTTCATTAGGCTTATACCAAAATTCTTTTTGAAGTTTATATTTAATTCTTATACTCCATTGCTTGGTGGTATACAAGGTGACTACCAAGTTGTTGGTAAGAAGTATTTATTCATCGTTCATGAGATCATCTTTGAATAACAACCTGCCTTTGTCAAGGGGCACATCATTTCCAATAGTGTTTTGTTGGTGGTTGAGTTTTAGTTTAAGTTTGGGGCATAAATCAAGGCCAAGAAGGCATGTCTTGCATATTTCAAAATATTACAACTGTGTCCTATGGGATGAACTATGGTTGATCATGTCTAATCTTGGGTTCTCTAAATGATGGATCTTACTGATGAAACAATGTGTTGAGACTTGATCATTCTCAATTTTAGTAAATGGTGTACCCAACAAGCTCTTCATAGTGGCTAATGGGCTGAGGCAGAGTGATCCATTTTCACTTTAGCTCTTCATGATAGTGATTCAAGGCCTCCTGAACCTCATTCCTAGTATAGAAAGTGAAGGAGCTATCATACCATACAAGGTCCAAGGAACAGTAGTGAAGATCCAGATGATCTTTGTGGATAATATGTTGTTCTTCCTCACGGAACATGCTAAATATATGAAGGGCCTCATGTGCTATGTAGGAATATGGAGATGTTGCTGATCTATAGAAATGAGACTCAATTTTGCATGTTATTCTCCAGATTGAATGACATAAAAGAGAAAGATGAAAGGTTCCCTTGTCATGGAAGAGGGGTTCTTCCCAATGAGATACCTCAGCATTCTATTGTTATGTAGAAGAGGTAAGATGAAGACTTTGTTAAAATCCTAGATAGCCTCCAAGGTATTGTGGGAAATTGGGTTTTAGCTAACATTTCTATGGTGGAAAAGTGTTGTTGTCCCTATCTGTGTTGATGAGTAAGTTGCATTTCTAGAGTAGGTTTTTGAGATACCTATTTTCATTTTGTATAAAATAAGATATGTGATGGTTGGCTTTATTTTTAGGTTAAAGATCCATGCAATGACTTTGGGTGTGGTGGCAAAACCCTACCATGTCATTGGAATAAATATCAATAAGGTAGAGAACATTTCATCTACTTCTACTTTTAAGAGGATTGATATGTTCTTGCAGAACCACAACTCCACTTGGAGAAAGTGCATGCATCTTAATCATATACATTCACTCAACAACTAAGATCCTAAGAGAACCTATATATCTAGAACCTAGATATCTATGATTGTGATTTGAAGCAAGGTGAATATGGATTACCAATGAGTGTGTAATACTAGATTCTTAAAGAGACCTACGACTTTAGGTGATAAACTACAACCAACACAGGTTCCTTGGGACCTGATTCTGTGGAATATACACCATATTCCCAATTGAAGTTTTTGTTCATATAGAATGATCATGAATAGACTTACCACAATGGATAGACTAAGAAGATTGGGATTGAATCCAGAAACTATTTGTCTTCTATACTGGAAGGAGGAGAAAATCCATAACCATATGTTCTTTGGGTGTGTGTTCATGAAGTACATATGGAAGAGGATAGCCCTCAAATGTGGGTGTGGTTGCGACACACCAACTGATATGGATAAAATTGTACCCTAGATTTTAAAGAAGACCAGGTTTAATCTATTGGAACCAAGGATGGGTGATTGGATGTTCTAAGGGGTCGTGAATAGAGATGAATGCACTTAAACAAAATTCATTACACCTTCAAGATATTTCATCAGATAAGGTTCCTAATATGGGAAATTTGATGTGCAACTAAACATACATAGCAAGGATGAGAGAGATTGAACATGCACCAATTAAGAAGCTATGTAGAGTGGTTCCATAATTCAAACTAGAAGTATATCAGTCCACTACCTAGAGAGGTCAACCTCTAGGATTGCTTAACCATTACACCCTTATATTCATCATAAGATATGCAAAACATGACCTATAAAAGGACTTACCTATCCAAGCCAAGAGTCTTCAACCTACCCATGGAAATACCCACTTTGCAAGGAGTCTTCTGCCTTCACCAAGGACTTACCCACTCTTAGACAAGTCTTCGGACTAGAAGGAAATACCCATTCTTCTTAGATCTTCAGTCTTTGACTTCCCCTTCGTCAAGGAGAAGCTTTCACTAAGGACTCACTCACTTGATCAAGAAGTCTTCATCCTTCACCAAGGGCTTACCCACTCTTGCTCCACTCATCCTTGAATCTCTTCATCAAGGGACTCCTTCCCTCATTCTTCTTCACCTCTCTTAACCAAGAGATAGAACCTTATTCTTCATGGTTGAATGAGAGATTGGGAGGTGGAGGAAGTGAGAGCCTACGAGATATACATGTAGGACTAGCTCTCTTACAAATCTCCTACTCACTCTAATGGATGTAGAAAGTCATTAGGCTTAGAGAGAGATGAGGTTGTAGGATGCACTCAACTATAGAATAGGGACCTTCATAGTGCTTGGCTAACCATGAGATGAAGCCCAAGGGGACCTATTTATAGTTGGAGATGCCTAGTAGCCTTTGGGAACACTTAAGAATTTATATGGTTTGGGATGTTGCAATGGATATTTTTTTGAGTTTTGCAACATTCCAACGGCTAGAGACATTTTACTACACTTTTCCATACAGTGCGATTGGTTGAGTTTCAAGAAAGGTAACTTGACCGATTGCATTATATGACAAAGTAGATTTGAGCCATCACTTGAGTTTATCCTGGATGAAACTCGACCGATCACTTAAATCAATTTTTCCTAGTGCATAGATCGGTCAAGTTCTATGAGTGTGAGACTCGACCAAACCATGACATTCTCAAGATCCATTAAGGGATCGGTCGAGTTTTTAATTCAACCGACAAATAGCATGTAATGGATTTTCAAAATTTTCATTTAGGTGCTTAAATATTCGATTTAAGTGCTCCTGATTTTTTCTAAGCTTAATTACAAGTCATACAATCATTACAAGTGATTTACAACATTATTCTAATGGATTTACATCATATTCCACAAAAGTGCACTTGCATTGATTTTGACTTGTCTTTTCTCCAAGTTGAGATGCGCAAGTTAGAGCATTTAGGGCGTGTCTATATCTAATCTAAAATCACTTAAGTAGAAGCATTAGGAACAATTAAGTGGAATGGTTTAGTCATCATCAAAACAAGGGTTTGGCCAATTTAGACCTAAATTCAACATTGACCTAGAGTAAACACAATCCGATTGTGAGAGATCTTAGTAGTAATGTTCTCACTTGTATCATAGACATGTATGATATCAAAGAAATAATAGGCTTCAGGGAAAAGGTGAGCATGACTCCCTTAGACTTTTTCACATTATTGTAAATAGGTTGCTGCTTGATGAATGTATATTCATCTCAGTTTTAGTTGCATTCTTATTCTAGTTTAGCATTCAAATCTCTTGATTCTCACTAGAAATATATTTGTTTCGATCTACTTAGGGTTTTATGCTAATTTGTAGGAATATTATACTTTTCTTGACCCTCTTGCAAGTTTTGAGTCTTATCACTCTACATCAAATATGCCTAGAGGGATCAACAATTTTTGTGTCGAAGGCCAAAATGACCTACTAATCGACCTTCAAAATATCGCCAATGATCAAGAACCCCATCAAACTTTCAAGGTAGATGATCCATTGGCCTCCCTAGTTGCATACAAAAGCTTGAAATCTAGACTCGTTGATGATCAAGGCCTATGACCCATCGACCTCTCTCCATCGACCAACATCATGCATCTACTATTTGTCTATAGTTGATGTATCGATAGATATCGATAGACAACCAAAACCCAGGCATACCATCGACCTTCAAGGTCAATGACCCATCAGCCTCCCAGACCGATGATCGAAAGCCCAAGGGTCAGCACCAGTAGTTGGCATCCAACACTTGATATTAATGGGAGGGACCCATAGCCACATCCCCACAAATAGGCCCCAAGGGCTCAAGGCATCTCAAATTTTAACGACGAACAAGCTGAAAGGATGACAGCAAGATTAGAGCCAAAGTCTAGAGACCATCAACCTGACTAGTGTCATCGACCTAGCTCAACCAATTACCTCTAGACTTGACAACTTCTATCAACCTCCGCAAATCCAAAGCCATCGACCTCCCTCTCCAACATGATTGATGTCTTCATAGAGTTGTTGTCCATCCACCTACTTCAACCACAAGTCATGGTTAATACCTAGAAGAGATAAATGGTTAATACCTAGAAGAGAGAAAAGGAAGGAAGCTTGATGATGCCCACTATCCATTTCTTACAATTTCATTCACACTTCAATACTTGTATTTGATTCATTACTAATCATTTCTTATGATTGATCACCCGTTTATGTAAATTATTATAATCTTATGTTGCAGGAACTTCAACATTTAAGATTTAAATATCGATTAACTTTGATTGTTGCCATGATGAGAACTTATGATAGGAAGTCTCTGGAGTAGTGGATATAGAATATGTAAGTAACGAGATTTTGATCTTACATGGATATCTACTCATGCGAGTTTCTAATGCCGAAAGGGGAAAATTACATAACTCCAATTATCTTGTCATACATGTTTGGATTTGAAAGAATGCATATTCGAGTAGTGGTGGTGAAACCCAGTTCCACCCTAGTGTTTCCATCCACTGTTAATTAGAACTTTAATCTAGCTCTTTTCATTCTTGCAACCTTTGTTAATCAAACGAACTCAAATCTTGTGATAAATACTAGTTCTTGATAAGATATTTTGATCAGACAATTCTTAAAAATATTTTCCTTTAGGACTCGATCATCAACTATATTGTAATAAGATATGTCCGCTTACAAGTGGCATCCTTGCACGTTCACATTGATAAACGGCAAAAATTTCATTCCTAATGAATTTGTAGTGTATTAATATCCACGTCACAGCTGACCTATAAAAATAGGCCTACATACCTCTTTATTGTAGACACGAGGATTTTGAGGCGTTAGGACCTGATTTGAGCAGGTTGTATAGTATAGGGGATCATGTATCACCCTATACTTTTGTAACAAACTTTTTAAGCAATACATCACTTTATCCAAAAAAAAAAAATGTTAGTTTGGCGTCCTGCGTCCATGCCTGACTCGACAAATACAACACTTTGGATTCTTTTTTCTTTCGTTTTGTATAATAAATGTATTTTAGTTGAAATGGGGGCTTAGTTGTGTGATTATGCGGTTCGAGTGCATGAGAAACAGAAGCTAGCCGATAATAGGAAATGGCAGGATCGACCCGGGATGATTGAGCTTATGATATCTTATTCTAAAGATAACATATCAGGGATATTATAGATCATGTATCTGTGACGATGACAGCAACAATAACAAACTACAATAGAATGTGTTTATATATTTGATATGCGTATGTGGGTTTAACATTACAGCTACAAATTAACAAGAAACCTCCAATACATAAAACACATAAGATTATTTGTTTCATTCTTTTGGTCAGATAAAAACATTTTTTAGTTGAAAGGGGGCTTCGTTGTGAGATTATGTGATCCAAATGGATGAGAAAGAGAAGCTAGTGGATAAGAGGAAATAGAAGGATCGACCAAAAATGTTTGAGTTTTTATTTTCTTCAAAAGTCAACAAGAAAGCTCCCTGCCTTTTATATGTTGTCGTGCTTTGATCGGGTCGTACGGATGTGTTTTTATTTCCTTTTTGACTGGTCGCCGAAAAGGTTGTATGGATATATATGTTGCTATAGTGAGCCCTGTGGGACGGTAACGACCTACGGAGCTGTCGATCTCGTTTCAATATTGCCTTTCGCGAAACCAGCATCATATTATAAACTAAATTCCCTAGGAACCATTCAAGTTTTCCACAATTCTGTTAATTGTAAACTGTTGATACTCTGACGAGGATGTAAAACAATTAGTTAAGTTAGAATAGTCAAAAGACTGAAATTTTATTGATGTGGATTGTACCTACGATGTGATTGTCGAACTGACCTCATTTATATTGTTGCATCCGTTCGTCCATGGGCTGATGGCAGTTGATATATCTTTTCTTCGAATATACAAATATTCCGGCATAGCATCCTTTCTATGCGCATATATATAGCTGCATCCGCTCCCTTCAAAGTCATTCACGATCTCCTTTCGCCCATTCTCCCATCAAACGTGCAATCACTTGAAAGATATCCATGGCTTCATCAGCAATATTTGATTTATCAGACTTGCTTGGAGTAAAAGGAACAGCAGATTGGGTTAATAAAGGAAGCACAATCTGGTTGACAGGCTTCATCCTTCGATCGCTCATGGTGACAACGACATTCATTTCGACAATAATCAACAGTCTCGTTAGGAAAGAAGAAATCTACGATGATGACGACAATCTCTACGATATGCCTAATCCCTCGCAAGAACAAAGGTAATAAATGACATTGGTTTTTATTTACATTTCATATGTTAATTCAAAAAACACGTCCCCTTCCATCATAAATAGACAAATAGTTTAATATGGATGCATTCTATATTAAAAATTGATTATAGCGAGGTAGGCCCAACACTATAACTTTACGCTTTCATCTCAAATTCTATAACGAAATGTAAATTTCATTTTTTAATATCCTATGATATTTTTTAAGTGATAGAAGAAATATTTATTCATCCTGCGCTCCATTTGCAGACAAACTATCCAAATTACAGTATAAATCCGAACCAAACATTGCACGGTCTGTATAATGTTTTTCATTATGGATACCTTAAGCATGTACGACTAAGCCATAAACTTTAAACTTCTTCGATCATATAAGCATATGGTTGTCTCCAATTCTGACCTTATGGAATTATTCAAGGATAAAAAGTTATGTAAATAAAGTATCTTATTAGATGGAATTATTAGTATGAAGTTGGTACAATGCAGCGAATCTTAATTCTGATTGTCTTTGTGGCCTTACCTCAAATTAAAATATTGTTACTACGTTAGTGTGTGTGTGTACACATTCAGATTTGCGTGCACACAAACAGTGTGTGCGTGCGCGCGCATCCATATACAAAGTTATAGACATATACATTTTTTTGTGTATATAGTTTTGATTGGAAGCTACTTTAATGTTTATTATTATATGATTGAATTGCACTCTCATTCTTATTCTATCTCTACATTGATATTGAAATATATTTATCGAATTGATTATGTGAGTGCTCTTTTACCTCAAATTGGCTAAAATATGTAGAATTTTCCTTCAAAATATTTATATGGAACAAAAAACTTTTTCCTTTGATTATATTTTGTTTTCAAACATTTATTGATTCCAATTTTAATGTTTATAGGTTGTTATCGATTGCAAACATTGTCGCTTGTGCATATGCAATCGTTTCATTGGCATTGTGGGCTGCGTATAAAGAAGAATCGATTTCAAATTTGGCATGTCTTCTTGCAGTAGGTGACTTGGTGATGGTGGTCTTTCTTTTTTCTTTTGTCAACACGTGTTTGGCTTTCAGAATTTTACCAATGAAGGAAGGAAATGGCGTCTGGAACCAGCTATTTGACATATATGAAGTACCTTGTATTGAGAAAATCACCACAATTCTCTTCATCGCTATTGGCGTTGTGATATTGCTACTATTGTTGTTCACCACCTTTGTTGGACTTCTCCAAGGAACTATGAGAAATTAAAATATTGCAACAATGTGAAATCAATATGTGGCTAAATTTGCCTTTTGAAATTAATATGAATGTAAGATATTATTGGCATGAAAGATGTGGTAACTATATGGTTTAGAAATGTATAAGAGTTGTTCTTGTTGATATAAATATATAAAAATTAGTTTATAATGGTTTATATGACAAGGGGGAGAATAAAGATTGAATAAAGGCTAATATGGTGACTTCATATGATATAAAATTCTTTTAGAACTACCTCCCTCACAAGTCACGATAGTATATCTTAGTATCTCTTGTGTAAAACAAAATAATATATGTCCTGATACAATTGTGAAAATAGTTTAGAAACTACAAGTAAACTATGTAGAGTTTCCCAGACCAAGTCCAAGGTCAAGGAGGATAAATTTGGCATTGCCATTTGGATTGTCTCCTCTAGTGACATCATTGCATCCAATACTCTTACTTAGTTGGATCATGTATCGGAGCACCCACAACTCGCACCACTCTCTTTATCTCCCCTTTTAGCTTATCATAATGTGGTTGATAGTAGTAGCATATCCTTCCAAAAAGAGGGTACATGTGCATGTTATGTCCTTTAAGTACAACAACTTCTTCACATTGTGAGTGGGAAGCAAAAATTGTTAAAAAAGTATGTTGATGCAATTTAAATGATTTTGATCTTTCAAAGTCTTCCAATGTCCATAGAACCCTACATTTCCATTTCTCATTTGGCTCCTCTCCTCAAGACAGAAAGTGGAAACTTTTTGATCTCTACATGTACAATTTAGCACTTGTCTGTATCCAAGATCACAACAAAAGGTGTCATATTAAATGAAGTCTCTAATCTTAAATCAATCATGAGTAAAGATTTTAGGTAAGATGAAATCTTCTTACTCGTTGTTATTCTCCTTCTTCTTGATCAACAACGATGTACCACAAGTACTATCGTCCTTGTCGAATTTAGAAACAAATTCAACATGGTTGGTGGATCCACGATGTGTTTAGATGTTTATCTTTTTTATCCTACTATTGTATATTAGATCGTGTCATATATTGCTCAATATTTTCTTTGAATGGATCGGATTGAGTCTCTTCTCTTCATAGGTAGTACACAACAAGGCAATCTGCTAGGTCCTTATTTTACAATCAAAGGGGGATCCTTGACCTCCTTTCCTTTTATCTTGATGGTGGAAACCTAATTAGATAAGTTGAAGAAGAATCTAAAGAAATATGTCTTATCCAATCCTAGTTCCCTGATTTATGCATCTACATCAACATTAAAAAGAACATAACCTCTTTTCCTACAAAAGAATATATCCCCAATTTTTATATGTTCCTCACAAACATCTCTTGACCTTTCCATGGAGTGAAGATTTTAGGTGGGCCTATTTCCATGTGAAGGTCTTTCGCATGGTGCTTCTAGGAAAAGAAATGGCCAAAACTCTTGCATTATCATACTTGCATCCTTGTTTTTATACCCATAATGTGAACTCCATCTCTGGTTGTTGGGATTCCTAAGATTTTATTTGATCTTCCAACAACGTCGTCGATATATTAGATATTTTTTATGATTTTAAATTTGGTTTTTCTTGGTGTTTGACACACATCATGGTTGGTACTGGTCTAGCATTTGGTGATCTATAGTGGAACCATGTCACACATCCAATGTACCTTAGTTGGATGGGTATTAAGTCTTCCCAAGAAGTTTGCAACTATGTTTATGTCTCCACTCACAATCACATTATGGAATCATGAGATTATATTTTGTGAGAGGTCAGCCTTCAATATGTATCATCCTCCTTAATCATATCCTATGAAGTCATTTTTGATATCTTGCAATCTTTTTGTTTGTCCAATCTATCATGTATGCATTTTCCATGCTTAAGAACCACATTTTATTGAAAGAGAATAACTGCTATAATAGTTTCCTAACAATATAATGTAGGTGACCTAACACTACATAAACATGTTGTTCTTGATTCTATAGAAGCTAACCATGTACAAGAATTCTCATGGTTTATCAATAAATGGTTCTAGATTTCACATTCCACTTGTTTAATATGGAGCTATGCTTCACTACCGACTAAGGTTGCATCCCCATGATGAATGTTACCAACTCAACAATGTTTTAGATTGTGTTACCTTTGATGACCATTTTGTGCACTCTATTACACAACATATATACAAGTTTCATCATGATGACATTCAAGATGGTCTATTTAGTCTTGAATCTGATCATGGTGCAAAGAAATGAGGAAATCCCTCTGCTTTTTACTTGATGCATAGTTTGATATCCCCACTCACAACAACCTTTTATTATCTTGTTATTTAATTAAAAAAATGTTAGACATGCATGTGTTAAGTTTCTTGCATTCCCACATATTTGGTAATCTTGTAAATAGATTTTAAGAAAGATTGTGAGACTCAGACACTACTTTGTAAAAATTCCAAAATTATAGAGTAACTTGTGAGGAAAATCAACATCAATTTTCCTTTGTCTTTATACAAATTTGGGGTACTTTTTATGACATTGTTTCACCTCTTTGATACCTTCAACATTTACCTAGTATGAACATTACAATGTTTTGAAGTTCATTCAAAAATGTGTGCTCAGATAAATAGGCTAAAATTTGCAAAAGGATTGGCATCCCAATTGTTATATGAGATTCAATGTAGGCCTTTTTGTAATTATATCGAACTATATAATATCAATATGCGGGTTTTGATAAGTGTTTATACTATGCAAAATAATTTTTATAATCATAAATAGGAACTTTTTGTGGACGTAGAACCACAAACTAATGTGTACATTAATTGTTATATTGGGATTTATGGAAAGTATGTGGTAAATACTTGCATTGTTGTTGAATAATAAGAAAACACTGCTAGTATAGTTGACGGGTGTGACATCTTTTCATAAAATCTATATCATGGTAAGAATCCGTAGATAAAAAGATCTACAACATACAATGTCATATGCACAAAAAGCCCAATATCATCCCTCCTTCAAAAAATAACCAAGACTAGGATCATGATTATAACCCTAATTCCCATGATACCAACCCCTCCATTCAAAGAACTCATGATTTTAGGTTTTTAAAAGTAAAATTAATTCATTATTGAAAGGTAAGGTATCACCTTCAAATAACATACAATTTTGTAAGTGGAAGAACATAAAACTTATATGAGTGTAATTCATTGAAGTTGTATCTTTTCATGAAACTTTATTTGAAATTAGGACAAAGGTAAAGGATAATAAATCCTCCTTCACTATCTAAACGTGTGTGTGTTTGCTCTGATCCCTTTTTGGATTAGGGTTCTACCCTAATGACAGGCGGAGGCGGCAGACCCCCCCCCCGGTTACTACTCCATCTTCATTTGGGCCTGGAGGCACCAATTCTGGTGATTGGTTTACAGCCTCTACAGATGTAACCATGTCTAGGGATTGGGTAAAATCATTTGACGGGCCACCACCATGCCTCTATAGTATAGTTGTGGCCGACCCTAAAACTTCATTCTTTAGGAAATGCGATAAGGGGAAATGGATGAAGTTCACTAGCCCGATCATGGATGAGATGGAGGATTACCACAAATTCTCAACTATCATCTGAATTCTAGGGAAGGTTAGTCACCAACAGAAACTTAGAGGGTGGATGATCAGAACTTGGCAACCTCAAGGCGACATTGAAGTCTTCACCTTGGACAGTGCCCTCTACCTCTGTAGATTCACCAATGCTAGTGACCTCAATGCAGTGATGCCGAAAGGTCCATGGTTCTTTGATGATCAACTGGTCATGGTTGGATGCTAGACACCAGATGTGGATACAAGGAAAGTTGTGTTCAAGACAGTCCTTGGTTGGGTATCTCTTCTGAGTTGGCAAGCATTGGATGATATGAGCAATCATGGTGATTGCCCACACCATTGGGGAACCCCGTGCCATCGATAGGAGGGCAGACAGATCCAACATGGGATGTGCATGCTTCTGTCTTGACATCTCAGTTGAGACAGAACCCCCTCCATTGATAATGGTCGAGTTAGCTAATGGATACAAATGGGAAGTCAAGATGAAATATGAGGTGATACCTGACAGGTGTGATGCTTGTAAGTTATTTGGCCACAGCACAAGTGAATTCCTTGGTCATCGTAGCACAAAGTCTCAACTACAACCTCCTAATGTTCCCGAGCAACCTAGGGGGAGAGGTTAAAGAAGATGGACAAATCTATCAAGACCACCTTAGGCTATGCCAGAGACTTTTAAAGAGGTTCCTAAGAGTATTGAGGTTATTTTGTCTGATGCCCAAACTGCCTCAATCTCAGAGATGGTGGAGGTTCTGGACACAACAGAGGGTGAAATCCCCCCGACAAGTCGACTAATTATGATGCCTCAGATATACCTACACTTGAGGACACTAGAGAAGGAGGAACAAGTATTGGCAACCTATTTGTAGTACTTGAGAATATGGGTGATGATGAGGTTGTTGGTGTGTATGCCCTGAGAGCCAATCATGGGATGATTGGTGGGATACATTAAGATTGATTTGATAAACATCAAAGGGAAGCTTCCAATTCATTCTGGTTCAGTCAGTTGTGAGATAATGACAGAACAGATTGAATGTCTAGAGAATGACAGTACTCAATGATGTATCCCTTCACGTGTGTGACTTGAAAGATGAGATCATACGGATGTTAAGAGTTTGTACATTCTTGTTATCTCCCTAGTCGGATGTCATTGTGGAAGGTTGATAGAAAACAATCACACACAAGACTAGATTGGGTGTTGATTTATGACGGAATCTCATAAGTCATGATATAGTGATATCAAACCAAGCACATGGGTACTTGTTAGAGAACAAGTGTATCAGACAGACCCACCATGAGATTGACACATGGAACCATGACTTGGTAGTCACAGTCAGCTCTCACAATGATGGTGGTGAGTGTGATTCTTTGACTTGAAATCACTACACTCGACACATGTCGTTGGGTACACTTTGACATCATCAAACGCAGTCCTGAAATATAGATTGTTATAAAGGTGATGATCGGGTGACTTTGACACATGGGGCTTTTGAGGAGTGAGTGATAGATATGGGATTTGTCCCTCCTGAGGGAGTTTGATGTCCATGGTCACTTGATGAGTAGGACTGAGAAAGGCATGTGCATGCATGTGTGAATTAATATGTGATATTGATGTCACACATATCTCATCCAGTCTGCTTTGAAATCAAGGAAGTGAATGAACGTTGAAAGGATGATTGTTCCATGCCTTGAGTTCATTCAGGATATCAGTGACAAAGGAATTATACATTCACAGTAACACCTGTCACAGATTGTAGAATTGAAAGTTATTCTCCAACTTTCCTTTCACATGGGTAGCACTAATGTGCAACTAGGCACCGCTCTTTTCTTGTGAAGTCATAAGTGTTATGGACTTTCACTGCCAACGTGAAATGGGCCTGCAGGGTCACACACATAGGATTTCATATGGAAGAGGATTTTATCCACAAATGATGTTTAGATTGTTTACTAAATGTGTTTAGTAGTTCAATTAAACATTCAATAAATTGACTTGACTCAGAATCACCAAGTTCAAGTGTTGGACTAACTGATTTGGGTGTCAGATTGATTGAGAACTGCATTAACCAATTTGTGCACAACCTGGACTGCCAACCGACCAGTTCAAGCTGTTGAACCGATTGGCTTAGGGTCAAGTGAGATGACCGGTTCAAGTGTTGAATTGTTCAATTCAGTTGGACCAAATGAGCCTGTTTGGGAAAGTTAGGTTGGTGAGAAAAATATTTTTGTTTCACGTATACAATTCAATTGGGACAAGTATTGATCATTGGATTAATTTGAAATGGAAAGAAGAAAATCAATTGGGAACTGCCCTAGGAAGTGAAACGACTGGTTCATGAATGAACTGATCAGTTCAGCTCCCCAAATAATCGGTTCATGAGACGAACCGATTGGTTCAGTCCCCAAATGATCGGTTCGTTTGTGAAATGACAGGTTCACCTGCCGCAGTGTATTAAATTTGTAGAAATTCCAAACCGACAGAAGGGGATGAATCCTTCCAGTGTCCTATAGGACAGGACGAATAGAGTTCCAGGTGGTCTGTGTAGACTACTATAGAGGAGGGAGATTTCTTACGCTCAGAGGACAGTCGTCAATCCATCAGTCTAGGTGCGACTAGGAGATACAAAGACGTTGTCTAAGACCAGAGGTGAAGACCGCACTCGCTGTGAGGTTACGTCACTGAGCAAGCCTTGGGACAAGGTGCTCCTCTACAAACCATCCTTCCTACCATGTAGATGTTGATGAAATCTCTTTGGGTTCTGGATTTTGGGAGAAAATTTTTGTTTCCGCTACCATCTCTACCTCCCCTAAAACCCAATAGTGGTATCAGAGCCACGTCAACATTCTATACTTTAGGATAATCGATGTGATCATTTTTTTGGTTTTTCACCTTTTATTTATTGCATGTGATGCAAATAATCAATTTCCTTTATGCATGTCCAATATAAATCCACAAAATCCATATATATACATATATGATATGGAATATAAATGCTTTCGATACGCATCTCCCTTAAATGGTCTCTGTGGTGATTGTAGTGTGATTATGGCCATAAACCATAAATATGTGTGTGGTTGATTGTTGTTGCTTGCATATAGGTTTGTGCACCGCTTCCCTACCTCCTATTCTTGATGAAACTGGAAGTAACTTGAGATTATTTCCTACCTTTGCTCCCCCTAAATGTAACTCGGGGTTTCCCAACGCAATTGTAAATAGGATTAGTTTATTTCCTATTATGTCAAAGAATGGCGGACACTTGGAGGATCGAGACGATCGTATTGGGTGTGAGACGATCGGCTGGTGGACCAAGGAGATCAGTTCCTGCAGCGAGATGAGCGGGTGGAGACCTGAGGAGATGCATGACGACCAATGAACTGATCGGTTGGAGGCGCCAGTTGATTGACTGGTGGCACCCAACTTACCGGCCTAATGGCGAGCTGATCCATCATGGAAATGAGTTGATCAAACCCATAACGACAAAGCATAGAATTCATCTTATACATGTTGCATGTGATGTGGACCTAGATGACTGTGATTCCTCTTGGCTCGATGAATCCCATTAGGATGGCCATAATCATTTCTTTTATCATTTTGCATGTTTTCTATGGGATATAGCATGTATATGATACATACTATATATTGTTTTGATTGGATATGTATATGTACCTATAAAACAAAATCCCTCAATAAATATTAAGTTTTAGATGCCTTCCAAATGCAACACATGTGAAAAGCTTGATCGACTAAGTGTGGGCACACCCTAGCATGGTGCACCATCTATCTCGTGGAAGTGTGAAGGATTGATGGATATGTGGGTCTGCCCTGGTAGGGTGCATATTCATCGTGTTGGCATTGGTTCAGATTTAACAAGGTGACCTAGACAGGATATAGCACCTTGAGGCATGCAAGTGATCATGGCAAGAAGTTTCGCATGACATCTTTCAAGAGTTGCATATGGTGCAATTGGTAAGAGTTGTCTACCTGGAAGATCTAAGTTGTGGGTGATAGCCCTAGTTGGTCCATGACTGAGAGGATTTTGGGATCTTGACCCACTAGAAGGTTGTACGCTGCAATCTTCTAAATTGATGGTGAGGGCTATCAACTTGAACAAAAATAGTGGGAGTGATAATTAATGAAAGTCCTAATTATATTGTAAAACTTTTTTAAATCAATCAAATAAGTCAAAATTGAGTTTTTGGACTAAATTGCATATATTTCCTTTTTGTAAGAAATGGCTATAAACAATAATCACTTTCTTTGTGATCAGTCCTTGAGACAGACAAACTAAATGGGAATAATTCCACGACTGATTAGGATGTTGAGAAGTGTTCTCAATCGAAGAGCAAAAGCTTTAAGTCCTAGTTATACCAAAACCAGATGAACTCGCTCCCACTACACCAAAGGCTGAAAGGGATGCTTATTGGAAGCATACCGAGGATGTCATTAATGTGGAGTGCTTGATGTTTTATTCTCTGAACTGTGAGTTGTAGAGACAACATGAGACATATGATGTCTCTAAGACATTGTCCTAGTATGTCATGACAGAAGGAGATCCAGTTGGTTCTCACACACTCAATGTGATTAGGTATGTAGAAAACCTGACTAGATTGGGATTCCCTCTGAGTCAAGAGTTGTCTACTGGTATGATACTGCAAATGTTGCGAGAATCATACAGTTCATGATGAACTACAACATGAACAACTTTGACAAGTTGTTGATAAAGTTGTTGGGCATGTTGAGGGCAGTTGAGGCACAGATGAAGAAGGACATGCCTAAGTATGTGATTTTGATCAACAGAAAGAAAGGGAGGTCCAAGGGTAAGGGAAAGGGCAAAGCTAAGAAGGGTTCTGATGCTAGCCAGCAACCCAAGTCGTCTTCAGCCTTAAGGCATATGGGAAGGGTGAACGAGGGAGGAGAAATTTCCCTCTATATCTGGAAGAACAAAAGAAGATGAAAGGAGGGGATAGAGATCGCCACCGTAGGTATCATGAAATAAACACTTCTTTGTCTGAGGTATATGGTACCAAGATGAAGATCTGACATATATGATATGCAAGATCTAAAAAGAAGTGATGGCCTTTGTGAAAGGGCCAAGAAAGGACTACTCATCATTGGAGCAAGTGTTGTTGCCATAGATAGGAGTACCTTTCTATTTATTTTAGCCTAAAGGGAATGAAATAGAGTTGAGAACTGCTATTTCAATTTTCTAATAGAAACGCTTTATTATTGCATCTTGTAGTGACAAGATGGCTATCAATATAGTTGATGTTTCAATTTTAAAGATATGATCTTTTTGACAATGCCTTTCTTTATCTTGTGGTACTTGGTATGCATAAGATAAAATGATACCTAAAAATTATTGATAACTCAAACAAATAATTAGCATTATCATGGGAATTCATTTCTAGTTCCATATTGATGGATAAAGCTAGACTCTTTTGGTTGTGAACCATTAAGAGACATGAATATCTTGACATGATAAATCAATCTTCACTAGTGGTAGTGGGAGAATGATTATCCTATTAGGTATAATACATATGATGTATATACATACCTATTAGAGCATATGCTAATACTTCAAGTGGTGTTTGGAGAAATGCCAATATGAATATCTTGAAGTGTTCAAGAAGATCATGAATGAAGTACAAATTTGGAAAAAGTAATAATTCTTGATGTGATCAATGAATGAGATACTTAAACCTAATGTTTGAGAACCTTATGAGTGATTATGATAGTGTATCATAGAGAACTCATGATTAAGGCATAGTGATGTCTAAATCAAAAAGGAGTCATACTCTAAAGAGTTAGAGGATGATTATCAAATAACTAAATTATTCTTAAATAGAGAATACCTTACACTAATAAAGGATATTAAGAATCATAAAGTGTTGTGAGTTCTCAAATTCCTTAACAGATACACCTCAAATATCTATATGATGAGTTGTTCATATGATGAGTCAACAATCTAGATGATATTGAGGAACCAGATTTTGAGTTATGGTTTATGACCATTAGATCCTAAATGACTTCCATGTGAACCATAAGGTATGACCTTCATGGTAGCACCCATTGGGATGAAACCCATAAGTACATATAAGTCTAAAATGTAAAGACACATGGATGACATTTTGATAAGGATCATGCTTATTGATTACAACTTAATGACTATGAGATTTGGCATACGGATACTAAAATTGCATTCCTGTGAGGAATAAAATAAGGATGTGTACGTGACACAACCTATAAGGTTTATGAATCCATTAATGTAAATGAAGTCTATAAGTTACAATGGACTAATCAATGTGATTGATTGAGTACAAGCAACTCAGAACTGGAAATCTTTACTTTGACAATATGGTCAAAGGATTTGAATGATATGTCAAAGATAAAGAAGGGATATGTGATTTAGTGGGAGCATATTTACATTCTACATGTTGATGAGGAATGAGATGTTCTAGAATGGAATCCTTTGTAGAAATTATCTTTAGGGAAGAAAGAGACATTTCCTATGTGATAGGAATAGAGACCTATAGAGATAGTTCTCGAAAAACCTCTTGACCTGGAAAAGAGAGAGCATACATTGGCAATCTGTACTGCAGGGTTCAGTATACACAGATTTAGTGGGAGAAAACTTGTTCATGTTACATGGAGTTAATATCCTAGATCCAAGTGTCCCAATTCTTATGAAGAATGGGAACACAAAGAATAGATATGGATCTATCGTGTATGTAATCAACCTGTTATCTTGCATGTATTGACATAGAAAGAATAAAATGCATTTATCATCTTATATGTAGGACATGACAATATGATATGTGCATCCTGATAACTCATATGTGGGACATGATGAGTGGATGTATGTCTAGTTCTAGTAAGGGTTACTGGAATACCATGAGAACTTGATAAGTACTTGAGAAGTACTAGTTCTATGGAAATAAGGAAGAGTTCACTGTAATGATTTACACTAATGTGAACTTCTGAAAAGGATAGAAAATTTATCACAAAATATATATGGGATATATAAAAGTGAATGTGTGTTGAAAAATGGAAATGTTCTAATAAATATGTTTTAAAAGGAAATGATGAGTATCCGTGTGTTAGAGAACAGCAGTGGATACTATATGGATCTGGGAGTTCATAAATATGAACTTATAGATATTCCGGTCATTGATGACAAGTAAGGAGTGTCTGGTCATGCAATGAGGCTAAAGGTTAGCAAAGGAATATTGGATCACATATCACGGCAACTCCATCTCATACGTAAGATGTACAGTGAAGAGATGTGAAACATGCAATAATATCGACTTAGGAAAAGTGTTGCCATAACTCACTGTGTTAGCACTAGAACATGTGGGACATGTTTGGAGATCACTCAGAATATGATTCAAGGGTTATTGGCTCACAGTGTAAGTGGGAGTCTATTGGTATGTATGCCCTGAGAGCCAATCATGGGATGATTGGTGGGATATATTAAGACTGATTTGATAAACATCAAAGGCAAGCTTCTAATTCATTCTGGTTCAGTCAGTTGTGAGATAATGATAGAACAGATTGAATGTTTAGAGAATGACAGTACTTAATGACGTAAACCTTCAAGTACGTGACTTGAACGATGAGATCATATGGATGTTAAGAGTTTGTACATTCTTGTTATGTCCCTAGTCAGATGTCATTGTGGAAGGTTGATAGACAACAATGACACACAAAACCAGATTGTGTGTTGTTTGATGACAGAATCCCATTAGTCATGATATAGTGACATCAAACCAAGCACATAGGTACTTGTTAGAGAACAAGTGTATCAGACAGACCCACCGTGAGAGTGACACATGGAACCATGACTTGGTAGTCATAGTCAGCTCTCACAGTGATGGTGGTCACTGTGATTCTTTGACCTAAAATTACTACACTCAACACATGTCATTGGGTACACTTTGACATCATCAAACACAGTCTTTTAATATAGATTGTTATAAAGGTGATGATTGGGTGACTTTGACACATGAGGCTTTTGAGGGGTGAGTGATAGATATGGGATTTGTCCCTCCTGAGGGAGTTTGGTGTCCATGGACACTTGATGAGTAGGACTGAGAAAGGCATGTGCATGCATGTGTGAATCAATATGTGATATTGATGTCACATATATCTCATTCAGTCTGCTCTGAGATCAAGGAAGTGAATGGACGTTGTAACGATGACTGTTTCATGCCTTGAGTTCATTCAAGATATCAGTGAAAAAGGAATTATACATTCATTGTAACACTAGTCACGGATTATAGGATTGAAAGTTGTTCTCCAAATTTCCTTTTCACTTGGGTAGCACAGATGTGCGACTAGGCAGCGCTCTTTTCTTGTGAAGTCATAACTATTATGGAATTTCACTACCAATGTGAAATGGGCCTACAGGGTCACACACATAGGAATTAACCTGGAAGAGGAGTTTATCCACGAATGATGTTTAGATTGTTTATTAAATGTGTTTAGTAGTTCAATTAAACATTCAATCAATTGACTTGACTCAGAATCACCAAGTTCAAGTGTTGGACTAACTGATTTAGGTGTCAGATTGATTGAGAACTGCATTGATTGATTTTTGCACATCCTGGATTGCCAAGCGACCAATTCAAGTTGTTGAACCGATCGGGTCAGGGTCAAGTGAGACAACCAGTACAAGTGTTGAACTGATCGGTTCAGCTAGACCTAACGAGCTAGTTTGGGAAAGTTAGGTTGGTGAGAAATATTTTCGTTTCGCTTATACAATTTGATTGGGACAAGTATTGATCTTTGGATTAATTGGAAACAGAAAGAGGAAAGACAATTGGGAACTATCCTGGGAAGTGAAATGACCGGTTCATGAATGAACTGATCGGTTCAGCTCCCCAAATTACCAGTTCATGAGATGAACTGACCGGTTCAGTCCCCAAACGATCGGTTCATTTGTGAAACGACCGGTTCACCTTCCGTAGTGTATCAAATTCGTGGAAATTCCGTACCTTTCTACTCCCACTTTAGTCCCGCATTTCCTGGGGCTGAGAACATTGACTCTGACCCCTCCTATATATAGAGGGGTACTGGGGGCTTCTCAGATAGACACAGCTCAGACAACGCCAATTGCTCTGCAAAGTTGTCCTCTCCAGTTGTGAACCAGGAGAGACTGAGTAGGTACTACTTGACTAGGGAGGCACATTGAGGGAAAGACAATTGTAGGATGACAACTGGTGGTCGGAGAGCACGTCGGTGACTAATAAGCTAACAGAAGGGGAAGACTCCTTCCAGTGTCCTATAGGACAAGACGACTGGAGTTCCAGGTGGTCTGTGTGGAATACTACAGAGGGGGGAGATTTCTGCCGCTTAGAGGACAGTCATCAATCTGTCAGTCTGGGTGCGACCAGGAGCTTCACGTACAATGTCCAAGACCAGAGGTGAAGACCACGTTCACCGTGAGGTTATTCCATCGAGAAAGCCTTAGGACATGATACTCCTCTATAAACCATCATTCCTACTGTATAGATGTTAACGAGATCTCTTTGGGTTCTGGGTTTTGGGAGAAAATTTTTGTTTCTGTTGCCATCTCTGCCTCCCCTAAAACCCAACAGAGGTGACTAATGGTCATACCCATAGCAGGAGATCGAGGAACACCAAAAGTAAAACCAAGAAGAAGAATAAGAATGTCTCTGGCAAGGGGAGTGGTTCAAAGGAAGTTAAGTATGTCCATACCTGCATGGAATGTGTGAGGGGCATTTTTGTCCGAGTAACAGAGGATGCTACAAGCAACTATAAGAAAATGTAACCAGTGTGTTTTGCTTTGAAACACGAATAAGAAGATTCACTCTTGAGCAGGTGAAGGTGTTGTATCCTACTGGATGGTAAAGATATGGTTCTCACATCATGGTGGGTTGGAACCCAGATGTTTGGGATGCAGATCCCATAAATGTCATGGATCAGGTAGCAACCATGAGCTAATGCAATAGAGGTGGAATGGCAATCATCATATCTGGAATCAATGAAGAAAATCTAGAAAGGGATAGGGAGAGTATGTGAAAGACCCCATAGCGGACACTTCTTAGAATGAAGTCCATGGCTGACCTTGAGAGATTTTGACAAAATCAAAATAGCCAGGGAGAAACACAGAGGACTTCTTGTTCATGATCGTGTGATGGTCATTTTTAATAACACTATGGATGTTGCAGGACTCATAGAACTCAACTCCATAGGAGGCCTAACTACATGGTCAAATAAGCATAGAACTGGCTTAATGTCTGGCCCAATGTTGTGATTCAACAAGGCTATGATTCTCTCAGTGATCATAGTTGGATAAATAAGAGCTTGCAACCAAACCAAAAGTGACCATACCATTATACACATTTTGGGCACATTCATCTAGTTGAGGTCTTGGTTATTCACCTCCCAATATTCACTCCCAATTGATGGCCATATACTTGTTCTATAGAACTTACTTTTTAATTTGAGAGGGATCTCCTAGTCACATAATACTCTAGTTGCAATCCTCTATTTCAACCATGTTAGAGTGATCATGTGACATGCATCATCTTAAACACCTCGATCCATTAAAATAATAGAACCCAAGTAATGAAATTTATCACATTTTGGTACATCCACTTTTTCCAACTTGTCTTCACCATTCACAATTATGGATTGGCTAAAATTTCTATGCACATACTCATATTTCTCATACTAATCATCAATCCATTTGATTCCAACACATTTCTACAAAGTTCAAATTTATAACTCCATCCTTCTTTTGTTTTATCAATCAACACAATATCATCAGCAAATACCATGCACCAAGGAATATCATTTTGAACATGCTTTGTCACCTCATCCATAACAAGAACAAATATATATGGCTCAAAATTGGTCCTTAATGTACCCTAATTGTGGTAGGAAATGTTGTTGTCTCTTCACTAGGTTTCTTCATACTTGTGAATGAGCTATCATAAATGCCTTTAATCAAGTTAATGTATTGGATCGGTACACCCTTTTCTCCAAAACCATCCACAACACTTCCCTAGGTACTTGATCATAAGAATTTTACAAATTAATAAAAACCACAACCATATGAAGATCTCTTTTTCTATCTCTATACTTATCCATAAGATTTCTTATTAGAAAAATGGCATATCTTGTTGATCTTCCTAGCATGAAACCAAATTGGTTGTTTGATATCTATGTTATAGCTCTTGACCTTTTCTCAATAATCCTCTCCCAAAGATTCATATTGTGACAAATCAACTTGATACCTATGTAGTTTGTGTTGTTTTAAACATCTCCATTATTCTTGGAGATGTGGAATGTAGTACTATTTTTCATCTTATCTGGCATATCGTTGTAACCTTTTATCAAATTTAAATATTAATTTAGGTGATTAATTTAGTTGGTCCATTTCAAATTCATTATTAGAAGAGTTCATACTTTTAGAATGTATCCAAATAGAAATTGAACTCATGATCAAAATCTCTAAGAAATTGGGATTTTTTATTTAGGAATTATAAAATATTAAGCTAAATTAAAAAAAAAATTGTCACCACTTTAACATGAGTTAATCTTCTAACTAAATAAGTGAGGAGATACCACATCTCCTCTCCTGTAATGCATCCTCTGGAAGTTATAGGTGAACAACCATCCTTAGGGTTCCTCCTTCTCCATCCCTTGACCTAGTTCAACCTCACATGCCTCATCCCAAAGTCCCTCACCATCATAGATATATCCAACATTGCTCTAAACCTTAAACCCCATCCATCACTGTGACACCTCTCCTCCCCGCTAGGAAATAGAAACCATCATTGAACCTTCATGTAGACCCCAAACACTACAATACCAGCCAAGATGATTTTACCTTCTCCCTTTAGTCAATGAAACTCCTATAACCCATAGAAAATTGGTTGCCAACATGGGAACCATCTGCTAACAAAAAAAAACAATGTCTGACATTATCCAGACTAGACATCTCCTTACGACCAACTCTTATCTACCAATGACTTCTTCCCTACTATTCCATACAAGACACATATTGTAGCCCTAACAGACCCACCTAGTCTATATAAGATCTTATACATCTTGAGTAAGAAGCGATGAAACTAGTGACATGTGATTGATGAAGAAAACCTAAATGTGCAAAACCCTACCTAATCATAACTCTCTTGTATGTACAACATACTACAACCACCTTCTTTTCTTTCTCCAATCATGAAAATCAACATCAACACCGACCCCAAGAGCATCAATCTCTCCATATTTTTCTTGACAACTGCTTAATATGATTGTAGCAATGATGGGGAAAGAACCACCTCCTCAATTCCTTGGATATTGAATCATTTATTCCAACACCTTTTTATTTGCCCATGATGCCTCTCTTCCTCCCTATTAACCTTCCATATGTATTCCTATCCATAATTTGCACCAAGCCGTATCTAGTTCCTTTTCTTCTTTCAACTTCATCTCCCTTCTCCTCATCCAATTCACAACCCTTCTATTTGCTGGTATGGCATGCATGATTAAGAGGATTTTTTGTCTCCAAAAACATGAGAACATGTGTGGTGAACCTATGACAGTGATTTATAATTACTCAAGGTGACCTCATGCCAGAAAGACCTCTATCTAGGACTACAAAGATGTAGATGTTAGTTTGCAGTCAACCTTTGTCATCGAGAACAAGAGGGAACTGATCATCATATATCGATTATGTTTCAAATGATATTTATATGTTGGAGTTTTTTTAACATTGGTTGTAAAACACATTGGATTTTTGCTTGGAATAAAGGTACTAGATTATCCATATTAATTATAGAATTATTTACTTCCCTCTTGAAATTACATGTGTGGAATTTTGTATGGTGGTAAACCCAAATTCTTTGTTAACATTATATTTCCTCTTGAAGGTCACCACTAAATTGTTGAATCAATAATATGTTGGAACTAAAATCTATTATTGGCTAGAGTATGGCTTCTTGTTTCGGTGGGTCATATACTATTACACCCACATCCCACAATAACCATTAGTTCATGAGATTAGGGCATAAGTTGAGGATTTAACTTAGTACAAAGAACACCCTTAACTTTTTCTTTGATCTCAAACTCATTGTTTTGTCACATCCAATGACACAAACTAACTTTACAAGGAAAATTAGAACTTAATTACTCTAATATGATTTCAAAAATAAAGATACATATCTAAGATTCATTCCTTTTCTCACAATTCCATGTACGTATGACATGTTGATCAGATACATTCTCTATTTTGAAGAAAACAAAGTTACACATCATCATTTGTAACTCTTTCAACTCTATATAAGGACCTAGAGTGACAGGGACCGCCTGATCTTGATTAATCTAATATTGGGCTCTTGTAGAAAATCTAACATGGCATTAACATTCTTCAGTCCACATGGTTTCCCAAAAAGAATGTGAGTAGAGGGTTGAGCCAACTCCCTCATTGAATGAGTACTTCAAAGAACTAGTTTAAATCACTTTAATAGTCAATATATATATATATATATTATTGAGAAATTGTGTTTAAATTGGAACGATAACAAGATATAAGGAAATAATCATTCACAAAAATAAACATGGAAGGATACTCTAGATATCTAAAAGGGTGAATCAACATCTAAAATGCTTGATTGGTCACAAAGAGAACTACTAAATTAAAAACATACAAAGAATAATTGAATAACTACACACACATAATTATTTTCTCATTCATCTTATCATGCCATGAACCCACATGAAGTGTACCATAACCTGTGAAAGCATAGCAGCAAGCTACAATCTCTATGTACAAGTCTTAGAAGCATGCCCAATTTCCTAAGCCTATAGTCTCATCTTCCATGATTGCAGTGGGTAGTCACCATATCTGGCTCCCAGTGGCTAATGGGAGGCCAGATATTTGGACTCCTCCTCTAAACCTAGGTACTCAGGTGGAGATTCAAAGCACTCTGGCTTATTGTGCATCAGTGGACCTATCGAAGTTTTCCACTAATCATCACAACATGTAACACAAGTACCTCCAACATAAAAATAACTTTTCTTAATTTAACCTTGTAAATAGTTCTTATCAAAGATTATCAACAATATTTACTATAAACTGAGCATCTGAGTAACACCACTGATCATGTTGAAGAACATTGACTGACTTAATAATACTTGATTCATTGGACACCCTATCCTTAGGGTTTCATTTACCTCATTCACATATCACATGAATTACATAAGGATGGAGCATGAGTAGAAGCATTAAGGGAAGAATCAAGGTGTTAGATAAATCATATGTGCTACATTCCATATGTCGCGAATAGTGGCACAAGCCAAAAAGGACTACCACACAAGTTACCCATTGTATTAGTTTCTTGGAGGCAAGTACCCACCCCCTTAGCTCATATATTGGGGATAATGGTACACTCAGGAGCCTCCCTATGATATAGTGTTTACTTCACTACCTAAGTAGGATGACCATTTGTGTCTTATATATACATTGAAAGATCAAGCATGTGCATTTAGGCATTTGTCATATATCCCCCTTGAATGAATTAGACCATCTATGTGACCATTTTTTTCAAACTTACTCAATGGCTAAAAATTAGTTTGTGCTTCCTAGGAACCCAATCATTATGTTATCTTGAAAAAGAGTGGCAAGTCAGGAACTAGTACCGATCAAGTATGGTTATTGGGATATAAGGGAACATAGTATAGTAGTGGAAACAAAATTTTATCTATCTATATTCCCATAATAGCAAGATCGTGTCAACTACTATGAAATAGGAAGGATAGTTTTAGCGAGTTATACTTGGTCCTAGAGCAAGTTCAGCGACAAAACTCACTTCTTTGCAACTGTTGACTAGTTGTTCTTGGACAGTGGCTATGCAACTCCTGGTCTTCACCACAATTAGTTATCTACGCAACCTCTACATCGACTATTGTGGTCTTGCCATGGACTGTAGGTTCTTTGCTCTTCGAGTAGCAGCCAAAGGACCCCTACCTCTAGTGTACTCCACACAGGCCAACAATAACTTTTGTCGTTCACCAACAACGGACAAGAAGGAGTTGTCCCTTCTATTGGTGTACTAGTCACCAACCTACTCTCCCACCAACAATGATCACCAGTTGTTTCTCTTCCATTGGCTATCCCTCCCAATCGAGTAGGACTTGCATGGGCTCTCGTGGTTACCACAACCAGAGAGGACAACAATTGTCATAGGAACTGGTTCTCATTTGTTTGTGTTGTATCTTATGAAACCCCTAATACCCCTTCTTTTATAGGTGAGGTTAGGGTCAGGGTTCTCAATTTGTATAAGATTGTGTGGGAGTGGAAAAGACCAGAAGTTATTGAATTTTCACAACATGCAAGACGCCAAATGGTCATCTGGCACACCCAGATGGTCATTTGGTGTGCGAGATGGTCGTCTCACACTACCAAATAGTCATTTGACAGTTTCCTAATCACACACAAATTTGGAAATTTTGATTCCAATTAATATCACATATTAATTTACTTGCACCCCAAGTATGTGCACTCAAAACTATTTCGGAAACATCCTAAACCTTCGTTCATCCCAATTGATCCGTCTCACCCAAGTGAAACACCTGTCTCACTCACCCAGACGGTCGTCTGGTGAGTTGAGTCAACCCAGTCAGTTCAAGGGCAGAACTTAGCGAATTAGAACTTTGATTATCCTGACAACCAAAATGGTCGTCTCAACACATGAGATTCCCATCTAGCTTTCCAAATGTCCATCTCACTCAATGAGATGGTCATTTGGTAGACCAGTCAGCCAATCATTTGATTTTTTGCATGAATTGAATACCTGAACACTTCAATAACCAATCCAATTGTCATTCAAGATCAAACTCCTCTACTAGATGAGTGATAAATTTATATTTATCCCTTTTATTTATATATTTTTGATATTTGTTTAGGTTTATTTTGTTATTTATTCTCTTAGTTTCATAATTAATTGTTTTATTTTAGATTTTCATCTTTAATTGGAGTTTTAATTCTATTTTCTTGGGTTTTGTAGGAAAATTATACAATTTGCAGCAGTCCTGAAATTCATATATTCCCTCCACCAAAAGTGACATAACTCTTGCATTCTAACTCCAAATTGAGTGCACAAGTATTCATTGGAAAGGAAATTTAATTTTCTAAAATAAAATATTATTATTTGGACGGCTTTTGTGCTTTTAATGGGAGAGAAATATGTTCTAAATCGCTTCTGCAAGAATCTACATTAAAGGGAGTTACATGGTCAAGATAATTAAAGACAATCAACTTTCGATTTGACCAGATCCAGAAAATTCAAAAATTGGTCTCCCTGTCTTTTTTTCCCCTCTTTTGAGAGCATCCTACCCCCTCCCCCTCCTATAAAAGGAGGGACTCTTCACTTGTAAAAGCATTTCATTCTTCATTCTATTTCATCCAATTTTTAGTTGTAGACCACATCTTGTATAATGTTGGATCTCATTTTAGTTTGCATTTCTTCTGGTCTTGTTATGTCTGAGTAAATCTCTCTGGGGAATGGAAGTAGCCCCTTAGCCCGGTTCTATTCAATATAATCAATTGTATTCCTCCATCGAACAAATGTCTTCTCTTTGTTTCTTTGTAGTTATTTGGATGATCTGATATATTCTTATGGAGTGATATGACCGTGGATCTCTGTACGAATGAAACAAAAGTCCCTTAATTGTGATTATCATCTTTTCATCTATTTAATCTTATTTTTGTTATAATCCTTGGTGACGTGACCACCTGAGCCTTGGGTTTGAACGCCGGTTTGAATTCACATGCTTTTTGATATGACCGTGGATAATGGCATGTTGGACGGTTGGGCAATGATCTGTGAATGCCGGGACCAACGGGTTCACGGGAAGTCTGACCCTTGTGAGTTTGTCCGCAAGGATATGTAACCACAAGGTCCTAATTTGATCCTTGCAGTTTATAATTTGATTAGTTGAATAGGAACGTGGTTTTGGTGGTAATCTTCTGGACCCCAGATCTTTATTTTTTGATTAGTTAAACTTTATTTCAGCACTTTTATTTTTGTTATTAGTATTAATAACTCTCTCAAATCGGGATTTAATTATTATACTTGCAATCAGATTTAGATTTCGACTTTTCTTTTCTGCCGTCCCTTGGATCGATACCTATCTATACTAAGTTGACTTGTTGTTCGCAATAAGTTGACAACCGGGTTAGAAGGTTAAACTCTAGGACTTTTCCTAGTGATTGTTGCATGTACAACGACACGCATCAATTTGGCGTCGTTGCCGGGGACGGCACATTTGTTTTTCATATCTGGTTGTCTCTATATCTTGTATAATCCTTGTTCATATTCTCTAACTTTCATAACTTTAGTCTTTTTTATAATTTCTTTTAGATTTTTGTAATTTCTTTTTGCCTTCCGAGCACAATTCCGGAAGTGTATCTCCTCTTTCTGCTAAGTTTCTATTCCAGCAGTACTACTTTCTAGTTACTTTTTTTTTTGTAATTTTAGTTATTTCATAATTTTTTTTATATAATTTTTAGTTTTCTTTGTAATTTTTGACTAACTTCTTACCTCGTAATCTTTCTTCTCTCATTCATTGATTGACATTTCTTTCAGGAATTTTTCTTTTCAAATGGAGTGGGCATCCCAATATCCCCCACAATGTTATTATTGTGGTCTTTACCACAATGCATCTCTTGCCTGTCCGACTCTACCCCATGATTATAATAGCACCCCTTTTAATTGCGAGCCCTTTCATCCTGGTGGATACAATGTGAATCCACATTTTTCTGAGAACCATTATGGGGAACCTTGCTATCCATATTCTAATGGGGGATATGATCAAAAAATTTTATGGGGTGTAACCAACAAAACCTTGGGGGTTATGAATATGTTTATGAAACCCAATGTAATCCTCAACAAGAAGAGAAACTTAAGTCCCTAGAGAATATGGCAGCAAAACTCCTAACTAGCCAAACCTTATTGGCCACCTTACTAGAAGCCCAAACCCAAAATATAGATTGTTCAAATATGTTTCCTCATGAATTGGTGACACCTTATAATATGAATCTTCCTACCAAGATGGATGCAATGGAAATTACAATCCACCATCTTCTGGAGATTATTATGAGGAGTAATGCCACCCAAAACAATATGAGGAGTACTATGGCCAAGGACACTATGGGGAGTGTGGCGAGGATGACCAAAATTTTGGGGTGTATAAATCCTATGGTGAAATGCAAATTGATCTTGAACTGGAAGAGAGACTTAAGGCCCTAGAAAAGATGGTAGCAGAAGCACAAGCAAAACTTGAATCCAGTTAGGCCATGTTTGCTACCTTTCTAGAGGATCAATCACAAACTCCCCCTATAGAGCTTGAGCAACCCAAGATGGTTCTTCCTAACGATGATGATGATGATCCTTATTTTTTGTCATATATGTCAGTTCCTGAAAAAATAGAACAAACCATGGAGACATATTTTATGTGTGATGAGGACGTTGCTATCCCTATCTTTCCTTTAGAGACTCTATTACTTGAATATGAAATATCAAAGCAGGAGAGTCATTCTAAAGATCCAACAACTCCTCTCATCCTCAACATAAATCTGAATGATACCATAGACCAATACCCTTCTTTTGAGTCTATTTTGAATAATGAGAATCTAACCCCCTTTATGATTCTTCCCAAGCCGTCACAGCCAATTTCCATCCCACACATGGCTGATCTAGAAGGGTAGATACCACCATCAGAAGAAGCCCACACACCCCCTTCTATTGTTTGCAAGGAAGACATCATCATCCCTCCTAAATACTTGGGGAACCCTTGTACAAAAAAATTAGAGACATATGTTACATCAACAAAACTTACCAAACCCAATGTTGATGGCATTAATTTTAAGGAGAAACAAAACACTTTTGTAAATGATTTTCAATTTTTTGTATTAGCATCAATTCTCCCATATGCAAGTCATCATGATGGTGGAAAACCTGAACTAGATCCTCCACCCAACTCAGTTCATCATGCTCTACTGGCATTACTAGTCGAGTACCCGTCAACGTCCCCTTATCCACATCCATATTCAACACTTCCCTTGCTATCGAAGGCAGATCTATGGATATTATTAGAGGGAATGCAAGGTGAAAGAAAATATGAGCACCCCACTGAGCTTTTACAATTACCCTATCATTGGGTACATTATGAAGCTCCTCAGATAAAGGTCCCAGCCCTCATACACATCCCCTTCAGTTGGACATTTTTTTAGCTACCTGGGCCACCTGGAAATCCTCACTCTTCTCTTCCCTCCATCTCGGGTTTTGATTTTGCTCGGGTCGAGTGACAATCTAAGTCCAGGGTGGAGGTGGGTGGTATGTTTCTATTCCACCCTCTTATCTTTTTTTATTCTTACATTATTTCTACCTTTTTTTGTTTTGCATATAGTTACTTTGTTCATGGCCATTATCTAGTCGGCCATTTTTTTATTTCTTTTGTTACAAAATGGCCTTTATCTAGCCGGCCAATATGAATAAATGTTTTCATTGTACCCCTTTGAATTTAGTAAATCTTTTGCAAAAATTGTTACAAATTGCCATGTCTGAAACCACCATGTCATCTAGGATCCTAAAATAGCATCACTCCTTGGAAAAGTTGGCAAGCCGTATGGAATCAATCAAAACCAAACACAAATTTTCTCTATTTTTAAAATGTTGATTAACTTGATATAAATCTTGTATAATGTGATTGACATGAATGTTCTTTCTGATGTAATGACACTTTAAAAAAAAAGAGAAAATAAATCTATGAAGTTATAAGCACAAGGACACCTTTTATTTCCCCCTTATTTTCTTTCTAAAAAAAGAGAAGCAAAGAATCACCACCAGACAAAAATCAAGTCCAGGGTGGCATGATTCCCATATAAAAAATTCCATACCCCACAAAGGGGCGTACCATCAAAAGATGCCAAAAGTGCACATTAAACAAAATTGTGACCAATGTAGCCACAACTCCACAAATTTAAATCCCAAGTCGAATAGAGGAGGGATAAAAAAATCATCACTTCCTTCTTTGTTTTCACACCCCCTAATTTCATCTTGTTCTTGTACAACAACTCACAAAAAAAAATACATTTATAAAAATGAGAGTGTCAAAGCAAAAGTAAGATGAAGCATGTTTTTCTATAAAATCTTGATTTAGAACCAAGATATGATATTCGTTTTTAATAGGAAATATAGAATTTTGTGTTTTGTGGTTTTAGGAGATTGGGTTGCTTGGCCAAATTTGGAGGTAAGGAATAAATTAATTTTACAAGGGTGAGGATAGACATGTTTTTAGTATAAATTGGAATAATTTGAAATTTTAATTGTTTGAGGACAAACAAAGATTCAAGTATGGGGTATTTTGATAAATGTATATTTATCCCTTTTATTTATATATTTTTGATATTTGTTTAGGTTTATTTTGTTATTTATTCTCTTAGTTTCATAATTAATTGTTTTATTTTATATTTTCATCTTTAATTGGAGTTTTAATTCTATTTTCTTGGGTTTTGTAGGAAAATTATACAATTTGCAGCAGTCCTGAAATTCATATATACCGTCCACCAAAAGTGACATAACTCTTGCATTCGAACTCCAAATTGAGTACACAAGTATTCATTGGAAAGGGAATTTAATTTCCTAAAATAAAATATTATTATTTGGACGGCTTTTGTGATTCTAATGGGAGAGAAATACGTTCTAAATCGCTGCTGCGAGAATCTACATTAAAGGGAGTTACATGGTCAAGATAATTAAAGACAATCAACTTTCGATTTGACCAGATCCATAAAATTCAAAAATTAGTCTGCCTCTCTTTTTTCCCCCTCTTTTGATAGCATCCTACACCCTCCCCCTCCTATAAAAGGAGGGACTCTTCACTTGTAAAAGCATTCTATTCTTCATTCTATTTCATCCAATTTTTAGTTGTAGACCACATCTTGTATAATGTTGGATCTCATTTTAATTTGTATTTCTTCTGGTCTTGTTATGTCTGAGTAAATCTATCTAGGGAATGGAAGTAGCCCCTTAGCCCGGTTCTATTCAATATAATCAATTATATTCCTCCATCGAACAAATGTCTTCTCTCTGTTTCTTTGTGGTTATTTGGATGATCTGATATATTCTTATGGAGTGATATAACCGTGGATCTCTGTAAGAATGAAACAATGGTCCCTTAATTGCGATTATCATCTTTTCATCTATTTAATCTTATTTTTGTTATAATCTTTGGTGACGCGACCACCTGAGCCTTGAACGCCGGTTTGAATTTACATGCTTTTTTATATGACCGTGGATAATGGCATGTTGGACGGTTGGGCAATGATCCGTGAACACCGGGACGAACGGGTTCACGGGAAGTCCGACCCTTGTGAGTTTGTCTGTAAGGACATGTAACCACAAGGTCCTAATTTGATCCTTGGAGTTTATAATTTGATTAGTTGAATAGGAATGTGGTTTTGGTGGTAATCTTCCGGACCCCGGATCTTTATTTTTTGATTAGTTAAACTTTATTTCAGCACTTTTATTTTTGTTCTTAGTATTAATAACTCTCTCAAATCAGGATTTAATTCTTGTACTTGCAATCGGATTTAGATTTCAACTTTTCTTTTCTGGCGTCCCTTGGATCGATACCTATCTATACTAAGTTGACTTGTTGTTCGCAACAAGTTGACAACCGGGTTAGAAGGTTAAACTCTAGGACTTTTCCTAGTGATTGTTGCGTGTACAATGATACGCATCAATGAGTTCCTATGTGTGTGACCCTATAGGTTCCATATCACATTGGTAGTGAATGTCTATAACTAGCGTATGACATCACAAGCAAAGTGTGGTGCCTAGTCGCACATCAGTCCTACCCAAGTGAATAGAAAGTCGGAGAACAACTTCAACCAACAATCTGTGTAAGGTGTTGTACTGGTTGTACAATTCCTTTATCACTGATACCCAGGAAGAACTCAAGGCATGGAAGGTCATCATCTCAAAGTTCAATCCATGTTCCTTGAACCAATAGTAGATTGTCTGAGAAAATGTCACCTCAATGTCATATATTGATTCACATGTACATGCACATGTGTTTCTCACTCTTGTAATCAAGTGTCCAGGATATTATACTCCAGTAGGAGGGACAAATATCATATCTATCACTCACATTCTATCCCCATCACTATTATAACAACCCATGTTCTAGGCCTACATTTGATAATGTCAAAATGTACCCAACGACATGTGATTAGTGTAGTGATTTTAGATCTAAGAATCACAATCACCACCTTCACTATGATAAATGATTATGACCAATACAACCATGTGTCACTCTCAAGGTGGGTTTATCCGATACATTGTTCCCTAACATGTATTTTTGCTTGGTTTGATATTGCTATATCATGACTCATGAGATTTAGTCATCAACCAACTCACACTCTGATTTTATGTGTTATTGTTGTCTATCAACCTTTGATCGGCCTTTTTCTCATGTCCGGAAATGAACGCAAGACAAAGGAAGGAATCAAGCTTTAAATTTATAACCCGAAACCTTCTAGGCCCCCGCAACTTTATTACGGGGTCGAAGTAGATATAAGGGGTCAAACATAGGGATGTGGTGGCGTTTAGGACGCCACAGATCTCATTCTTTAGTTAGATAAGCCAAGACGATAGTTGATAAAATTAATTTTTAGAACTAGTCTAGCGGGTTATCATGATATAAAATAAAACAAAGAAAATAAAACAAAATAGAGCTCGTGATTCTACTAATCAGAGAAAGAGAGTTCCTAGCTATGTAACCAAAAATAGGGGAGTCTATGTACTCGTTCTCAGGTGTAGACAACCCTTGAACACCCAAGCAAGCATCTAGTACGCATGGTGGAATTTGTCTTGTGGGGTCATCCCACTCGCTCTCGCGATGCGTGACTAAAACCATCAACAATATGTCAATGACCCTCTCTCAAGGAATGACATATCAACACCTCAGAATACACTAAGTTCCCTCTCGGGTCTTAGGATATTCCGAGGTGTTAGGAACAGAATACCTTAGATCGTCCTCCTCTCGGGTTCAGATCCAAACTATCGTCTCTTAGCTATTCCTACAACAGATCTCTCGATACAGGTAGAAACAATAGTTCAAGCGAGTAAGAGATCAACCAAACTAGCAATCATAACTTGGAAAGAGAAAATAGAACATGCAACATACTAGATCTTATATGAATCTACTTGCTTAAGGCAAAAGTACATATACATGCCCAGATCAGGATACATAGCCAAGAAGGAGATAACTAGCCATAGACAAGCATAGCTGGCACCAAACAAAGATGGATGAACATCGTTTGTATAAGAAACAAAGGAATGCAGTTGAATGAAAGAGAAGAGGAAAGAGATATAGCCCATAGAGGAGAGGTGGCTCTCACTCCTCAGCCTCTGTGCAGGCCGGATCTCGCCCCTTGGGTCTTCTCTTCGTCCCTCTGGACTCCTCGTCTCTCTCTCTCTAGAGTGTATCTGGCAGACCGTATCGGGCAACGGTATCGGGAAACCATATCGGGCAACCATATCGAGAAATTGTATCGGGCAACCGTATCGGGCAGACCGTATTGGGCAGTAGACTTTTGGGGAACTTGACACACTAGCTCCTTGGTCTAGGCACTAGCTCTTGCAGGGTCCTCCCTCCGGCTCTGCCCCTTTGTAGGAAGGTGACTGCTATTTATAGGCAGCGAGTTGATGGGAGTTGTAGCTTTTATTGGTCCATGTGTCCTTCATATGTGGCTTCGATCTTGAGGCATCAGGGCCAATATGACTATCGCCCAATTACTGTGTCGGGCAGGGGGAGTGTCGGGCAGTTGTATCAGGCATACTGTATCGGACAGCTGTATCAGGCATGTCATATCAGGCAGCCGTAACGGGCATGCCATATCAGGCATATTGTATCAGGCAATTGCTGGAATTCTTGTCTTTTCATGTTCGGTACTTGAGAGTCCCAAAATTGGCTAGTTTCGGTGCCTGCAAGTCAAAAATTGGCTAATTAGCTACATTATTGGCTATTCTAACTATATTATCTAATGAGAGACGGAAATCATAAAACATGAGCAAAAGAGTGCATATTCGGACCAAAGTGACACAAAACCATAGATGAGATGCATAGATAATATGTGTTAATTTGGGTGTTATCAACTACTCCAAGCTTAAAACTTGCTTGTCCTCAAGAAAGGCTATGCTCAAAGAACAAAAAGATAACATCCAAAATAAGCTTGGCAATAAATGCTAAGGTTAAGAAAAATAGTTTAAAACATCAATTCTCCTTATCCATGTCATTTCAGAACAAAGCCCCACTTGTCAGGCACAATCCTGCCAAAGAAAGATCAAAGAGTTTCCAGGAAAGATTAAGTAAATTCACTACAACCAGACGATACTCATGAGGATTTGAACCATAATTATTTAAACATGAAAGGGTTGTCACACAAGTGATCACGCAGGTGATGAGCAATGAGCCATCACCATGAATCTGTGCATACCAATTGGGGAATCAATGTGCCTCTCACTTATTCATGTCCTAAGAAACAAATCAAAGGACTCTAATGACTTCTGAGAATCCCAATCTACTTCAGGTTGGTCCATGTAGCGAGAAATAGTCCCTGCAGTCTGAGCCAGTTGGCCCAAAGTAGTGAGATGAACTCCTCATACTATGCTCGAACCAACCCTACTACTGAGACGGTCTCATAGGTCACCTAGGGGGTTCCTAGTGACTCTCTAATGAGCTTTTAGAGTGGTACTACCAGGCACGACATATCTGCGTTCATGAGTACAGTCATACACCGGCTGGGCACCATCCTCAACTCTCCTAAAAGAAAAAAAAACACTCATTTATTGTTCACACTCACGCTTTTATCATCTGCATTCTATTTGTAGGCTTGGGTGAGAACTATATAGATATTTTGGGATTTTGTGGGCGGCCAAGCCTCTTTTGCACATTTTTATATTTTTCATCTTTTTGACTCAACCTAATGTGAGAAACATGTATTCCATCAAGGAAAAACATTTTATCTTGATTATAGCTCAAAACTCATCATTATCCGCTTGACACCTGTGTGAAAAGTTGCAATTATGATTCAAGAATCCTTAGAATAGAGGCAAGCTTGTGAAACTCACAGCTAGGAGACTTTAATCGTGATTTAGCTCATTCCAACGGTCCTTTACCATGGATTTTCCATTCATGACACAGATCAAGGGAATTTAGCTTTAAGCTATGAAAAAGGGACATAACCTTAGATTTATTATCAAACTCAAGGAAAGAGTCAAAGAGCAGGCCAAGCAAAAGGTCAAGTAATTTTTAAGAAGAAAATTGTGCAATTAGGCATAAAGTCAAGCATTTATCTATTAGATTCGCACCACATAGCCATAATTGCAAAGCCAAAATCTAAAAATTTTGAAAATTTTAAAACTAAATATGCATGCTAGAAGGGTGAAGAAAAAGAAGGACGAAGCCTACCACTCCAAGCTTAAAATTTTGCTCGTCCTCGAGCAAGACTTAAACTTGAAATAGTGAGGCAGCAATGCATGAGTTTAACGACAGTTATTGAAGTTCTAAAGATGATGCATGGGTGCAAGGATATCAAAATAGTTAGAGGAAAGAAATTAACTAACATGAAAAGCAAAATTTATTGTAATAAAAGGGTGGGAGGTGGGTAAGAGAAAAGGGGGTGGTTGTCCCATGATACCGACACTGGGATCCCAAATCCTAAGTTTTGGGACCAGTGTCACATGTGTCTTGCCGACGGGTTCCTCCACATAATATGAGTAGAATAGGCAGATGTGTTGGCCATGCCGAGTCCGAAGAAGCAAAGTGAAAATTGGCAACTCAGTGAAGTCATCTTTGTGCTGGAAGTGGCTTGAACTGCACTGAGACGAATTCTTTGGCATATCATCCTCAGGGTACCTTTCATTATATGAGTCTGCATATGAAGGTCTTGGGATGTCGACACAGGATGAGATAGATGAGAGAGGTTGGATGTCATCTTGAGGACTCATATCTTCTCTCTCCATCTCTGCACTTGAGGTTGGATGCTCAGATAAATCTTCATGTATCGTCTGAGTCATCCAATCATCTTCTAAGCAAAAATTACCCCCTGAAGAATCTGTTTGTGGTTCTACCACCCCAAGCTTATCACCTAGCATGGAGTCAGGGGTGTCTTCATGCTCAACAACCATGTTGTAGTGAACCGTCCATCCTACCCCCTTGACATCCACCAAGCCTTGTAAAGGGATGGTGGCGAATGATGGCTCATGCTGCTCCAACTCGTCTTTGTTACTATACTCATTGCTCCATGTCGAGGATTTGTTGTCATCGTCATCGAACAAAGTGTTCCAAACCATGGTTGGCGTACTGCTCAAAGTAAAATGACAAGTCTCAATATGAGAAATGTCACTCTAGTCTGGTTCAATATATGACTCTGGTTCCTAGGGCTGTCAATGGGAAGGGTATTATCCGTTTACCCTTACACATACCCTCGAGGGTAAGGGTAAGGGTAGAGAATTTTATTTTCCCTTACCCATTTACCCATTCCCCATTTCCCTGCTATACTATAAGGGGAGGGTAAGGTATAGACATTATCCATACCCTTTTACCCTTTTACCCACACATGATATAAAGGTTACACAAATTTGTTATGCATACTTATGCAAAGAAAAAAAATGAATTATGCATAAAAATTATTATTGTGTGAATTGAGTTAACTTTACAAGGAGAAATATATGGTTTTGAATTGGATATAATATTTTATATATTGTCATCAATAAATTAGTTATAAAATTATTAAAAATCAACACACAATGTGTATAAAATTCTTTTTTGTTAAAATTACCCGCTTACCCTTTACCCTCCCTGTTTACCCTGTGGAGAAGAGGGCAAGGGTAAGGGGAGGGTAAGGGGATTGTTAAGAAGGATAATTACCCTTACCCGCTACCCAAAGAGGGTAATGGTAAGGGTAAGACCTTACCCTCCCCATACCCTCCCCATTGACAGCCCTACTGGTTCCTCAACCAACCTTCTGGTTGTGAGGTCGATTGGCTTTTCGAGACTTCATCATCGTCATCATAGACCCATTCATGTCTATGACTCATTTCTTCCATTGGTTCATCAGCTGGGTCATCTGGGTAGAATGAAGGGCTTCCCCAAGTGGGTTGGTCTTCACAAAAAAATCCTGGTGAATCCAGTTGATGGTCTGAATAGGATGATGGTGTATACTCCACTTCAGACCCAATGGAATGGTCTTGATGACTAACATCTTTATTGTCTTGTGATGGCATTTGTAACCGAATTGTAACCAAATCAATGAGCTCTTGGAGCCTCCTGCCTTGTTCAACATCTTTATCATTAAGTTGTTGTACTTGAGCAGCAATGCTTTCGAGATCTGTCGATTCGGCCATGCACATATAAGGGGAACCCGCTGTATCAAATTGATGCTTTAGGATGAATCCTTGTTCAACAGTTTGAAGTATACTACTACTACGGTCTGCAGCCTCGGTGTCTACTTTGAGATGACGATCCTCCTCTTCTAGTAGTTGTTGTATTGGATCGACATCTTCTTGGAGATAAGGGGCTAAGGAGGTGAGTTCTTGAATACTTTCCCTAGCCAACTCCACTTTCTTAATCGGTTCTTGATCGCATGATAGCATGGGGGTCGATGGCTGACTAGCAGTCTCCGTTGTTATAATCTCGACATATGACGATGGTGGAGGTAAGTACAACTCGACTAGCTGTAGAGCACGACCTTCAATTTTTTGCCAATAGTCAGAACTGCGGAAAAACTAGGGAGGACAGGTGGACAAGATGACTTGTCTTGTGGAAGCAACGTCCATGGCTGAAAAAGGTATGAGAAAAAGAAAAGTGATTTAGTATATATGAACAAGTATGTGTAAATCAAGAGGAAAACTATGCATGTATATACATGCTTATAGTGACATAACAAAAATCTACTATGCGTGTAAACATGGAAAACCACGTCCCCGATAACGGCACCAAAAGTTGATCGGCCTTTTTCTCGCGTTTGAAAATAAACACAGGACAAAGGATGGAATCAAGCTTTAAATTTATAACCTGAAACCTTCTAGGCCCCTGCAACTTTATTACGGGGTCAAAGTAGATATACGGGGTCAAACACAGAGATGTGGTGATGTTTAGGATGCCACAGATCTCATTCTTTAGTCAAATAAGCCAAGACAATGGTCGATAAAAGTAATTGCTAGAACTAGTATAGTAGGTTGTCACGATATAAAACAAAACAAAGAAAACAAAACAAAATAGAGCTCGTGATTCTACTAATAAGAGAAAGAGAGTTCCTGGCTATGTAACCACAAATGAGGCAATCTATGTACTCGTTCTCAAGCGTAGACAACCCTTGAACACCCAAGCAAGCATCTAGTATGCATGGTGGCATTTGTCCTGTGGGGTCATCCCACTCACTCTCACGATGCGTGACTAAAACCATCAACAATATGTCAATGACCCTCTCTCGAGGAATGACATATCAACACCTCAGAATACACTAAGTTCCCTCTCAGGTCTTAGGATATTCCAGAGTGTTAGGAACAAAATACCTTGGATCGTCCTCCTCTCGAGTTCAGATCCAAACTATCGCCTCTTAGCTATTCCTACAATGGATCTCTTGATACAGGCAGAAATAGCAGTTCAAGCGAGTAAGAGATCAACCAAACTAGCAATCATAACTTGGAAAGAGAAAATAGAACATGCAACATACTAGATCTGATATGAATCTATTTACTTAAGGAAAAAGTACATATACATGCCCAGATCAGGCTACATAGCCAAGAAGGAGCTAACTAGCCATAGACAAGCATAGCTGGCATCAAACAAAGATGGATGAACATCATTTGTACAAGAAACAAAGGAATGTAGTAGAATGAAAGAGAAGAGGAAAGAGATATAGCTCGTAGAGAAGAGGTGGCTCTCGCTCTTCATCCTCTTTGCAGGTCGGATCTCGCCCCTTGGGTCTTCTCTTCGTCCCTCTGGACTCCTCGGCTCTCTCTCTCTCTCTCTTTAGACCGTATCGGGCAGACCATATCGGGAAACTGTATCGGGCAGACTATATCGGGCAGACCATATCGGGCAGACCGTATCAGGCAGCCGTATCGAGCAGTAGACTATTGGGGAACTCAACATACTAGACCCTTGGTCTAGGAACTAGCTCTTGCAGGGTCCTCCCTCTGGCTCTGCCCCTTTGTAGGCAGGTGGCTTCTATTTATAGGCAGCGAGTTGATGGGAGTTGTAGCTTTTATTGGTCCACATGTCCTTCATCCGTGGTTTTGATCTTGAGGCATCAAGTGGGCCAATATGACTATCATCCAATGACCGTGTTGGGTAGGGGGAGTATTGGGCAGCTGTATCGGGCATACCCTGTGGGACAGCCGTATCAGGCATGGCGTATCGGGCATGCCTTATCGGGCATACCGTATCGGGCATGCCATATCGGGCATGCCATATCGGGCAGCTGCTGGAATTATTGTCTTTTTAGGTTTGGTACTTGAGAGTCCCAAAATTGGCTAGTTTCGGTGCCTGCAAGTCAAAAATTGGTTAATTAGCTACATTATTGGCTATTCTAACTACATTATCTAATGAGAGACGAAAAGCATAATACATGAGCAAAAGATTGCATATTAGGACCAAAGTGACACAAAACCATAGATGAGATGCATAGATAATATGCATTAATTTGGGTGTTATCAACCTTCCACAATAACAACCGATCAGGGACATCATGAGAATATGTATATGTACTCTTAACATCTATATGATATCATCCACAAGGGTAGTGACTTGTATACACACATCATTGAGTAATATGCTTCTATAGACATTCATAGTGTTTCCTCATTATCTCATAACTGAGTGAAATAGAATGAATTGGAAGCTTGCCTTTATAAGTATTATTTAAATCCTTTAAGGTATATGCCATGTCAATCATCATATGATTGTCTCTATGGGTATAAGTTACCAACACAGGTTCCATCTTATTGATTAGTGAATCGTATCCATGGGTTTTCCATATATCCCATGTTATGTCATTATTTAGGTGTAGTGAATCAGAGGAATAATTTAATGTAAGAAATCATATAAAAAATTTTGCACATGATTCAAACACTCTTATACACTTATTCTACCACATTTTTACCTCCCAAACACCAAAAAAAATAAAATAACCCAAAGTTGTGTTGTAATCTAAGTTTTGAGGTGGTACTCACCTCTTTTCTTACCCTACCCTCTTCTTCTATTCCCTCTATATGTAACAGGAGTGTACCACTAAAATAAATTTGAAATGTGACAATGTGCACAGATAACCAAAGCTTTCCCACCATTAGCAAAAAGAAATTGACTGCAATTTTAGTCAAAAGAAGGCGGGATGTCCTATCTTATTTTGATACCTCATACCATCCTAGAAGGCTTGTCATGTCGTCCTTGGGAACTAAACAAGTTGCATGGATAAAATGACTCCTACAAAGATGAGTACATAAGCGGAGAGACAAATCACTAGGCTTACACTATCTCTATTAGCGGTTCCACAAGGTCTAACTCACTAAGTAGTAACCAATCTAATTATATTTTCTAGAGAATAGGCACCAAGAAAAACTTCAAATGTTGTTGGGGGCCAGACTATAATATGGATCTCATCCTTATTGGGCTTAGTTCCACTCACCCTATTGGGACACTCCTCATCCTAGACTCATTTGTTTGGTAAGCATGTTTACTCATTTACAATGCAAAACTTTGGGATGGATATTGTAGTATATAGGGAATACATAGTCTAATTAATTATCTAATCACATTGTACATTGATATACTAAACATTTCTTATCATTAATATGTAATCAACTTCATTCCATATCATTTAAGTATTATATACCAACAATGAACTAATGAGCTTTCATGGAGTATGTTTTTAATTGATCAAAACCAATATATTTGTAAATACTAGTAAAATTGATCCATTATCAACTTCAAATCAGAACAATAATTGAAAATATATCCAATAGTATTTTATAGGTTTTACTATAATATTGTAAACTTGGGAAAACACATGTATATCAATGCCTAAAAATTCAAACCTCTTATAACATTATAAATTCAATAATATCAATCTTGATATTATCATTATGTCATAATCTTTTAATGGTTGGCCATTTTATTCAATCATATAATCAAATATGCCAACTTAACTATAAGACAGAAAAGTAGGCAAATAGGAAAACTTATAGTTCATTATGTTTATTTTGGATTAATGTGAAATCTTGATTAGTTAAATAGTTTCCTCTCATCTAGGTCATATCTTCATCAATGGACACACATATAGGCTATCTAAGCTTGTATATAGAAGAAACAAGTTCAACATTTCACTTGCATGGACCACACATCTGTTCTTGGTTGTTTAGTTTTATTTTTCTTTAGTTTTTTGACATGATTTGGCACGATTGATGTTCTATACTATAATGTGATTCTAATGAGCCTTGACAATACTCCATGTCTTTATTTTCTAAAATTTTCACTTTGAAACAATTGCTCTCTAAAATTTGACGAAGTCTAACCAACTACAAAAAAAGTTCAATTTTAATATTCTTAATTGAAAGGTGACATGACCAGTAAATTTTTCCTTATGGACTCAATTTACTTAATAGACTTATGTTTTTGTATTTGTCAAGTGAATAGCATGTTAATTTGAATTTGGTATCCATAAATACTTTTTGTGTACTTCTAGTTGATTATCATATCAAAGGAAACATTTAGTGTCATACGATAAAAGAGTTATGCATTTGAATAGATAGAATTAATGTATGCATGTGAAAGAGATGAATTTGAGTAGGAACTTATGGTTCTAAAGTGGAACTCAGATATGAAAATTAGGAATTGGGAAAGATTTTCATCTGTAATTAGAACCCTAGAAAGAGGCTAAGCCACTTGTGTAGTAGGCATGTTTTGATTGAGTTTATTGATCTGGCTGTGATGGTTAGGCAATATGTAGTAAATAGATCCAGTTGGCCCCAACTAACATTCCACTTGTCTATATTAGGATTTGAGTCCAAGAACATATTTTTTTCATTTATAAATCATTTAAGTTTCAATGATTAAGTACATGAATTTCTTTTTCTAAATCAATTTTTCATGTATCTGAATCATACTTATATTTGGGATGGTTACACTTTTCCAGCTATTGAGTGGGACATGAATACTAAATTCACCATAGCATTGCAGCTCACTTAATATTTCACCTATATTAGATCAATCATAATTGATAGTTAAAGTCGTAATCATGGAAACTTATATTAGCATTTCTAGCACTTGAAATTTTTAAATATTGAAATTCACTAGATTACATTTGGGAAAAGTAATAGCGGACTTGCGTACTCGTACATGATACACATAAATTGTATGTTTTGATTGCTCTAGGACAAAGAATAGTTTAAGAGGTGTATATGATAAGCACTTTTGATATCACATTATAATTAGATTAAATTTATGCACTTATCAACTAGTTTAATCTCCATTACAATCAAATATTATCAAGTTATGTCTTTTGTTGTTATGTATTTTATTTCAAAGTTTTGCTTGTGGGTACCTTATTTCATCACTTTCACACTTTAGCAGACAATACATCTCACCCAACAAGCATTACACCACATTTCACAAAAATCATAAGGCAAGTTGAGTCAATTCAGAAGAATTACACATCATGTATACCATATACACAATGTGTTCCTTGACAGGTAAACAAGAGAAGTGTCTATAGAAATCACATGCCATAAATATCACGTATACCATATGTTTACAAAGTGATTCTAGTTACTGACCAGACTTCACATGACACAAATCCAATTCGCATGCCATGTTTCCCATTGTGAACTTGAGAAGCAACATAGATTGACAACATGCATGTCATAGATGCAACTTCCACATGTAACTGTTTGTAGGAGGAAATACTAAAATTATTAAATTGGTCATGGTATAAAGGGGTTTGGCCTTCATTAGAGTCAAATATTGAACATTATGAATGTGACTTTTGACATTAGATTTTAATATCATAGAAGGAGGAGGACTTGCACCATCCCACGACATGCAAAGAGAAGCAAGGGAAGATTTTCTTCACAAAGGGACACCATATGGTTCCTATTTTCATAATATATTTCTACAAATTGTTAATATCTAAGGACGAGATGGATGGACGTCCATCATGCATTTAATTTGATAGCTTGGGTTTCCCTTCAGGTTAATAAGATATCCTTCTATTTCATTTTCATCTCGACTAGTTTTTGTGAATATAATGATGAAATTCATTGATGTACTTAATCCTTCCAATAAATTCACGCCATGAGTGAGTTATCATTTTATCATACCTTGGGGGAGTATAACCCATGTCATTTAATGTCATACAATCCATTTTTATGAATAAGTTACATGTTTTCTTAATATTCAATGATTATTATGTGTTTGATTGCATGTATTAATGGTTGGTCACCCTTAATATGACTTATCCATTTCAATGAATTTTAAGACTGTGTGACAGGAAAGTAAGAAATTTCATTGCTATCAGTGGGTGATGTGCACATTTAATATATACTTTTTACACACTTTCACACACAAATTCAGTTCATTTTGCTCTTCGTTTGACCTCTAATCATACTTAATATGCTATCATTTAAGTTATTTTACTTGTTGCATGATTTTGATCACAGTATACAATGAAGATGATGAAATGGAGCTAATCCAACCCAAATTTGACATTAGTTGGATTCCCTGATGATTTGCATTTGGTATAGAGTTGATCCTGAAGAAACTAAAGAAGACACGTTGTGTTATTTTACACATGACGTGTAGCTTTCCAGGAAGGGAAATTCTAAATGAAAAAGTAGAATATACAATGTGTGTTATTTTAAACACGGTGTGTATGTTTCCATAGGATTTGGTCCTCAACTACATAACAGAACACATAGTGTGTCATTTACGAGACACAATGTGTCTGCGTATTCAAAAACCAAGATTCAAAGTTTTGTAAACTCACATGGTGTGTGCCATATTCCCATGTCAGCTCCAGGTTATAGGTATACAGTGAGTCCTATCAGTGACATGCTAGACACTCTTCACGGATAGCATTTCACCTGATAGTTACACTAAGTGACAACATGTGTCTTTTGTCAGTTTTTGCATATTTTGAAAGGAACCACCCCGTATTTTTAAGATGAGACCAGCCATATGGGGTGGTTATCACTCGTCATTTGAAACACTTCATGACCAGATGAAGTTACAGAGAAAGAGAGAGGCAATTTTGGGGAAGAAGGAGAGGTTTCTTAGGAAAGAACCTCCATTCTTCATCATTTTCTTCTCCTTTTCTTTTCCAAGGGTGCATCAGATCTTCTCTACTCTAGCCAAGCTTCTCAGGAGGGAATAAATTCTAGGTTGGAGTAGATGCAAGGGTGAAACTTCATCCTCATTCTAGATTATAACTGCTTCCACTTCACTCTTTGGTTTCTCTTAGCTTTAATTCTCTCTAATCATGGAAAACTATGAAAATTTTGACTTGAGCTTGTATTTCTGCATAATGTGAGAATAAAACTCTTTCTCATGGGCATGGAAGAGTATCTCACATGTTATTACTAATGTGAACTCTCAATTTATATCTAATGTTAGTTAATTTTCTTCTCCGAGAGTTTCTATGGTTTTTCATTACTTGTATGCTTGATTGGCCATCAAATATGCATGTTTATGCTTCTTTATGTGATTCGGGAGGATGTATGAGGGAGTATGGAATAGATCTCTTAGAAAAAAACTCTTGACCAAAGGATTGGCTGGGGAATGTTGAGGATACACAGTTGTGTTTGAATTTGAACATAGACACGGGAGTGTTATGTGAAGATGAGAACTGTCTCATGTCACCAGGAGGTGTGTCATCAAAACTTGAATTTTCTCTATCTTCAAAAGACCCCATCTAACTCAATATAATTACAATCACAATAATTAGTTGTGGTTATGACCCATTTTGAACACCTTGATGACTAGTTTCGTGATATGTTGCCCTAATTTGAGAAATTTAAGTAAGTATCATGCTTTAACATGTCACCTTCTTGCATATAATATTGAACTTAATCACTATGACTTTATGGCTTTCTAATATGTACCATTATGTAGATGATTCAATTTTGAATCCAAAGGCACAAGAATTGCCTCAATCGGAACTTTGAAGCCAAAGTTATGGTCATTTGAAGTTTGTTATATTAATCTTTGTTTGAACTTTGAATCAAGTTGTTTTTCACCCGAATTGGGCCCAAATTTTCCCACGGCCCAACCACATCCTCAACGTGGGTAGGTGTGTGTAGATGCTCACCAATTTTAGACTTGGCATGGACCATGATGTACCCTCCATCCAACGCCTCTCATTCATCTTCCTCATTGCTCTGTATACTATAGAGAAGGCTTTTCTGATGACCGATAGGCACCTCCACCGACTCCCTTATATGTTCTTATCTTGGGTAAAAGCCCTGATTCAACTGCCTCTCTCGTTCACCTCTCTTTTATGCTCTTTTTGTGGCCTAGAGTGCCTTCTAGCCATTCTTCTCTTCCTCACATAACCTTCGTGACTTTTGGCGGTGGTTCAAAGTTGCTTCACGTGCCCTTTGCTTCTCTATCTTTGTTTCTCTTACAAGCTATACTGAAGTCACCATTGTGCCCAAGAAAGCTTGTTGCGGGCGGGTTTTAGTGGTAGCGGGTGACCGACAGCGGTCACCACCCACACTCCACCGCTGGGGTGCGGTCACAAGAGATTAAAGGCGTCTGCTGGCACAGGTGCGACAAACAATGGTTGCAGGCCACATCACTGAAGAGCCCAGACTGTAGAGCGTCTGTGAGAGGCCCAATGCAAATCATTGGATTGTCATCTGGTGGCTGGGTTTCTTCAATGAATCATGGTAATGCCATCAATCTTAATCCTTATAGTTTAGATGCAAAATCTTCCAAAAATCATAACTCTCCCATCCTAAGGCAAAATATAGAAAAATTATATGTCAAATAGATCCTCTCTAAAAGACCTACAACTTGGGAATGGTTTTAGACCCTAGAAGACTTATCCTTTCCCTATTTTACTAAAAATACGATCTTAGGTTATGTTTGAATATATCTAATGAGTAATAATGATGAAGGTTGAACTTTTAGCACACTTTTACCCTCTTGCTCATCTAATCAGTAACTTATGTGCACCCTTGAACTATATTAGGGTCCTAACCATCTCTATTGCTCATAAATGTCCCAAATTACATGAGGTGACTTGCCTTCGGACTTAAATGATGTAACTTACTATAATTTGAAAATCTTGCTACATGATGATGGACTAATGCCTAATAACCTTAGAATTAATAATATATGTCTCTCCTTGACTATAATATTAGTCCCTAATATCCTCCTTTCTATGGTTGATTTCATTTGATATGTAATGCATGTATGTGCCACAATTTGAACCGATGATGAGTGTGATCAAACTTATGAAACCAACTCTTTGAGTTCCTTTAGATCAGTAATGTTAGAGCATTTGGGACACTAATGCCTATGATCCACCCTCTTGCTCTCTTGTGGTATCGAAAACCCTAGTTTGCCTATTGTGACCTATGTGACTTAAATTATGGGTATTGTACCTTGTTTCTTATGTGGATCCTTTTCCCTTGTGCCCCTCTCTCAAATTAGGGAAGACTCCTCCCATTATGATATATTGGATGTGTATGTCCTACCCAAGTCATAATTTGGACATTGTTGGCATATGTATACTATGTGAAAGATTGTATGCATGTGGATATGGTGATATCCAATGTTGGTCATATCATGTCTGGACCCTTGAGGACATCCACCTATATTTATTTATACTTCTTACATCCTATCTTGCTTATCTAAACCATCCCTTATGCTTGATCCTATTCCTTTATGATACTTTATCTTGGCTACCCTATCATGAGTCCTGACCCTACAATGTGTATTAGAGACTCAAATATTGAAATGCTCATATAATTTGAATGGAACATCAAAATGACTTGAGACTCAAACCACACATGCATGATGACCTCTAAATTAGTAAAATATCATCAAACATATTATTAAGAAACTTGTCATCTAACTTGGCTAAAACCCTATAATGAAGCTAATTAGGGTTAATGATGAGAATCTAATGAATGTATACAATCTTATGCTTAACCAGGTGTTTCTTGTAGCTAGATGGTCAAGGATGAGTTAGGTTATGAATCTATAAATCAAGTACAAGCTTTAATAAGTATATGGCTATGGATTTCTTTCTTGAAATGTGATACATATGTATCCTTGTTTACTTGCTCACATATTGCATGTAGTACTCTAGTATGTACTCGACATTTGTCTCGTATCGTTATTTTATAACTTGAAAACATAATATGAAACTCCATTATACAAATGTTGAAACAGGGTTTTGCTCATTGACTTTAGTAATTAGGATCCCTCATGTAGAAACAGGGTTAGCTCTTGGCAATGGCCTCGAGGTCCCTCGCATATAAAAGGGTTAGATAATCTTTAACACCCTTACGTACCCTTCCAATGGGAAGTTGGTCAAAGGCCTTACGATTACATGATATTGATGGTATAATTGGAGTGAAATGACATAAAACACGGGCTCTCATTTTTCTAAATACTTAACTTGTTTACTTCTTGTTTGTTACATCTGCAAATCTTTTCAAATTATGCAAATCTTATATATATGTATCTTTTATCCCTATACTCAACACCTCATATGCTTGACCCACCTTATTTCAAGTATTTGTATAGGTTCAAAGATGGCTAGCAATTGATGGGCTTGGTGAGCTATGTTAGGTGTGCTTCTTGTAAGATCCCTAGTATACATGAGTAGATTTGTAAAATTATACTCTTGGGCATGTAACTGAAAGCTTGTAATAAACAATGTTGTTTAATATATATTGTTGAATTTTGAGATATTGTTGGTGCCTTCATCTTGTTATTTGTTCATGTATGCTAAGCATTTCATGCTTCTACATGTTGTCTTTGGTATTCGTTTGGTTCATGAGACTGGGATTCAGTTCTGTGACAGATGGTATCAGAGCATGAACAATAACTACATCAAACATTGCTCACATGAAACACAAACTAAACACAACTTTACACCTCAACCTAAAAACTTAATATGTTGTCCTTTGTGGACTATGTTGACTTAGACTCTAGGTTAGAACCTGGATGTTTTAGAACTAGGTGTAGACTTGTGTAACCCTTAGAACCTTTCTCTTCTCCTCCTTTTGTCATGTAGTATGGGTTGTAGGTTCAGGAGGGTGAGAAAAGGGAGTTCTTATTACAACCCAAGACATGTGTTCTAGGCGTGTGCTTAGGGTAGCTACACAGGTGTGCACCATGTTCTTGCTAGTTCTCTAGGTTTCATGGCACTAGCCTGCCTAATGAGTTTGGTAACTCATTTTGGTTTTGGTTTTATTCAAATAGAGTATGGTGGTTTTCATTTCCTGTTTCAAACGTTGGAGGAAAACCTATTTCAGGTATTAGTATATGTACATATGAAAAATGTTACAACACACAGAAAGGCAGTGATTGTCAAGTAACCTAAGAGAAAAAGATGTAACATCAAGTCTATATGAGAGAGTTTATATGATAGTCGTAGTCCCTAGGGTTGTCTAGAGACACAATAAAGGTTAGCCTAGTAGTAGCCTAGATAACCTAAGATGATGATGATGATAACGATGATGTTGATGTGGCCCAAGTTTATTTTGAGAGGGTCAAGTATGTTTGATGATATGAGATGAGTTTGACCATCCTACCCTAGCTAAACCTAGTACCTTTTATGATATATGTGACATGGTTGATGTGTTCATAGCTAGTGGGTTGGCATGCTTTCTTGTGCTATTCGTGTATATGATGAGATATGATATGTAATATATAGTTTAAGACCAACATGGGCCTCAATATCTTTACAAAGGAGGACCTCTAGCATGGTACATATGAAAAGAGTGACCTCTTTATATGAGTCGACCAGCCACGGGAGAAGGTCAGAGTACCTAAACTCCAAAATATGTGAAATGTTGAAAAATATGAACGATGAAATACTTGACGATGAGTCCCTAACTTGATTACTTCTAAGTATATGAGTTGAGCCACCTAATTTGTGGTCCCTTGTGTTGGATAAATTGGACATTATGATAAATCCCTTTGTTTCGATGATGACAAACATTTCATTCTTGTTGATCTAACGTGCTACTTGAGTGTTGCAGGAATAAGGTGGATGACAAAGCTCTAGGGAATCTATATGCTTGAATGATTATAAATGTCATGAAATGTAATCAATTGTAAACTTGTACAAATATATAATGTACAAGTACTTAGACTTCATGTAAATCAAGCGTTAGATCTTCCCTAGATAAACACCACACTTAGTTAGGTCATCCCCTTCAATAGTGTCACATATGCACACTCATACACACACTTAGTGCCTTAATTGAAAGATTGAAACATGGTCAATCTCGGTCGACAAACTCCTCGACCGAGACACTCTCGGTCGACAAACTTCTCGACCGAGAAAGACCCAAGTAGCCGTTAGACACAGCTGACAAGGTAGTTGGCAGTTGCAAATGAACGTTGATCCAGAGAGCCTGTCAGTCGACAAAACTTCGACCGAGTAGGTATCTCGGTCGACAATTTGTCGACCGAGATGGACTCTGACAGCAACTGTAGAATAAAGCAACTAGCCGTTACTAATGCACCGAACTTATACCTAACGGCTAGTTAAGCACTTAGAACCCCCTAGAAAGTGTCTAGAACGTCCTTAAGCACTTGTAGGTCATTCCTATAAATAGGACATGCCTTAGGACACCTAAACATACCAAGCTACACTTGTGCTATACTTGAACTTGAATACTCATTGGCAATCTGTTTTGAGCAATAGAGAAATTCCAACATTGGCTATTCATTCCCATTGCTCCATTTTCGTGTCCTATAGGCTAGCATCTCCTTACCACAGCACTTACACTTCTACACTCATTGGTTAGGAGATCAATACGCTTGATATAGGCAAATCAAGCCTTGTGCTTAAAAGGATAAGTTGTAATTTCTATTTTCCTTCTTGTTCCTTTTTATTCTTTGTATTCTCCTTGCTACTCCTAGGGTTGGAGGCTGCGGATCGGAGAAGATTCTTCTCGAAGGAGAAGGTGGACTTCAAGCTACTTCAAGAAGGCTATTGCAACGGGAAGCTACTTCAAGAAGTCTATTGCAACGGGAAGCTACTTCAGGAGGAAGGCTGCTTCAAGGTTGGTGCAATTACTTCTAGGTGAAGGCTGCTTCAAGGTTGGTGCGATTACTTCTAGGTGAAGGCTGCTTGAAGGGTTTAGGGAGAGAATTGTAATTTTATGTAAAGTCCTTGCGAGGTAATAAAATTAAATTCTTTCCAAATCCCGGTTGGGTAAGCAACCGGGTAGTGGACTGACAACTTTAGTATTTGCTAAAGTTGGAACCACTCTAAATCCTTGTCCCCTTGTCCAATATTTTGTGGTTGGTTGTTTGAGTTCAATAATTGTTAAAATTGTTTTAAAACTCTATTCACCCCCCTCTCTAGTGTTTTTCAGTTGGTATCAGAGCAGGCTTCAAGGAACCCTAACCAGGTCTTGAAGAATGGAGGGTGATGGTGATTACAACCGCAACAAAAGGTGCTTCCTGGACAAATCTACAACATGTTGCAAGAAAAGGTTGGATTACTTGCAAAGTTAAATGATGTTAAAAAACAACCTGTCTTGTGTACACATCTAGATTATGATAATATATTGAAAGAAAGGAACTCTTTATCATCTAATCTAGATCAAGCAAAACTGGATATTAAGAAAAGAATGGATGAGATTGCTAAGTTGCACCAAGAAGTTAGTAGGTTAAGCAACAATGGAATCCTTGATAAAATATTGGATGATTCCTATCATCAAATTGGGAGAAGAGGACTAGGTTACAAGCCTAAGGGGAAATCTTATCAACAACCTAGTTGGAGAAAGACACGAGCACATCAATCTATATATGTACCTAAAGGAACAAATACATTTGTACCAAAGAACAACCTAGAACAAAACCATAGAAAAAGACTTGAGGTTGATTCTATATGTTGCCATTATTGCTTACGTCTTGGACACTACTCTTTTTCATGCCCATACAAGAAAAAGGATGTTGAGTTGGTATGGGTTCCAAAACCCCCAAATTGAATTGATTAGACTAAGTTGAGATATGACCGAAGACCTTAAATTGCATGTCTTTATGTCTATCTCAACTTAACATAAAGAGATAACAAAATGATTCAAGTAAATAAAATTTCTAATTTGAAAATTTATCTCAATTAAGGTCCTCAAAACCTAAAGATTTGAATATGATTAGTTGAGATTTGATCTAAATGTTACTTTGATATTCATATGTTTTATCTCAACTAAAACTGATTTTTAAATTGCATAATTGAATTAAATATAGTCTATATTTTACTTGGAATCAATAAATAGTTCTGAAGATAATACAGAAACCTTGTCGGTCGAGAAATCTTCGACCGAGCAGTCAGTCGGTCGAGAAATCTTCGACCGAACAGGTCACTGATTTCAGTCTGCAGTAAAATTGCTGAATAATTTGATTGATCAAGTGGCTATCTATTTGCTGTTAATGACTGTTTTACATGCAAAACAAGTTGAAGATCATTTTTTAATATAAATTATATCATTTCGATTGATTCTCTAAATAAGGAAAAACTGAAAATCATGTATAGAAATCACTATTTTATAAAGTTTTACATGATTTTTGAAAGCATCTCCTGGTCTATCTATATAGAAATCATGTGTTATGACATTTAGTTTAAATGATCACAATCACTGTATTTCATGGAATTATCATTTTATTGTTCTATCATTACATCATGGATATGCTTTCACTATTTTATCATTCAGCTCATAAAGATGATGCTATGTTACATAGAACAAATAGATAATGATTATTGTATGCGTGGATCCTTGATGATACATAGGCAAGAAAAATGATTCATTGGTGATTTGTTGCTTAGAAAAAGAACTTTAAGGTTTGCAAAACATAAAATAAAGAATTTCTCAATTGGTATCTATAAGAAATTGAGATATCATTCATGCCTTCAAGGACATATGTCTTTTCTTGAAGAATCACATGATTAATATGAACAGAAATAGGACTTTATTTATGCACTCATAGTAAAAAGGACATCATTCATAATAGGTTTTATTCAAAGCAATTTAATTGATATCTCTTTAAGTTACCAGCAAAATTTATACTTCACATGTGAAATCTGCAGATTTTTCCTCTTGGTTGAAATAAAATTTAGCCAAGGGGCGCTATGGTCGTAGTCAAGGACGACCTAAAATAAGCTTTGACAAAATTCTTATTTGTACATCATTTCATTGTACTTAATCTTAGTATACTTTTGATAAAGGTCAAAATCAAAATTTAAAATCATTTGTGACCTTAGAAGCCTTAAATTGCTTTAATTGTAAGATTAAGGGGGAGCTCATAAAAACAAATTTTACTATTGTAAACATCATTTGGAGCTTGTTACGACCTTAGTACTTTTACTCTTGGTTATGAAGACATCTATGAATTTCATAAAAATGATATATCTTAAAGGAACTCTCTAAACAAATCGGGATTAACATCCCTTGCATTTGGATGGAGACATTTTTATTAAAGGATTCTCATTTGACTTTTAGGGCTTAACATCCCTTGATAGATGAGAAATCAATATATAATCTTAAGGGAATCTCATATCATTTCAAGGCTTAACATCCTTTGTAAATGATTGAGAAACAAATTGTGGCTAAATTAGACAAAAATGATATTAAATCCATGTTCTTAATAGAATATCTATCTAAGGGGGAGCATAGTATAAAATTAAGGGGGAGAAGAAATATAAAATATTCAACTTGGATATCTTTTTGAAATGACAAAGGGGGAGAAAGAATATAAAATCAAAAATATAAATGAGTTTCATAACATCTTGGCCAGCACTTACTTGCAAAACAAGAATGGCTACAAAAGGTAATCTTCAGGTATGAAACTCACATGCTTTATATTTCCTTATTTCATATTTAGGAAATGTTTGTCATCTTCAAAAAGGGGGAGATTGTTGGATAAATTGGACATTATGATAAATCTCTTTGTTTCGATGATGACAAACATTTCATTCTTGTTGATCTAACGTGCTACTTGAGTGTTGTAGGAATAAGGTGGATGACAAAGCTCTAGGGAATCTATATGCTTGAATGATTGTAAATGTCATGAAATGTAATCAATTGTAAACTTGTACAAATATATAATGTACAAGTACTTAGACTTCATGTAAATCAAGCGTTAGATCTTCCCTAGCTAAACACCACACTTAGTTAGGTCATCCCCTTCAATAGTGTCACATATGCACACTCATACACACACTTAGTGCCTTAATTGAAAGATTGAAACAGGGTCAATCTCGGTCGACAAACTCCTCGACCGAGACACTCTCGGTCGACAAACTTCTCGACCGAGAAAGACCCAAGTAGCCGTTAGACACAGCTGACAAGGTAGTTGGCAGTTGCAAATGAACGTTGATCCAGAGAGCCTATCAGTCGACAAAACTTCGACCGAGTAGGTATCTCAGTCGACAATTTGTCGACCGAGATGGACTCTGACAGCAACTGTAGAATAAAGCAACTAGCCGTTACTAATGCACCTAACTTATACCTAACGGCTAGTTAAGCACTTAGAACCCCCTAGAAAGTGTCTAGAACGTCCTTAAGCACTTGTAGGTCTTTTCTATAAATAGGACATGCCTTAGGACACCTAAACATACCAAGCTACACTTGTGCTATACTTGAAATTGAATACTCATTGGCAATCTGTTTTGAGCAATAGAGAAATTCCAACATTGGCTATTCATTCCCATTGCTCCATTTTCGTGTCCTATAGGCTAGCATCTCCTTACCACAGCACTTACACTTCTACACTCATTGGTTAGGAGATCAATACGCTTGATATAGGCAAATCAAGCCTTGTGCTTAAAAGGATAAGTTGTAATTTCTATTTTCCTTCTTGTTCCTTTTTATTCTTTGTATTCTCCTTGCTACTCCTAGGGTTGGAGGCTGCGGATTGGAGAAGGTTCTTCTCGGAGGAGAAGGTGGACTTCAAGCTACTTCAAGAAGGCTATCGCAACGGGAAGCTACTTCAAGAAGGCTATTGCAACGGGAAGCTACTTCAGGAGGAAGGCTGCTTCAAGGTTGGTGCAATTACTTCTAGGTGAAGGCTGCTTCAAGGTTGGTGTGATTACTTCTAGGTGAAGGCTGCTTGAAGGGTTTAGGGAGAGAATTGTAATTTTATGTAAAGTCCTTGCGAGGTAATAAAATTAAATTCTTTCCAAATCCCGGTTGGGTAAGCAACCGGGTAGTGGACTGACAACTTTAGTATTTGCTAAAGTTGGAACCACTCTAAATCCTTTTCCCCTTGTCCAATATTTTGTGGTTGGTTGTTTGAGTTCAATAATTGTTAAAAATTTTTTAAAACTCTATTCACCCCCCCTCTAGTGTTTTTCACCTTGGAAATGTTGAACCCTTGATTTCATATGAAATGACCAAACCCTAGAGAAAGAGGAAATTGAATATATGATGTTTGCTATATAGGTGAGGGAGATGTCCCAAGACCCTAAGGTGATGTACATGACATGTTATCTCCACGATGAGCCTCATACTCGGGTTAGTGGTTTGATGTAAAGGAATCTAGTGGTTGCTCTCATTTGGTATGTTGGGTAAAAGTTTGGTATGGGTAGATATTAGTGGTTAGAATGTTTTGTCTTGATAATAGATAGGTCTTAGATTGAATGGCTTGTGCTTTTAGAGCTCATTCTAGATACAAGTGAGATAATCACAAAACCTCAACATTGATGATAATGTTGTTCCTAGAATGATGCTTGATACATGAAAGAATCTCACATAAGATACAACTTTGATATATGTACAATAGTCACTCTTATGAGCTAGACCTAATGTGAAACAATACCATACCCGAAAGATGTAAGTATGAAATCATGAACTTGATATGATAATGCCTTAAATGTTAGCTTGAATGATCAAGAATACAATGCTTAATTTCATACCGATCAGTGAAACATGATGAACTTGATATGAGGATGCTCTTGGGGTCATAAGTCGAATAACATGATGAATACATTTCTAATTTCAAACTTAATGAGGGATAAAGAATATAATTATTGATGAGCGACATAACTTGGGAAACTAAAACATGCATGAAACTTAGTATAATAATGAAACACACGTTCGATGACAATATCTTTGGAAAATCATGATGACGAACACGCCCTTTGGAGAAATTAACAACATATCTTTTGATAACACACCTTTTTCTCTTATTATTACATGAACAAAATGCTAATGTATTAGGGACAAGGGTTATGGAACCCTCATGCCAAGATGATGTTCAGAATATGATTAGACACCAAGAAATATGCATGATTGGGATGCGTACACCCTTGATAATGATAAACTATGTATGCACCCCATGTGGGGGATTCCTTGGGACCTAAGACCAATTATTTAATCATTATAAATGTTGATGTTGACCTTTGACTCTTAACTATGATCTTGGATGAATTTTGAGGATGAAAATTCTTTTAAGGAGGGACGGATGTGAGAACCAAGATTTTTTTGCTCCATCTATTATAGTCTTTCTCTCTCTTTAAGAGACCCCTCTAACTCAATATAATTACAATCACAGTAATTAGTTGCGGTTATGACCCATTTGGATCACCTCGATGACTAATTTCGTGATATGTGGCTCTAATTTGAGAAATTTTAGTAAGTATCATGCTTTAAGATGCCACCCTCTTGCATCTAATATTAAACTTCATCACTATGATCTTCTTCCTGCCTAGTATGTACAATGATGTAGAGGATTGAATTTTGAATCCAATGGCGCAAGAACTGCCTCAATCGGAACTTTGCAGCCAAAGTTATGGTCATATGAAGTTTGCTATATTAATTTTTGTTTGAACTTTGAATTAAGTTGTTTTTCACCCTAACTGGGCCCAAATTCCCCCGTATCCCAACCACTTCCTCAGCGGGGGTAGGTGTTTGTGGATTCCACCACTGTTGGATCTGGCATGGACCATAATGTACCCTCCATCCAACGCCTCTCCTTCATCTTCCTCGTTGCTCCGTAAACTGTAGAGTAGGCTTTTCCGGCGACCAATAGGCGCTTCCGTCGACTCCCTTATATGCTCTCACCTTGCGAAAATGCCCCGACTCGACTGCCTCTCTCATTCGCCTCTCTTTTATGCTCTTTTTGTGCCCTAGAGTGCCTTCTAGCCATTCTTCTTCTTCCTCTAGCCCTAGCTGGCGCCGCCACCCAAGGCAGCTTTGGGCGCCGCTGCAACAACCCCCCTTGGCGAAAAAGACTCCGGACCTATGCTCGCCTGACCTTCACGAGTTTTGGCGGTGGTTCGGAGCTTCTTCCCGTGCTCTTTGCTTCTTTGTCTTTGTTTCTCCGGCGAGCTATACTGAAGCCGCCACTGTGGCCAGAAAATCTTGTTGCGGGCGGGTTTTAGCGGTAGCGGGTGACCCACAGCGGTCACCACCCATGCACCATTGCTGGGGCGCGGTCACGAGAGACTGAAGGTGACTGTTGGCAAGGGGGCGGAGGCCAATGGTTGTAGGTCACATCACTAAAGAGTCTGGACCGCAGAGCGTCTGTGAGAGGACCAATGTAAACCGATGGATCGTCATCTGGTGGCTGGGTTTCGTCAATGAATCATGGTAACGCCATCAATCTTAATCCCTATAGCTGCGATGCAAAATCTTCCAAAAACCATAACTATCCCATCCGAAGGCCAAATATAGAAAAATTATGTCAAATTGATCCTCTCAAAAAGACCTACAACTTGGGAATTGTCCCTAGAAGACTCATCATTTCCCTATTTTACTAAAAATACGATCTTGGACTATGTTTGAATATATCTAATGAGTAATAATGATGAAGGTTGAGCTTTTAGCGCATTTTTATCCTCTTTCTCGTATAATCAGTAACTTATGCGCACCCTTGAACTATATTAGGGTCCTAACCATCTCTATTGCTCATAAATGTCCCAAATTACATGAAGTGACTTGCCGTTGGACTTAAATGATGCAACTTGCCCTAATTTGAAAATCTTGCAACATGATGATGGACTAATGCCTAATCAACTTAGAATCAGTAATATATATTTCTCCTTGACAGTAGTATCAGTCCCTAATATCCTTCTTGATGTGGTTGAATTTCATTTGACATGTAATTCATGTATGTGCCCCAATTATAGAATGCTTGGTTATGTTGGCATATGTGTACTATGTGGATGATTGTATGCATGTGGATATGTTGATATCCAATGTTGGTCATATCATGCCTTGACCCTTGAGGACATCCACCTATATTTTTCTATATAGAATACGTCCTATTCTTGCTGATATAAATCATCCCTTATGCTTGGATCTTATTCATTTATGATACTTGATCTTGGCTATCTTATCATGAGTCTTGACCCTATAATGTGTATTAGTGACTCAAATCTTGAAATGCTCATATAATTTGAATGGAGCATCAAAACAACTTGAGACTCGAACCACACCTGCATGATGACCTCTAAATCATAAAAGATCTTCAAACATATGATTAAGAAACTTGTAATATAACTTGGATAAAACCCTATAATGAAGCTAATTAGGGTTAATGATGAGAATCTAATGCATGTATACAATCTTATGCTTAACCAGGTGTTGCTTGTCGCAAGATGGTCAAGGATAAGTTAGGTTATGATTCTATGAATTTGGTATGGGCTTTAATAAGTACATGACTATCGCTTTCTTTTTTGAAATGTGATGCATATGTATGCTTGTTTACTTGCTCCCATATTGCATGTAGTATTCTAGTATGTACTCGATGTTTGTCTCGTATCGTTGTTTTATAACTTGAAAACATAATATGAAACACCATTATACAAATGTTGAAACATAGTTTTTCTCATTGACTTTAGTCATTGGGATTCCTCATGAAGAAATAGGGTTAGCTCTTGGCAATGTGCTTCGAGGTCCCTCACATATAAATGGGTTATCTAATCTTGAGCACCCTTACAGATCCTTCCAATGGGAAGTTGGTCAAAGTCCTTACGATTACATGATATCGGTGGTATAATTGGAATGAAATGACTTAAAACATATAACTTGTTTACTTCTTGTTCGTTACTTCTGCAAATCTTTTCAAATTATGCAAAGCTTATGTATATGTATCTTTTAGCCCTATACTCAACACCTCGTGTTCTTGACCTACCTTGTTTCACGTATTTTTATAGATTCAGAGATGGCTAGCAGTTGATGGGCTTGATGAGCTATGTTAGGTGTACTTCTTGTAAGATACCTAGTACACATGAGCAGATTAGTAAAATTATACTCTTGGATATGTAACTGAAAGATTGTAATACACAATGTTGTTTAATATATATTGTTGAATGTTGAGATATTTTTGGTGCCTTTATCTTGTTATTTGTTCATGTATGCTAAGCATTTCACACTTCTGCATATTGTCTTTGGCATTCATTTGGTTCATGAGACTGGGATTCAGCTCTGTGACATGTATGATGATGGCAACCTCCTTCACAGGTTAATTAACATGTTTATTTTGTAGTTGTACATGATATAATGGTATGGAAGTGAAATCTTATGTCTAAGATCTCATAAATATTATCTAAATCCTCTAAATTTAGTTCTTGCTCTTTAATTTGCTAGTTAGCTAATCATGATCAAAACTCAACTATTGTAATCCTACTTAAATTTTTGAAAGTTAGAACTTTTGTGCCTAGCTAGCCTAGCTCTCTGTGGTTCGACCTCGACTACAATTGATCAAGTATACTTGTGGAGGATTAACAAGTTGAAAAAGTAATTAAAACTCGCTCTCCTTTGGCAATGAACAAGTTTTTGGCGTCATTTTCAAGGGGCTACGGTAATTTTTAATTAGAATAAAAGTGTTAACTAGTATTAAAGACTAAGTCATCATTTTCCAATTCTCATATTGTGATACCTTAATATTCTTATGATTCTCACTTAACTATTGCTTTTGTAGGCTGCATGTGTCGTTCTAACATGGGTCTTGAGACATCCATCCTCCTAGACCCAAAAATTGAGCAAACGTTTTGCAGATGAAGAAGAGTAGAAAGGGGTGATAACTCTTCAGACTTGGAGGGATCACACCCATCATAGCCCGATTTAACACCTTCACCACCACCTTCACCCGAGAACCATCAAGAACCAGAGATGGAGGACAACCATCCACTTAAGGAATTTGTTGAACCATGTTCCATCAACATCTGTAGAGCCATTGATCATCCAGCTATTGAGACTGACAATTTCTCTATCTTCCCCACCATTATGCAGATGATCCAACAGAACTGATTTGGGGGAACTCCTATGGAAGATCTAAATCTTCACATAGCTGAGTTTTTGCAATACATGAACACCTTCAAGATTAACAGTGTTCCAGCTGGAGGATTATGTTTACTCCTATTTCCGTTCACACACTGAGACCGAGTCAAGGCGTGGCTTTCCTATTTGCCCAAGCAATCTATCAAGAGTTGGAATGAGTTGTTGAATGATTTTCTTACCAAGTACTTTCCTCCTAGCAAGACAACTCAAATAAGAAGCCAACTCACCAACTTCAAGCAACAAGAATGTGAAACACTCTATAATACATGGGAGAGATTTAAGGATCTGCAATGCCTATGTCCTTACCATGGTTTGACCAATTGGATGTTGTTACAAACCTTCTACAATGGGTTACTCTATGACACTTGTATGTCTATGGATGTCGTTGCTAATGGAGCACTGATGAAAAAAATCCTACATAGAGGTATATGATGTCATAGAAGATATGGCACTAAATCATTGTCATTGAAGTTTAGAAAGAACCAGTCACCCGTACTCATCAAGTGGCAATACTAAGAAGTGGTAAACATACCATTGATGTAGTTGATTTAATTGCGGACAAGTTAGATGCTTTGACACAGAAGTTTGAAAAATTGACTACACTCTCTGTCCAAGTAGCTGAGCAAGTATGTGAAGCCCCCGGTCACAACTCTTCTTCTTGTTTTTCCTCATAGACAAATGTCAGAGAGGCTCAGGAGCAAGCCAATGCAGTACGGAGTTTTCCTAACAAGTAGCTTTACAATCCCTACTCCTACACCTATAACCTGGGATGGAGAGACCACCAAAATTTCTCTTATAAAAACAACAATCCTCAGAACCATCAATCAAATCAACATCAACAAAGCCAAGACCAGAATTATCAACAAAAAATGAGAAACTTCCAGTACATGAACAATAACCATTTGTCAGGATTCAACAACAATAGAAACTACAATCAGCCTCAACCTAAGTCAACTTTGGAAACCATGATTGAGACTTTTGGGTCAAGACAGATTAAAAAAAAATCATGAGTTCTGCACACATGGATTACTCTTAAAGGATGCTATCACTCAACTCTCCTCAAAGGTAGATGGTATTGATACACACACGAAGATGCTAGAAAATCAGATTGCCCAGCAAGATTTAGAAAATCACAGAACCTCTTCCAATTCATTTCCAAGTAAACTAAAGATGAACTCTGTGAATGTAAGTCCATCACCCTGAGGAGTGGAAACATAGTTGAAAGACCCTTGCTGGTAGATGAGAAGATAGTTGAAGACAATAAAGAAGTTAATGTTGAGAAACGTTAAAAGAAGAAAGATACATCTAAAGAGAAATTGTATTACAGGACTACTACCCCTTTTCATCAAAGGTTTGCATGCTAGAAATAAGATAGAATATTTCATAGGCTCATGGACATTCTCAACAAATTGTATGTCAACCTTCCGTTAGCAGAAGTATTACTGAAATGCTTACCTATGCAAAGTTCCTTAAAGACCTCTTAATTAAGAGGAGGAGGATCGATCAAGTAGAAACTTTCATGCTATCTGAAAGGAAAAGTTCCATCATTCCAAATTAATTATAAGAAAAACTTTATGATTAAGGTGCCTTCACATTTCCATGCAAGATTGATGATACAACGTTTGATAAGGGTTTACTTGACCTTAGAGACATCATAAGCCTTATTCCATTTACATTGTGGGACAAGCTTGATACTGGAGACTTGAAGCCAACCAAAATGGCCATTCAATTGGCAGATCACACCATAAAGTATCTGAGAGGAATTGTTGAAGATGTGCCTGTTCAAGTGGGAAAGTTTTCCATCCTTTGTGATTTGTTGTGATTGATATGCATGAGGTGCCATCCAACCCTATTCTCTTTGGAAGACCCTTCCTCCTCCCAGATGATTGCATAGTTTATGTACGGGAGGGCAAGATCACTCTTAGATGAGGAGGGGAGACAATGGAGTTTTCTATCTAGATGTAATGAAAGCCCCAAGAAAAATGGAGAATATCTTCCTAGTAGATTATATTAACAAAATTCTAAAGGAAGATGAAGATTTTTCTGATTTCCTTGTTGATGATTGTGATGAAACTGAGTTGGACACCACCATGGCCAGAGAAAAATTCCACACCACCTCTGTCTCATTAAGATACTTCACCATTGAAAGATGACTCTAGCAAGCTCACCAAGGAGAATAGGGTAGAACTCAAACCCCTTCCACCGGGGCTAAGGTATGCTTTTCTTGACCAAAATTATACTTCTCATGTCCTCATAAATGTTGCTTTAGCTTATGAATAAGAAGTCAAATTGCTAAATGAATTGTGTTTACATAAGCAAGTAATCAATTATTCAATCGACGATTTGAAAGGCATCAATCCCTCCATCTGCATGCATAAAATTAATTTAGAGGAAGATGTCAAACCTTGTATAGAACCTCCTAGAATTTTAAATCAAAACATGCTTGAGGTTGTTAAAAAGGAAATCTTCAAGTTATAAGATGCAAGGATCATATCCTATTAGTGACAACTCATGCGTGAGTACTTTCACATAGTACCCAATAAGGGATGTGCCACTATTATGAAAGGAGACAATGATGAACTAATTCAAACTCATGTTGCCACAAGATGGCGCATATGTATAGAATATAGGAGATTGAAAAGAGCAACCCGTAAAGACCACTTTCATTTTCCTTTCATTAATGTAATGCTCGAGGGACTAGCCAATCATTCTTAATTCTATTAGCTTGATGGCTATTCATGATTTTTCAAAATACCAATTTATCCACTGCATCAGGAAAAGACAACGTTTACATTCACTTATGGTACATACACCCATAGATGCATGTCTTTCGGTCTTTGCAACGCACCGGTGACTTTTCAACGTTGTATGATGGCTATCTTCTCAGATTTTATTGAACGAATGATGGAAGTTTTTATGGAGGATTTTAGTGTCTACAAGAATTCTTTTGATTATTCTATATTTAATTTATATAAAGTCCTTGAGTTCTATAAGAAAGGTTAACCTAGTACTAAACTGGAAGAAGTTTCATTTGATGACACAACCCATAGTAGTACTGGGCCATGTGATTTATAACAAAGATATTGAAGTTGACATGACAAAGGTGGAAGCAATTGAGAAGATGTCAACTCCGTCTAATGTCAAGGATGTTAGAAGTTTTCTTGGTCGTGAAGGTTTCTACAGACAGTTCATTGAAAACTTTTCCAAAATAGCAAAACCTATATGTTCATTGCTTGACAAAGATGTTGAATTTGTTTTTGATGAAATGTCAAGTCATTGTTAAAAACCCAAGGATGCACTAATATCAGCACCCATAATTCAGCCACTGGATTAGGATGCATCGTTCGAACTGATATGTGATGTGAGTGACTACTCCATCAGCACAATCCTTGTCCAAAGAAAAGACAACAAGTTGTACGACATCCACTATGATAGAAAGACACTTGATGAAGCTCAAGTAATCTATGCCCCAACCAAGAAGGAGATGGCATCCATAGTTTATACCTTCAACAAACTTCATCAGTATCTAGTAGGATCTAAAGTTGTAGTCTACATTGACCATGCGGTCATCAAGTACCTATTAAATAAGAAAGATGCCAAGTTACATCTAATTCGTTGGATATTGCTTCTCTAAGAATTCGATCTTGAGATAAAGGACAATAAAGGAACTGAGGGCAATGGTGTTGATCATCTATCTAGAGTGATGACAGAAGCAAAGACACAATTCTAATTGATGACTACCTGCCCATTGAAGGACTCTATATCATTGATGCAAAGCAAGCACCCTAGTTTGCTGACATAGCAAATTTTCTTGCCACGGGATATCTTCTACCTGATCTTACCTACCAGTAAAATAAGAAATTTTTGCATGACTTCAAATTACACTATTGGGATGATCCAATGTTGTTTAAACAAGGAACCAATGGACTGATTCCCCGATGTGTAGCTAAAGAGGAAATACCAAGCACCATTTTTGGTTGCCATTCTTCTTCCTATGGAGGTCACTTTGGGGGAGATAAGGCAACTATTAAGATCCTTCAAGCTGGATTCTATTGGTCTACCTTGCTTCGAGATGTTCATGCTTATTTCAAAGCATGTGACAAATGTCAAAGGACATGTGGGATATCAAAGTAAGATGAGATGCCTCTTAACTCCATCTTGGAGATTGAAGTGTTCGATGTATGGGGTGTCGATTACATGATCCCATTGCCATCTTCCTATTGTTAAAAGTCCTTATTAGTTGTTTGTGATTATATCTCAAAATGGGTAGAGGCTATTCCTACCCAAGCTCTGGATGTAAAGTCTGTGCTCAAGTTCTTACAGAAAATTATCTTTCCCCACATTGGAGTTCCAAGGGCCATTATCTCATATGGAGGGACACATTTTAATGAGAAATAATTCAATAATCTTCTCTCAAAGTATGGGGTCACACATAAAATATCTACCCCCTACCACCCCCAAACAGTTGGATAGGTTGAAGTGTCTAATAGAAAACTGAAGAACATTCTAAAGAAGACTGTTTCAAGCTCAAGGAAAGATTGGGCACTCAAGCTAGATGATGCTCTTTGGGCATTCCGTACAGCCTACAAGACTACCATCGGGACCAAACCATTGTATTTTATCTATGGCAAGTCCTGCCATCTTCCCTTAGAGTTGGAGCATAAAGATCTATGGGAAATCAAATTCCTAAATTTTGACATGAAGAAAGCAAGTGAGAAAGGACTGTTACAACTCTAAGAGCTTGAGAAGATCAAACTAGACGCATATGAAAATGCAAATATCTAGAAAGAGAGGAAAAAGGCATGGCATGGTAAGAAGATCAGGATGAGAGATTTTATTGAAGGAGATTAGGTGCTTTTGAAACTCTTCCCAGAGACGCTTAGATCCAAGTGGTCTAGACCCTTCTAAGTCTTGAAGGTTTTTCCATATGTAGTAATAGAGTTACAAGGCAAACAATTCACTTTCAAAGTCAATGGACAAAGATGCAAGCTATACACAGATGGAGAGAAGATTATCAAGGGAGCCTCTTTCTCCTTCTTAGATGCATGATTTTAGAAGTTGAAGAGTCTCACTCTAGACTCTTAATGGAGGACCTAGTGGGAGTTGACCCCACATTTAGTATAGATTTCATTATTATCATTCACTCAAGAACATTTTCATTCCTCAAATAAATTTTTCATGGATGAATACAACAATTTAGACCCTCATAGACATATATCTTTGTGTTAGCAAGAGTTGGGAAAAAGATACTAGACACGATGTGTATAGTTCTAGAACTAAGTCCATGTAACGTTACATGCCATGCCCTTAAAATGAAACATCATGTCTTGATCAGCTTAAAGATTCCCAGAGTTTCACTAGCAAAGAGCATGATGTGCTATAATAGAGCACACTGTGTCCGATGGTTCATTCACAAGACAAACATTTTCTGCCAAGAGTATGTCGTGTCTTTATTTGTACAGAGCGTGTCGTTATCAGGTTGGGAGCGCCATAATTCCATTGGGATCTTACACAATGTGTCTACACATAAACTCATCATTTTGTTATCAGTTTGGGAACTTTATCTAGCTCTTTCGAAGTATACACGGTGTGTCTTTATTTGTACACACTGTGTCATCATCAAGTAGGGCAAAAATAAAAAGAGGCGAATAAAATGTGCAGAGAAAAATGACATGTTCTCGTAAAGGACATGACGTGTCTGTGAGTTTGAAATAGGGTTTTAAACCCTATTCCTCAACTGCCACGCTCATTCTCTCCATTATTTCCATCCGTGTGTGAGTTTCTCAAGTTGTATCCTTTGAATTTTTTGTCGTCGTCATCTTCTCCTCCATCATTTCCACCCATTGTCGCTAGCCTTACAAGCAAGTCCAACCGCCGAAATTGAGCTCCAACCTTCACCCTCCATGCGATGTCACTGTCTCCAAGCATGGCACTCAGTTTATCACCCTAGACTAGTCGTCGTCAACTCTAAGAACTGCCTCCACACTATTATTCATCTCTGTCATTCACCAAGCAAGCAATCGACACCATCAAGTTATGAGCAAACGTCTACTGGGCTTAATTAGATTTGTTGCCTCTATATGTTGCCTCCTTCCTCATTACCAACACAAAGATATGACATGAATAAGCAAGCATATGTCATGCACCTTCGTCTTCCCCAATCTTCATATTTTGTCAATTTGTAGAGGACACACCATTTTGTTCTCAGAAAATGATGTGTTTGTCCCGATTTCGACACCTCCTCCAGCCAAAATGTTGTTGTTACTCACTAATCATTCCCCCATCTTCTCAATTAAGGATTCCAGACTATATATGGACTTCTCATGTTGTTGAAAGAGGCTCCCCCTTTGCCCATTGATAGCTCCATGTTGTTGTGGTTGTGGCTGAGGTCTATTTTGTTGAAATCTAGGTGGGGTTCCTATACCCATTACTTGCCCTATACCCATTGTTTGAGAAGGTTGATTTAGTTGGAAGGAGTTTTCCACTGCAGAGGTGTTCCCATAAAAGAATCCAGGATGATTGGGTCATTTGTAATTCACATAGGATACATTCTCAATATGAGTCTCCTCCACTTAATGAGTGTAAATACATTGATCTATGTCATGGCCACCTTCTCCACAAGGGACACACTTGACTAATGTCACGATAAAGTATCTAGAATTGACTTCCTTCAGATTCTAAACATCAGATGCCATTTTGCCAAGTTTGTTGATTAGATTTTCTAGTAACTTTGAATCAAGAGAATCACTAACGGTGTACAAAGTTGTTGTACAGCCCCTATCATAGTTGTGTCCTGCTTGGAGAGTAGCCATGTTATTGATTAACTCAATGGAGGTTTCAACATCGTGTTTTATGAAATCACTTCCAACTTTGGTGCATAAAGATATTATATTGACGGAGGTATGACTCTTGTAAAAAGTAGTGACGATAAACCCATATTCATATCCATGATGTGGATAGGCTCTCAATTACTCCTGATATCTTTCCCAAGAATCATGCAGGCTTTTGGTGGCTTTCTGCCTAAAATCGATAATCTTAAGCTTGCACCTAGCCATCTTCTCAATTGGATAGAACTTGTTCACAAAGGCTTCTGATAGTTTTTGCCAAGAAGTAATGCCCTTTTGAGAAAGATACCATTGTAGGGCTTTGTCCTTAGAGAAAAATGGAAACCCTTCATGTAGATGACATCTTGAGGTACTCTGTTCACCTTGAGAGTATTATAGATGTTTTTGAAGGCATCTATATGATGATAAGGGTTTTATTTGATAGAATTTCCTCCAAACAATTGATTTTGAATCATGTTGATTAACTGGGTTTCAATTCAAAGTTTGCTAATGGCATGAGAGGAGGGAATATAGGATCCATGTTGATCATTGATAAAACTTATGACCAATGAATGCGGAGAGGGCATTTCTTTATGGACATTGGCATCAGGGGGTCTTCGTGCCGCCATTTGATCGATGAGGAGAATATCTACCTATGGAAATTTAGCAAGGAACTCCAAGATTTGTAAGAGATGATAGTAAGCTACCTATAAGCAACAACACTAAATGAATTAGAGTCAAAGATTGGAAACGTGACCAATATTTTGGTAGATAGGCAGTAAAAGGTTGTGCTAATAAACTTTTTGAAAAATTTAGAAGCAATGACTAGTACTAAGTAGATCTGAAGTTTTTATCCATTGCCTTGTCCCTGGGAACGGAGCTAAAAGTTGATCTCTCTTTCTCATGGGTCAAAAGTATAAACACTATTGTCTAGTTAAATATATCATATTTTAAATTTATACCTGATTAGAAGAGACATCCGCAACTCAATACGGAGTCCCTGTAGTAGTACATGGTCGAATACAGGGACAAGGAGAATAACAGAGTAAGAACGCAAAATCTTGTCTAGGTCTAATCTAAACAAAGAACAAATTGATAGCGTTCTGATTAAGGAATGGATTAATCTTATTTAAGCAGAAAACCTAAGTTATGAAATATTAAAGAAGAAACAAAGATAAATTGAGAAATCAAAATAAAAGGGACTTGGATTGAGTTTCACCAATCAAGCCAACCATAATTATGTAATACCTACACTCCTATTTTATATATGCTCTTTACTCATTTTGCAAATAGCTATAAGAAAATATTTGTTCCTTCCTTCTCTCAATATCTTAGAAGATTTCTATCTATCAGGGTTCTCCCTCTCGTGGTAATAACCAAAAGATCATGGAAAAACAATATGACTTTCTTATAGCAACTCCCCACTCTCGTGTATCGTTACTATCCAATACTCCAGATCTAGTTGAAATTATTCTCTCGAATAATATTCATATCAAATGTCATAAGAAGGTAGTTGATCATCAAACAACACAATAAACTAAGAGTATAAGAACAAACCCTTAAATAACATATGCATAAAATAGAAAAATGAAAAATTACATGGTTGGGAAGGCCTTATAGCTACTCCCAACCCAAGTTATAGAATTTAGCCATGCAGGTTGAAGAGATGAAAAGAGTACAACTAGAATAAGTCATGATAAAGAAAGGGGACAGAGGAGATCAATACAAAGGTAGATTGAATGATCAATCTACCAACCTCTCGGCTGATAACATGGCGGACGACAGTGAGGTTGATAGGCTTCTTCCTTTAGATCTTAGCTTAAAGCAAGAAGGTCGCTCGGATTAGTGATGATGGTGGAACGGAGTCGCAAAGGAGCAAGGTCAAAAGGATGAATCGGTAGATCTAGATAGGTTAAAAGGTCTCATCCTTCAACTCTGGAACTTGGGAAGACTTGGCAGTAGCCTCGCGGCTCTTTGACTCCAAGGATCAAGATGCATTGAAGTGATGCCCTGGGGTCTATTTATAGTCTTTGACTGAAGGTCTTTCGAGGTGACTTGTCCATGTGGCATCAATGCAGATGTCAACATAGGAGTTCTTCGATGAATCTTTGTCGATCAAAAGGTATTTCGATCTCTTCTTGTCATCGACAAAGTTCTTCTTTGTTGGGAATCTATCAGTGTCATGTTGTCGACCATGGAGCTTGATTGATGTGTCAAGGTGACTCTTTGATAAGAGTCTTCTAGTCTTTTGAGAGATGTCGACAATGTTGTCGACATGGCTATCATCAGAACAATCAATGGGGGTACTGAGGATCCTTTTACTTGATAGATATGTCAAAGACTAACTTGATAGATTTGGATTGACATGAATCTATCGGTATCGACAAAGTGGACTATTGATGTCTAGTCAACAAGTGTGAGAATTTGTAATTTGCTCGATATCCGTTATTTGGCAGATGGTTGTCGATGTTCTTAAATTTCACAAGATGGTCCTCATTGAGTCTATCGAGATTGAGCTGGTAGTCTTTTGTCAACCTCCTTTGTGAAAGCTTTATCCTTTCGATCGTGAAGTAAGGTCTTTTGAACGATTTCTCATACTTCATCAATTTCACTGGATTAGCATCAAATTCCTTCAAATATCATCAACATTGAATTAGAACTTATCATTAAGTGAATTTAGAGTTTAAAATGAGTAAATATAAACATCTAAACATTATTTCTATTGATTTTTATCATGAAAAAAGGCTAATAAAAGTTCATCAAAACTGATGTTATCAACTTTCCCAAACTTAGAATGTATCATTATTTCTCTGATCAATCAAACAAAAATAAAAAAATCACTAAAAACAAATTTTTGTACAATCCTCTTATCAAAACTAACTTTATCAAGAATGTCATTTTATCAACAAGTTCTTTCTTTATTTGTTTTTGTGCCATATTCTTGTCTTCAGTATATCTCTCACTTTATTTAAAGTAGCTTTTGCTCTTGTCATGGTGATATGTGGAACAATTAGGTCGGCAAAAAGCCTTATGGATGTTCCTTTCTTCTTCTGGTTCATTCAAGTATAGGCCCGTTTAGATGGGTGAGTGCTCCCAGCGTTCTAAACCAGTTGGTTTTAGAGCAGTGATTGCACATCCTATGTATCACCACCCTAGATTGTAATACCTTCAAATGAACTCCATCAGACTGAGGTAGTGTTTTTAGAGGCTAAATAAAATTGACATATATGTGTTCATGAGTGCAACACTACATCATTTTAATAGCCCTAATTCATGGCACATCTATCAGATTCTTTTTCACTCCTTACTCTTTTTGGGATTTTGATAAAATATTCGGAAGAAGACAGGAGGTAGGTCTTTCTTTGTTATTGTGACAATATACCTTTGACAAGATAACACTTTATCAATTATATTATTTTGGTAAGAATCAATTGATGACATCGTAAAGATAAATGATGATTTACTTAAGAGGAAAACATAAAAACTAGATCAATAACAAAAATAGTTTTTCTTGAGATATCTTGTAAAAGGGTATATTTTTGGAACAAATTAGAATCTTTGTAGAGGGAGTTTCCCATCATCTGTGGCTTCATTATATAACTAAGTTTGAAATTGGTGATGAAAACAAAAAATATATGAAAAGAAATACTAAAGGAAAAGAAAGCAATGTTTGTGATACCGTGGATACCTAACTCACGAGATTACACCCCCAAAACATACAATACACATTGTCCTTAAAGTGTGAAAAAGAAAGCAAAAGAAAATGTAAACATATGAGTTTCTCAATGGAGATCATTATTGCCCATGGGGACCCATGCAACATCATAGCATAGTTTCCTTGAAGGTAATGATAGTTATCAATGTGAGTTTTTTGTACAACAACATGGAGGACTCCAATAGTATATATCCAGTGTATAATGCAGAACCCAAAATCATTGGATAGCGGATGTTGTTGAGGAAAATGATGCAAGAATCAGGTTACCTTCCATGTTACAACCTCAATTTTGTATGTGTTTTCATAATTGAAATACAATGATTTTGTGAATTTGGACTTAATTGAAAAGGTTGTATGTTTTGCTTCAAAGAAGGGATTTCTTTGCAAATCTCCCTTACAGTAGGAATTTCATGATTCCTATTAATAGATTAATCCAATAATGGATATGGAAGAGAAGAAAAGAAGAAAAACACAAATAATGGAAACAGATAAAAGATATTGGATAATAAGAAAAGTATTCTTGAGAAATATTTGGAAATATCTAGAAAGTGGCATTAATGGTCACAATCGAATAAAATTTTGTTTACCATAACCTTTTTGGTTGTTTGTGAGTTTTATTGGCTATTGAGCCCAATTATAAGAAAAAGAAAAGGAATTTATCTAATAAAAGAAATAAGTAAGGAAGGGATAAAGAAATAAGAAAAATAAACAAATTAATATTTCCCCAAGATGTGATTTTGTTCCTTTAGGGTACCTTGAGGTCCAAGGGATCCAAGAAAATAATTTAATAGCGAAGGAAAGAGAAAAGATGAGATAAATAAGCCTAATTGAGTAGTATCTTACACCTAAAAAAGGCATGTTTTCTTTTAGATAATGAGTCCAATTTTGGCAGAGAAGTAGATTGAGTTTTTAATAAGATTCCCTCAAAATTTGGGATAAAACAGAGCCATGTTTTAGGAGTTATGATTTTTCTAAGTTGTCCTAAATAATGAGGAATTATCTTGAAAAAGAAATTCAGTTTATTTTTTTTGGTTGAATGCAAGATATGATGACCGTTGGATAATGATCATACGTCGTAGAGATCATCTTCCATCTTGGATTAGGAAAGGAAAAGATCAGATGGACATACAATCTCCTCACACCTTTCTCTCTCTCCTTAGGCCACGACTTGGAAAGATGAGAGGCCCATTAGAATCGGGAGACAGCGTCGGTCTGAACCATCCCTAGTTTCCCCTAGTTTCCATGTGTGGGATAGTTTCCCCAAATTGGGAGGGGCACCATCGACCCTGCCTATATATATGAGGGGCTACACACCCTCTGTGAAAACCCAAGTCATCCCATCATGTTCGGACGGAAGAGGCAAGTCAGCGTGAGGGATTGATTGCGAGAAGAACCTCGACCTTCACCTCCAACCTGAAGTCGCTTCCCGCCAGAGAGGGGGCTTCTTCGTCCCATCAACTACAGTTGGCACTAGTGAATCCAAGGGCACCCTCGAGTTCAGTGGGGCTCGGTGAAGGTGTGGCGGTCTCCACTGGCGGCTGGGGGAGCAAGTTGCCCAGAGTCATCTCTGAGGTTGACCACGGCAAGCACTAGATCGCGAACCAGGGGAAATGTGAGCTTGAAGATGATAAGCAGCGCTTTTACTAAACTACCCCTATGGCATCTTCAGTACGGTAAGGGAAGGCTTGTCCTTAGGCTCACTTTTAATCATAAGATAAGGCGCGTGTGTCTCTGGCCGTTGGATCCTCAGTGGACCAGCAGACCACGGATCTAATGATCCTTGTTTTTCTGAAATTAGCAAATAAATCAGAAAAATGAATTTTCTCGTTAAAATCATATCTCTTGATAGAAAACTCAGATGAGGAAAGTTAATACATAAAAAATGATCAAAACAATACGAGGGATACATTAAAAATAGTTTGGGAACCTAAATTAGTATCTTTTTGCAAAAGTATCTAATTTGGATGGAAAGAGTATTAATTTGTGGTTAGAAACCCTAATTGTTAATCAAGGATAGATTTAATATTGCAAATAGATTAATTCGAGCATGGTTAACTTGATTAATGATAAAGATTGATTTTAACCTATTTTGATTATGGAATTGCAAGGTGAAGGGTTTTAAACCTAATATGATGATTAATATGCTTAGAAACCTTAAATAATAGAAAAAGAAAAGAAAAGAAAAGAAAAGTACTTATAATCCAAAATTAGGGTTTCATGTTGCTAAAAGATGAACTTAGAATCTTTAGTGATTGAAAGATGAAATAATTATGGTTTGTAAGTGATTTTTATAAAATTAAGGTTTAGAGTAATAAAAATGAAGTGGAACCCTGACTATGGTCAAAACCCTAAAAGGGGGGGGTAGTAACCCTAGGGCACGTTTAGGCCTATTAGACTTGGATACCATGATCCATGATAGAGAATATTGGATGTATATTTCAGGGCCAAATTGTGTGCTTGTGATGGAGCTAGAACTTACACCAAAAGATTACTCTTCCAATGGAAGTCCTAATATGCACCAAAAACCCTAGGGAGTTGATGTCCTCTCTAGGTTTACCTACAACTGGTGCTAGATAAATGCTCCAACCCCACAAGAGTGTGGAAGCCTTATCATAGTACAGATTTAGGATCGAACCCAAAGGACAACGTTAAGAATCTGAGTGTCTTTTTCTTGTTTCGTATCAATCTAAGTTAATCATCTAAGACCAGAAGTTTGATTTGAGTTATTTAACCTAAAACGTGCAAAAGTAAAGGCAAGAATAAAAACTAGTTTAAGGATTTAAAATATAAGATTAGCAAATGATGATGGATCACTGGGGTGATGCGGGTATTCGAAACCACTACACATGAATTGTACTTGTACCAAACATAGCAAGACTTGTAAGCAAGATACATGGATGTTGTACAATACCGATGTCTTATAGGACAAGAGTAATGCACACATCCTTCACGGGTTGAGTAACTCTCATCCGATATGTATCTACGTGTCAATGAAGATATGTAGTCTCTGAAGAGAAAATCTTACTCAACCTCGTGAAACGTGCATCGGAAAACTAACAAGCGAGCGATAATTACCAAATCGATTAGTATCCCTATAGACTATCCCTCTTTCGAGGATATATCTACGAGAAACGTGAGAGTGTTGCAACGTCAGCCATTCCCGAACGAATGGTCAAGTACTTTGCACCACTCTCTCCTCAGAGTGTGTTCCAAGACTTGTCAAGGTTGCACTTTTGTACGTCAACTGATTCCATTTCATAGTACAAAAGTACAACGATGGAGGTGAGTTTACTCCACTCCTTGGAAAGCATTCCCAGATACCGAAACGGATGCATGGTGGATACACACACCAGAAACCAATACTAAATCAGTATTCGAGTCCCAAGAGCGGTCATAGACAAACCACAACAAAAGACAATAGATGCATACAAGAACGCGGCCAACATTCAAGCATGTATGAAACGATTTAGTATTGAATCAGAATGATAACATCTTTTTAGTACAAGTTACAAAACACGGGCAGCGGGGCTAGTCCCCGCACCCCAGTGAATGGGACTACTCGCTCATATCAAGGGTAAAGAAGGAGGAGAGAAGAGAGAGAAAGAACATCATCTCCACGGAAGAGGGAAGGTTGAACCCTTGGTGAAGAGAGCAATGATCTTCGCACTTCGTGGCTGCTTTGATGATGGATCTTCTCTTCCCACCTTCTTTGTTGTTGAAGAGAGAAGGTAGCTTGATGATGGAATGTAGATCTCAGACTTGCAGCCTTGGGGCGATGGATGAAAATGCTCTGGAACTGGAGAGGCAGCCTTTGGGCGTCTTCGAGATCTCCCTTTTGAGGACCCCTTTGGGTCTTATTTATAGGCTTAAGTGGAGCCCAAACCGTCTTGAACCCGTTTGGGCGCTAAACTCGTTTGGGTGCTGAACCCATTTGGGTGCTGAACCCGTTTGGGCATTGAACCCGTTTGGGCACTGAACCCATTTGGGCGCTGAACTCGTTTGGGCGTTGAACCCGTTTGGGCGCTGAACCCATTTGAGTGTTGAACCCATTTGGGCGCTGAACTCATTTGGGCGCTGAACTCATTTGGGCGCTGAACCGATTTGGGCACTGAACCCGTTTGGGCGCTGAACCCGTTTGGGCACTGAACCCGTTTGGGCGCTGAACCCGTTTGGGTGCTGAACTCGTTTGTGCGCTGAACCCATTTGGGTGTTGAACCCGTTTGGGCGCTGAACCTGTTTGGGTGTTGAACCTGTTTGGGCGCTGAACCCGTTTGGACGCTGAACCCGTTTGGGTGCTCGCCTCCATGCGGTCTTCAAGGTCGTTTGGCCTTATGCGGTCTCGGGACCGTTTAGAGTTCATGCGGTCTTGAGACCGTTTAGCCTTAAACGGTCTTGGGACCGTTTGGCCTTGAACGGTCTTGGGGCCATTTGGAGCTTTTGTAATTTTTTTGTGTTTTTCTGCAAGGATAAAGAAGAGAAAGGTTAATCTATTGAAGTGTCAGCAATAAGGTAAAGAGTTAATGATTCTATCTAATTTATTTAAGAAAGAGTATGGAAAACAAGGGAAAACTAATAAGATAACATCACAAAGTGAGAGGTTATCACCACACCGAACTTAAGCGTTGCTCGTCCCGCGGAACGGAAAAGCCCAAGACAGTCGCCGAAACGCATGCAGTTGGTCTCGTAATTACCTCACGTTCGTGCAAGTGTCAGAATTTTCACAAAAAAGAGAAAAGGAAAATGAGGCGAAACAAAAATTAGGAAAAAAACGTCAAAAATCCTTTGAATTGGTGACTGAGGATGAGTCTGGAAGATTCATCACCACACCGAACTTAAGCGTTGCTCGTCCTGAGAAATGGAAAACTTAAAACAGTCGCCAATGAAATCGTTCATCTCAGGATTGCCTCATCCTATTGTCATATCGTAATTTTGTTCATGGCTCAGATCGATACAACATTAGAGCTTCCTTAGATCACGAAATACATCTTATGATATCCTCATTTCTGAGTTCATTTTGCTGAAGTATTTCCATCTCATTCTCTGTCGTATCAGTCATGTTTAAAAGTTTTATGAGACTTTGAAAAGACCCACAGAATCAACAAAATGTATATGATCTGTCTCTGGTGTTGAAAAAAAGAGAATGGGGGTATGATTAAGAGATAAGAGTCTCTCCTATGATTGAATCAGGACTCTTATTATTAGTTGACTCATCGTGATACTTTGAATGATTTATGCACAACTCTGGTTGACTTAGCCTTACACCCGATTTTTTTTCTAAAGGTAACTCAGAAGTGTGTATAGGTTGGCTTAAGGCTTTTGGGCTATTTTACCTCTTCGAGGGGAGGTAAGAGATTATTTTTGGATCCTTAGGATCTTAATAGCGGTCACGACACATCTACCTTTATGAGGGCAGCTAATGTACCGACCGGGCAAGACCTTTATCGGTTATCCTTTTTTAGGGCACAACTCTCATGTTTTTATTCACACTCTGGCTTCTATTCATTCTCACTTGGCTTAGGAGAAAGGGTATTTTTGAATTTTTGCATATTTGGGCTGCCATGCCTCTTTTTGGAATCGGGGTAGATTTTTCCCCAACCTCGGTATGTGCACAATCATCATTGTATACTCTTTGAAACGAAAAGAGGAGGTGGTACGCCCCTGTTATGTATTGAGGGGTATGGAAGAAGCGGTAGTGGAAAAAGAGGTGTGGTGTACCACACCGAATTTAGAGTTTTGCAGAGGTGTGGTTTACCACACCAAACTTAAAGTTCAGCAATGTTCTAGTTTTCACTAGAAAGGAGTGTGGTGTGCCACACCGAACTTAAAACTTTGGCATGGTTAGTGAACAGAGGGGTATGAAAATGAAGGAAGAAGTGTAGAAGAGAGTTCAGATCATGATGTAGTTTGCTTGGCGATTCCATGTGACGGGTCTTTTCTCCATCACACTCTGCTCAAAAAGAGACATGATGAAACATCAAATGAGAAATCCATACAACAGATCCATTAATCAGATAAAGGCATGATGTATTTGATCTATCTCATCCTTATTGAAGTGTATCATATTTTCCTATTTGAGGGTATGACATTAGGTTTCATAGACAATTCAAGATGAAAGACACGCATTGGCTAGTTTTAAGCATTCTTTTCTTGGAAAATTGCAACGAAAAGAGGTGATGATCACAGATTCGAAAAACAAAAAGCCGACTAGATAAAGGCTTTATTTTTGGAAGACTACTGAAAGGCAGAAAAATTATGAAAAAGAAACTAGAATGGAAAAATAGGAAGTAATAAAGATAGAGGGTGGAGTGAAATTCATACCACCCGCCCTCCACCTTGAACTCATGAATTCGCTCTTTTCTGAACAAATATTAGGTTCAAGGTGGAGGGGAAGGGTTTCTCAATGTTAACCAGGTGGTCCTCGTAGTTGGAAGAAGGTGCGGCAAAGATGTCTCGCGATAGCTGGTGCCGAGAACGAGGAAGTGGCCCGAACAACCTGTTGACTGGGTGGTTGTGGCGACTCGAACGAGTCTTCTGGACGACTTGGATGCACATTTCTTTCACCTCGTTGTCCGTCTAGAATAATCCAAAGACCTTCCCCCATCAGCGAGGGAGGCGAAATATAAGCAGTCGAAACTAGAGGACTGTGCGAGAAATTAAGGTTATGCCCACTTGTGCCCTCCAGTTTTGGCTCATCCTCGAAGTTCAAAGTAAAACTGCTTTCTTCAAAATCTAGGGCAGTTGATTGAGGGTCAGCCACTTGAACTTCCTCCTATCCAGGATCAGGTGGTGGATCCGGTTCTGGCTTTATTTCATCACCTGGTTTTTCTTGTGTAGGATATGGTAGCCAGGATGACGTTTCTTCATCAGAGGAGTTATTTTGAGAAGTATCATCATCTTTATCAATGTTGAAATTGGTAAGAGTGTGGTTCTTCTTTTCAAGGTTTTGTCCAAGATTTTCCTCATAGAACATCCTTAGTTCATCCAAGAAACTAGAAGAGGATTTGACTGGTAAAACGAACTCTTGCTCGGGTAAGGAAATCATGGGATCCTGGGATAGGGGTTCCAATGATATATCTTCATGGGATGGATTAGTCCATGACATATCGTTCTGAGGGCTAAAATCCCCTGATGAACCCATTTCTTTGATATTGGGACTAATATATACCATTTCTGAGTCATGTTGTTGTTCCAGTTCTTCTTCATAACACTCCTCTGGTTCTATTGAGTGCTCGGGAAGAGTTTCTATGGGAGGAATGGAACCTAGCTCAAGTAATGGACATATCTCAGTTTCTTGAATATCAGGAGGGGCTTCTTCATAGGGATGAGTGATTATAGAGGACTTGATGTCTTCCCAAGGGTCCTTTTTATCATTACAAGAGTTTACGGTAATATCGTAATCCGTTCCAAAGTCAAGAGATGGCTCATGTTTCTCTTCATAGTGCACTGTCAACTTGTTCAAGTGACTAGAAGGAGATTCAATAGAAAGATCATGCTCTTGTTCGAGGACTGGGTCCGACTGGACTTCTTGTGGTGGTGATAACTCAGGTGATATCATCTCATGAAAAGGACTGGTCATATGATTGTCATCTTGAGACCCATCATTCTCCCTTGATTCTACTTCATTAGTGACAGTGGTATGGTCCATTTCTGAATCAAGATCTTGATCAGTCCCATCCTCGAAGTTTGTTTCTAGATCGTTCGAATGATCAAAAATTTCTTCATAAGGAAAAATCGAATTATGTTCCAGAAATGGGGTCATTTGAGTCTCTTGCATAAAAGGTGTCTCCTTATCTGAATCAGTCACATCTTCATCTAAGTCTGACCGTGAAGGAGTGTAGGGTTCTTGTAACGCAGACCCTTATTCATTGGAATTCAATGACAAGATAGTTGAAGTTGAAGAATATTTGTCGTAGAAGGAGTCAATCATTGCTGATTGCCCCTCAATCTGTATGGTTGGATCTGGGTCTATGGGGGGAGAAGATGGACAAACACCAAAATTTATCCCCAGTTTGTCTTCCAATTGTAGAAAATCTTCATATTGGCTACTCATTCTTTCATCTAAGAGCATAGTGCATGAATCATTATCCGAGTCAGACCTTGGCTCGGAAAATGATTCTTTTTCTTGTGATGTTGTGAAGGAGTCATCCTTAAATTCAGTCATTAACTCTGAGGATGATTCCCCACCTTGCACTGGTGCTTGAAGATCATTGGAAGGCACCTCCCACATGATATCATAATCATCATCGTAATCAACATGTGGACTAGGGATGTGCTTAGTTAAAATTGGTGGAAGTTCTACATATTGCTCAGGAGCGTTGACAAGTTGTGTAAGTTGATCTATCAACTTCTTGATCGTGGCTGTCTGATCAGCTAGTTGTTGAGACACCGATGTCTGTATAGCATGTAGTTCTTCATGCACTTCATCGTCTTCCAGGTTCCCTTCTACATTGTAGTCCACCCTAGTTAGGTTTTTCATAGTAACCTCTAGGGTGATACGAACTATAACTTGCATTATATCCATGGTTATACGAAGAGGCTGCTTTGAGTTTCCCAGCTATCCGATTCATGATTACTTGACGCAAGGCCATCACGTAGACAGGAGGGACATTGAAGCAGTAAATTGATGCATGAGAATAGTCACCACTTAGTTGACATCTAACGGTTGGTGGTGTCGACTGCTTCATTTTGAAGAGAGTTGGTACCTGAAAAAAAAGAGTGTATCAGGCTTGACCAACCACTTCGAATCCAAGAAGATATGCGAGATTAAGCCCTTCACTTTTTATGTTTTTTTTGAAAATAAAATGAAAAACCCTAGAGAAACCTAAATTGACACAGAATACGAAAAAGATGATTCTTATACCGTTGTCCCCGGCAACGGCGCCATTTTTTGATGGAGCTAGAACTTACACCAAAATATTACTCTTCCAATGGAAGTCCTAATATGCACCAAAAACCCTAGGGAGTTGATGTCCTATCTAGGTTTACCTACAACTGGTGCTAGATAAATGCTCCAACCCCACAAGAGTGTGGAAGCCTTATCATAGTACAGATTTAGGATCGAACCCAAAGGACAACGTTAAGAATCTGAGTGTCTTTTTCTTGTTTCGTATCAATCTAAGTTAATCATCTAAGACCAGAAGTTTGATTTGAGTTATTTAACCTAAAACGTGCAAAAGTAAAGGCAAGAATAAAAACTAGTTTAAGGATTTAAAATCTAAAATTAGCAAATGATGATGGATCACTGGGGTGATGCGGGTATTCGGCACCACTACACATGAATTGTACTTGTACCAAACATAGCAAGACTTGTAAGCAAGATACATGGATGGTGTACAATACCGATGTCTTATAGGACAAGAGTAATGCACACATCCTTCACGGGTTGAGTAACTCTCATCCGGTACGTATCTACGTGTCAATGAAGATATGTAGTCTCCGAAGAGAAAATCTTACTCAACCTCGTGAAACGTGCATCGGAAAACTAACAAGCGAGCGATAATTACCAAATCGATTAGTATCCTTATAGAATATCCCTCTTTTGAGGATATAGCTACGAGAAACATGAGAGTGTTGCAACGTCAGCCATTCCCGAACGAATGGTCAAGTACTTTGCACCACTCTCTCCTCAGAGTGTGTTCCTCGACCTGTCAAGGTTGCACTTTTGTACGTCAACTAATTCCATTTCATAGTACAAAAGTACAACGATGGAGGTGAGTTTACTCCACTCCTTGGAAAGCGTTCCCAGATACCGAAACGGATGCATGGTGGATACACACACCAGAAACCAATACTAAATCGGTATTCGAGTCCCAAGAGCGGTCATAGACAAACCACAACGAAAGACAATAGATGCATACAAGAATGCGGCCAACATTCAAGCATGTATGAAACGATTTAGTATTGAATCAGAATGATAACATCTTTTTAGTACAAGTTACAAAACACGGGTAGCGGGGCTAGTCCCCGCACCCCAGTGAATGGGACTACTCGCTCATATCAAGGGTAAAGAAGGAGGAGAGAAGAGAGAGAAAGAACGTCATCTCCATGGAGGAGGGAAGGTTGAACCCTTGGTGAAGAGAGCAACGATCTTCGCACTTCGTGGCTGCTTTGATGATGGATCTTCTCTTCCCACCTTCTTTGTTGTTGAAGAGAGAAGGTAGCTTGATGATGGAATGTAGATCTCAGACCGGCAACCTTGGGGCGATGGATGAAAATGCTTTGGAACTCGAGAGGCAGCCTTTGTTCGTCTTCGAGATCTCCCTTTTGAGGACCCCTTTGGGTCTTATTTATAGGCTTAAGTGGAGCCCAAACGGTCTTGAACCCGTTTGGGCGCTGAACTCATTTGGGCGTTGAACCCGTTTGGGTGCTGAACCCATTTGGGCGCTGAACCCATTTGGGCACTGAACCCATTAGGGCGCTGAACTCGTTTGGGCGCTGAACCAGTTTGGGCACTGAACCCGTTTGGGTGCTGAAACCGTTTGGGTGTTGAACTCGTTTGGGTGCTGAACCCGTTTGGGCGCTGAACCCGTTTGGGCGCTGAACCCATTTGGGCGCTGAACTCGTTTGGGCGCTGAACCCATTTAGGCGCTGAACTCGTTTGGGCGCTGAACCCGTTTGGGCGCTGAACCCGTTTGGGTGTTGAACCCGTTTGGGTGCTGAACCCCTTTGGGCGCTGAACCCGTTTGGGTGCTGAACCCGTTTGGGCGCTGAACCTGTTTGGGCGCTGAACCCATTTGGGTGCTCGCCTCCATGTGGTCTTCAGGGTCGTTTGGCCTTATGCGGTCTTGGGACCGTTTAGAGATCATGCGGTCTTGAGACCGTTTAGCCTTAAACGGTCTTGGGACCATTTGGCCTTGAACGGTCTTGGGGCCGTTTGGAGCTTTTGTAATTTTTTTGTGTTTTTCTGCAAGGATAAAGAAGAGAAAGGTTAATCTATTGAAGTGTCAGCAATAAGGTAAAGAGTTAATGATTCTATCTAATTTATTTAAGAAAGAGTATGGAAAACAAGGGAAAACCAATAAGATAACATCACAAAATGAGAGGTTATCAGCTTGCTTGCTTGATTCTGGATTACTTGCTTGTTTGGATTAATTTTTCATTCAAGATAGTTTGACAAGTATGAGGTTAATTACGATTAATCACATTAGTTTTCCCGAAGGTTTCCCAGATGGTTAATTGCATTGAATGCAACTTAACTATTTGGATGTTCATACTTGCAAATCATAAAGTCACTATGGTTATCACAAATATAAATAAATGTGCATTCTCACACCTACATGCCACCCTGATGGATGATGCCATAAAGGTCAAGCCCAAGAGGGTAGACCAATGGGCACCATGAGATGTGACCCCAGACACCAAGCACGGGAATGAGAAGGTGGTCTATGTTACATGACTATGGGGCACTATGTGAGGTGACCCCCATGCACCAAGCTCAGGATTGAGAAGGTGGCCTTAAGTCAATGGCAAAAGGGAAACCCTAGAGGGGTATTCCAGGGTTAGGGCAAAAGCGATGGAGAATGACACATTGAAAATGTTAATTGGTTTTCTAAATTACCCTGATTGTGATAATTAAATTGTTAGCCATATTTGTGAAATTTTAGTTGTCCCCACATACTAGCATATTCCCGTATGCTGATCGCATTTTTGTTTGTTGGTGTTTTAGGTATAACCCTCAAAAGCACAAATAGTAAAGTGACACATTGTGAAAATAAGAAATAAAGTGCAACGAGGACTAGATAGAATAATTCAAGCTATGGATAGATAGATTTCCAAAGTTTTTAAAAGGTATGCAAAGTTTTAGTTTAATACCAGATTTCAGTTTAGATAGTAGAATTGCATAACTATCATTGATTATTTGTTGAACCTTTGATCATGTTAATTGGGATAACGGCTCTGACCTCTTGGTCTCCCTTAATTGGGGTTTATCAGGAGGCGGTGTCATTACATTTGGTATCAGAGCATAGGTTCCTCATTTAATCTATAATAATTATTAAATTTTACAAACTTTGTAGAACCCAAGGGAGTTATTAGAGGAATTTCCGAAAGACAGAGGTGTCTAGAAAAGGATCACATCTGGGGACTGGCAAGATTTTCCTCCGCACCGCTAGTCGGAATACGAGGACTCCTAGATTAGTGTGAGTGTCTGGCCAATGTCTCAAGATTGGACTCGAAATAAGATACCTTTAGGACTCTCTCATCTTGTTCATCCCTTCTCAACTCAAATGTTGTTAAGGACCTTAAGGATTAGGGTTTCTCTCTTTTCCTCACCCTCTTGAGGTATGGGTAAGGTTGATTAGGTTTAAGGAATCCTCCACCAAATTAATGAAAAGCATGTAAATAAGATGTCATGGACATATGTTGTATAAGCTTATATAAGCTTAATAGTTTAAGCATAAACTAATGAATAGGTACATGCTTAGGTCGTATGACATATGTTGTCATGCCCTCAGGTGAGACCTGAGGCTAGACCTCCTTGTCAGGAAGATGAGTGAAGAAAGTTAGACTTGGAGGTAGAGACCTCCATTATAAGTAGAGACCTGGCACAATCCTCTGAGGATGATGCTAACCCTAACCCTAAGTGGTGGTTAGAGAGAGATATGACACAATGAGTTAGATGTCATGGTAGACTAGGTGTGTGAGCGCACATGATGTGGATGCCCGTATGAGCCATGAGAGGTTGGATGACCTAGTACCTTTCGCGACCCAACCTTGGGAAGGGTCGTGCATGTTTGAGTGAAGGATAGCTCCTTCATTGAGGAGGCTAGAGAAGAACATATGGAAACCTCATGATCTTATATGAGCATGGCACAATATGCAATTAGAGTACATCAGTAGTACGAGCACTAGGTTAAAACGTGGCCAGAAGGACATGATGGATGGCTTATGAGATAAGCATAAAGAGCTATGGACAATCTTGAGCAAACATAAGTCTTGAACATAGGATTCACCCACGTAGAGGTATGCTTGTGAGCTTTATCCTTCATGGAGAGAGGACCTCTAGTAGTAAGTCTGGATGTGGAGTTAGCTCTAGAGAGAGAGAGAGCAGGACTCAAGCAAGAAGATTGGAAGCCTAGACTCCGTGATATGAGGAACAGTGGGGAGTTGAGGATGATGCGACCTAAGTGGATGATAGTGGCTACCTCGTGCTTGATCCCTGGAGGCTAATGATATCTTAGTGGCCTTTAGAGGAACCAAACCCTAAAGAGAAAATGATGCTTCTGGTACCTATGTGCCTATGGTGTTTACCTACTGAGATGAGACAAAGAGTGCCTTAGACCCTGAGGAGGTTTGAGTAACCAGTTGTGAGGCCTTAGACCTAGTTGGTTGTCCTTAAGGAGGGCTCAACTCTGAGGTGCTGCTCAAATAATGATGTCTTCAACATTACCTTATACCTAAGGATGTGAAGTGGTAATGGATGCTCTAGCTGAGATGCAACTGTCTAGTTTAGCTAGAAACCAGAAGAGGCAGTTAGGTTAGCCCTAAGTTTGAAAAAGAAGATATGTTTGGCTAACACACAGATGTAACGAGTTAGTTAGTAGTGGTTTGGTTAAACAGCCTAGGCCTTGATGAAATAAAAAGATGGTGGTAGAACCTCAGATATACTTCTATGGAAAAGAAGGAGATGAAACCCTGATTAGAGTGGTTTAGGGTTCTGAGGAATCGGTCTTGAGGAATCATGACATACAGGAAATCATGATCACCATACACCATGGCACTATGAAGATAATAAGTGATAGTAGTACATGTGATGCTTAAGATGAAGTTGCATGTGGCTTGTCACCATGCAAGTTAGGAGGTGAAGGACGAATGTCAGTAACCCAGTGTATTGATATAGAGGATAAGAGAGTCCCCGAGAGGGAATGGGGGTTCATCACTATGAATGTTATGGTAAATCTCCCCTAGACCAAGGAAGGTCAAGACGCAATATGGGTTATGGTAGATCGCCTTACCTAGATGACTTGAGAAAGAAAGGAAACTGTCAAGGGATGGATCCGGTTGAACTACATATGCGAAAAAGATGGTTCAACTACACCATGATGCAAGTTCAAAAGTTCTTGAGTATAACCTAAAGGTTCACTTCCATGTAGTGGAAGTAGGTACATGAAGAACTCGATAATTGTACAGTTTATCACCCCTAACTAATGGTTAGTATAATCCAGACAAGAGGGTTTGATGAGAGCATATGATCTCATTCAGGGTGATACCTAGGGGGATAGTTCTTGCCATATGAGAGATATGATGATAACTACCATAGCCAGGATCAGGATGTAAAGAAGCTCTATAAGGGAGGTTGTGTCGATCACCACTTCATTAAGATGATGATGGTGAAGGGACCTCGCAAAGGTCAAGAAAGAACCCCAGTGTGTGCAGATGAAGTCACTTTGATCGTGCAATGGCTAAGAGAGAGCCTGGGGCGACATGAGTCGTGAGATGATGCAAAGTAGACTGACATGCAGTTCACTGTGAGGGTATGCGATGTGAAAATCCGACCCCTATAAGCTACGACTGAGAAAGCTGAGTCCTCGATACATGGGTCCATTTGAGATGGATTGGGAGAGATGGTTAGGTTTAGCCTTACCCCTCAGGATAACATGATGTATAATGTGTTTCATGAGTCCGATCTAGAGCACCATGTGAGGTACCCAAACCATGTGTTGATGCCCTGAACCTATCCAACTTTATGAGATGATGAAATATCCTGAGTCACCAATGAGGGTACGATATACCAAGGTGAGAGAGAACTCAGATGAAAGAATATGAGATGATGAAGGTTCTGGAGAAGCACCGTGGAAAGGATGAGGCCACATGGGAGCCATGATGGACATAAGAAAGTCTTATCTTGTTTGTTTGTGTGCCTGGTGGAATTTTGGGAGCAAAATTCCTATAAGAGGGGAAGGATGTTACAACCTCAATTTTGTATGTGTTTTCATAATTGAAATACAATGATTTTATGAATTTGGACTTAATTGAAAAGGTTGTATGCTTTGCTTCAAAGAAGGGATTTTTTTGCCAATCTCCCTTACAGTAGGAATTTCGTGGTTCCTATTAATAGATTATCCAATAATGGATATGGGAGAGAAGAAAAGAAGAAAAAACACAAATAATGGAAAAAGATAAAATATATTGGATAATAAGTAAAGTATTCTTGAGAAATACTTGGAAATATCTAGAAAGTGGCATTAATGGTCACAATCGAATAAAATTTCATTTACCATAGCCTTTTTGGTTGCTTGTGAGTTTTATTGGCTATTGAGCCCAATTATAAGAAAAAGAAAAAGAAAAGAAAAGGAATTTATCTAATAAAAGAAATAAGTAAGGAAGGGATAAAGAAATAAGAGAAATAAACAAAGGAATATTTCCCCAAGATGGGATTTCGTGCCTTTAGGGTACCTTGAGGTCCAAGGGATCCAAGAAAATAATTTAATAGAAAAGGAAAGAGAAAAGATGGGAGAAATAGGCCTAATTGAGTAATATCTTACACCTAAAGAAAAGGCACGTTTTCTTTTAGATAATGAGCCCAATTTTGGCAGAGAAGTAAATTGAAATAAGATTCCCTAAAAATTTGGGATAAAACGGAGCCATGTTTTAGGAGTTATGCTTTTTCTAAGTTATCCTAAATAATGAGGAATTATCTTGAAATAGAAATTTGGCTTCCTTTTTTTTGGTTGAATGCAAGATATGATGACCGTTGGATAACGATCAGACGACCTAGAGATCGTCTTCCAGCTAGGATTAGGAAAGGAAAAGATGAGCTGGACATACAATGTCCTCGCACCTTTCTCTCTCTCCTCAGGCCATGATTTGGAAAGATGAGAGGCCCATTAGAATCAGGAGACAGCGTCAGTCCGAACCATCCCTGGTTCCCCTAGTTTCCATGTGTGGGATAGTTTTCCCAAATTGGGAGGGGCACCATCGACCCTGCCTATATATATGAAGGGCTACACACCCTCTGTGAAAACCCAGGTCATCCCATCATGTTCAGATGGAAGAGGCAAGTTAGCGCGAGGGATTGATTGCGCGAAGGACCTCAACCTTCACCTCCAACCTGGAGCTGCTTCCTACCAGAGAGGGGGCTTCTCTGTCCCATCAACTATAGCCAGCACTAGTGAATCCAAGGGCACCCTTGAGTTTGGTGGGGCTCAACGAAGGTGCGGCGGTCTCCACTGGCGGTTGGGGGAGCAAGTTACCCAGAGTCAACTCTAAAGTTTACCGCGGCAAGCACTGGATCATGAACCAGGGGAAACGCGAGCTTGAAGATCATAAGCAGTGCTTTTACTAAACTACCCCTACGACGTCTTTAGTAAGGTAAGGGCAGGCTTTCCTTCGGCTCACTTTTAATCACAAGATAAGGTGTGTGCGTCCTTGGTTGTTGGATCCTGAGTGGACCAGTAGACCACGAATCTAATGATCCTTGTTTTTCCGAAATTAGCAAATAAATCAGAAAAATGAATTTTCTTGTTAAAATCGTATCTTTTGATAGAAAACTCAGATGAGGAAAGTTAATACATGAAAAATGATAAAAAATACAAGGGATACATTAAAAATAGTTTGGGAACCTAAATCAGTATCTTTTTGCAAAAGTATCTAATTTGGATGGAAAGAGTATTAATTTGTGGTTAGAAACCCTAATTGTTAATCAAGTATAGATTTAATATTGCTAATAGATTAATTCGAGCATGGTTAACTTGATTAATGATAAAGATGGATTTTAACTTGTTTTGATGATGGAAATAAAAGGTTTAGGGTTTTAAACCTAATATGATGATTAATATGCTTAGAAACCTTAAATAAGAGAAAAAGAAAAGAAAAGTAATTATAATCCAAAATTAGGATTTCATGTTGCTAAAAGATGAACTTAGAATATTTTGTGATTGAACGATGAAATAATTAGGGTTTGTAAGTGATTTTTATAAAATTAGGGTTTAAAGTAATAAAAATGAAGTGGAACCCTAACTATGGTCAAAACCCTAAGGGGGGGCTAGAAACCCTAGGCCACATTTAGGCCTATTAGACTTGGATACCCTCAAAAGCACAAACAGTAAAGCGACACATTGTGAAAATAAGAAATAAAGTGCAAGGAGGACTAGATAGAATAATTCAAGCTATGGATAGATAGATTTCCAAAGTTTTTATAAGGTATGCAAAGTTTTAATTTAATACCAGATTTCAGTTTAGATAGTAGAATTTCATAATTATCATTGATTATTTGTTGAACCTTTGATCCTGTTAATTGGGATAACGACTCTGACCTCTTGGTCTCCCGTAATTGGTGGTTTCCGGGAGGCGGGTGATGTAGCCCTATTTTAGGGCTCCATCTTGTGACATTTTGTACTTAAGTTGCATCTAAACATGTTAGATTACAAGTCTTTTTCCCTAATATGGTTATCATAGCAAATATGCTTATGGATGTTCTTTGCACTATTTTTCAGGTACTTGAACCATGCTTAGATGGAAGAGAGAGAAAGAAGGAGTTCTAGGGTTCCCCCACTCATGGAGGGACCCAAAGAAGGCCCCAAAGTCTCCCTCAACCTACCTCCAATGGTCAAGAATCGTCCCCAAGCAAAGACATCCAAGAATGACGAAGATTGAAGTGTAATTAAGTGAAGCCAACCTCACCATGGCCATGGGCACTATGCCACGGTCGTGCCTTTTTTAGAAATATGACACCAAGATCAACAGGGAAATCCCCAGAATCCCACGGTCGTGGCCCTATTCCATGACCGTGGCCATTGAAGACACCACGACCGTGGCATCAGCACGGTCATGGTCAGTAGAAGAGAAAACGGTCCTGGCGCCCTGCCATGGTCGTGGGAATTAATTGCCAAAAGTTCAACTTGCAACAGGGTTTTTCCCCAGGATGCCACGACCATGGACACCTACCACGACCATGGCCGAAGAAGCTCAAGACGACCGTGGTGATTCCCCACGATCACCTCCTCCTCCTCCAAAATGGTCGTATTACCCAACACGACCGTGGTGCCCCTAACCCACCACGACCGTGGCATCCCGACACGGCCATGGCTACCACCATACTTGACCTTTTTCCAAATTCCTTCACACCACGACCATTCTCCACCACCCTCACCACGGTCGTGGCACACCACCACGGCCGTGGTGATCCACCAACCCTACCCTACTTTTCACTACTTTTCCTAAACTACCGCCCACTTACCCTAGTGCCTCCCCACCACCTATATATACATAGGTGGCGGCTAGGGCACGAAGGTTAGATGCCCCTACAACTTCTCCAAGCTCCATTATCCATCCTTGAGATCTTTGTGCAATCCCCTTGCATTTTGGGCTCATCATCCGCCATTTTCACCCTCATTCCACCATGGAAACCTAGTTCCCTAGGTTTTCATCCATAATCCCCTACCATTTCATGCACCCTTGCACCCTTGGAGGAGGCAGGACGTCTACAGCAAGCTTGGAGGTGAAGAAGGAGGCTTCTACATCAAGCTTCATGGAGTCCCTACTTCTTCTACCCCTTTCTTTTCTTATTTTCTTGATCATGTCTAGCTAAGCCCCTTGTGGTGGGCTGTTTGGGATTTAAATGTAACTTTGATACCATGTTGGGGGATAATTTCTTGTAATGAACTTAATTCACATCTATGATGATTACTTCTTGCTTTTATCTCATTTCCTATCTTATTGCATGTGGTTTGTGCTTCTTGTATGAATTGCTTGTTTTGAGGTTTTTGATGACACTTAGTTTCTAGGAGGAATTGGGGTGTATGTGGCAATCTTAGGAATGGCTCCTAGGTCCAATTAGTGGATCCCTAGATAGCCCCCTTTGTTCCTACATACACATCCCTCCTCCTACAAATGAGTGTGAGATCTAAGTAGCTAGTGTAAGTGAGATTGATGTAATTGTCCAGGGCCTTCTAAAGGCTAGAGTGGCTAGTGGCATGAGGTTAAATACCCTCATCTCTGCTCCCATTTCTACCCTCAACCCTCAATTACTCACTATCACTTACCCTAGAAACCTAGATTTAGTTAATCTCATTAGAATTACATATAACCCTAGTCTTCTACTAGTAGTATAGGGTATGTTCTAATGGCATTGACCTTATTGTTTGGTTTGGTAATCTAGATATGAAATGAGAACCATGCTTGTTTAATGATCTTCCCCCAACTAATATCAAAGTTACATTCCCCAAACAGCCCACCCACCTTAATCACCTTGCTTAAAACCCCAATTGCTTAGTTTGCATGTTCATGCTAGTCTAGTTTAGTTGCTTTAGTCTAACTTAGTCAATTGCTTAGTTTTGCTCTTTAGTGTTAACTTAGGCTCTTGCTCTTGCTAGTTGTTGGTTTAGTTCTTAATTTCTTCTTACCTTGCTAGAGTAGTGTAGCTCCTCTTGCTCTTACTTAGTTAGTTTGTTAACTTAGTTTACTAATTTGCTTGCTCTTCCATAACTTAGTTTCCATCTCACATTTCTTACTTGCTCATTAGCATAACCAAACAACCAAACCTTTTAAAAACCCTAAAACCCTAAGCTCCGCAAAAGGAACATAGCCCACTCTGTCTAACTCTAATGCCCCCTCTATCTCTGTGGTTTGACCCCTTTTCTTTCCAATCACCTATACTGCAACAGTACCACGTACACTTGCGGGCGACCTGTTTTAGTCTTAGTGATCGACTCGTTTAGGGATAACATAAATTTTTAAAGCATAAGATCCCATATCCCGTGCACTCCGACCTTGTGGGGTGTAAAAGCACCACTAGAGGGGACACACCAAGCTTTCTGGCGCCACTAGCGGGGACACACCAAGCTTTCTGGTGCCAGAAAGCTTGGTGCGTCCCCACTAGTGGTGCTTTTACACCCCACGAGGTCGTAGCGCACGGGATATGGGATCTTATGCTTTCAAATTTTATTTTATCCCTAAACGAGTCGATCACTAAGACTAAAACAGGTCGCTCGCAAGCGTACCGGGTACTGTTATAGTATAGGTGATTGGAAAGATAAGGGGTCGAACCACAGAGATAGAGGGGGCACTAGAGTTAGATAGAGTGGGCTATGTTCCTTTTGCGGAGCTTAGGGTTTTAGGGTTTTTAAAAGGTTTGGTTGTTTGGTTACGCTAATGAGCAAGTAAGAAATGCGAGATGGAAACTAAGTTATGGAAGAGCAAGCAAATTAGTAAACTAAGTTAACAAACTAACTAAGAAAGAGCAAGAGGAGCTACACTACTCTAGCAAGGCAAGAAGCAATTAAGAACTAAAGCAACCACTAGCAAGAGCAAGAGCCTAAGTTAACACTAAAGAGCAAAACTAAGCAATTGACTAAGTTAGACTAAAGCAACTAAACTAGACTAGCATGAACAATCAAACTAAGCGATTAGGGTTTTAAGCAAGGTGATTAAGGTGGGTGGGCTGTTTGGGGAATGTAACTTTGATATTAGTTGGGGGAAGATCATTAAACAAGCATGGTTCTCATTTCATATCTAGATTACCAAACCAAACAATAAGGTCAATGCCATTAGAACATATCCTATACTACTAGTAGAAGACTAGGGTTAGGTGTAATTCTAATGAGATTAACCAAATCTAGGTTTCTAGGGTAAGTGATAGTGAGTAATTGAGGGTTGAGGGTAAAGATGGGAGCAGAGATGAGGGTATTTAACCTCATGCCACTAGCCACTCTAGCCTTTAGAAGGCCCTGGACAATTACATCAATCTCACTTACACTAGCTACTTAGATCTCACACTCATTTGTAGGAGGAGGGATGTGTATGTAGGAATAAAGGGGGCTAGATAGGGATCCACTAATTGGACCTAGGAGACATTCTTAAGATTGCCACATACATCCCAATTCCTCCTAGAAACTAAGTGTCATCAAAAACCTCAAAACAAGCAATTCATACAAGAAGCACAAACCACATGCAATAAGATAGGAAAAGAGATAGAAGCAAGAAGTAATCATCATAGATATGAATTAAGTTCATTACAAGAAATTATCCCCCAACATGGTATCAAAGTTACATTTAAATCCCAAACACCCCACCACAAGGGGCTTAACTAGACATGATCAAGAAAATAAGAAAAGAAAGGGGTAGAAGAAGTAGGGACTCCATGAAGCTTGATGTAGAAGCCTCCTTCTTCACCTCCATGCTTGCTGTAGATGTCCTCCCTCCTCTAAGGGTGCAGGGGTGCATGAAATGGTAGGGGATTATGGATGAAAACCTAGGGAACTAGGTTTCCATGGTGGAATGAGGGTGAAAATGGTGGATGATGAGCCCAAAATGCAAGGGGAATGCACAAAGAGCTCAAGGATGGAGAGTGGATCTTGGAGCAGTTGTAGGGGAATCTAACCTTCATGCCCTAGCCGCCAGCTATGTATATATAGGTGGTGGGGAGGCACTAGGGTAAGTGGGGGTATTTTAGGAAAAGTAGTGAAAAGTAGGGTAGGGTTGGTGGACCACCACGACCGTGTTGGTGTGCCACGACTGTGGTGAGGGTGGTGGAGAATGGTCATGGAGTGGTGAAACGGTCGTGGTGTGAAGGAATTTGGAAAAAGGTCAAGTATGGTGGTAGCCACAGCCGTGGCGGGATGCCACAGTCGTGTTGGGTTAGGGGCACCACGGCCGTGTTGGGTAACACAGTCATTTTGGAGGAGGAGGAGGTGACCGTGGGGAATCACCACGGTCGTCTTAAGTATCTTCAGCCACGGTCGTGGAAGGTGGCCATGGTCGTGGCATTCTGGGGAAAACCCTGTTACAAGTTGAACTTTTGGCAATTAATTCCCATGATCGTGGCAGGGTGCCACGGCTGTTTTCTCTTCTACTGACCATGACCGTGTTGATGCCATGACCGTGGTGTCTTCAATGGCCACGGTCGTGTAATAGGGCCACGACCGTGGGATTCTGGGGATTTCCCTATTGATCTTGGTGTCATATTGCTAAAAAAAGGCACGACCGTGGCATAGTGCCCACTGTCGTGGTGAGGTTGGCTTCACTTAATTACACTTCAATCTTCGTCATTCCTGGATGTCTTTGCTTGGGGACGATTCTTGACAATTGGAGGTAGGTTGAGGGAGACTTTGGGGCCTTCTTTGGGTCCCTCCATGAGTGGGGGAACCCTAGAACTCCTTCTTTCTCTCTCTTCCATCTAAGCATGGTTCAAGTACCAGAAAAATAGTGCAAAGAACATCCATAAGCATATTTGTAATGATAACCATATTAGGAAAAAAGACTTGTAATCTAACATGTTTAGATGCAACTTAAGTACAAAATGGTACAAGATGGAGCCCTAAAATAGGGCTACATTAGCGGGGTCGTTACATTCCATCTTCTTGGTTCCTTAGAAGCATAGCCACTTCAAAATTCTATGATCAGTGGAACAAGTGCCTTAAAACATGCATCAACAATACTTTCATCTCCAATGAGCATCGTGAAGAATTGGTACAAAAATATAACGAGGAAATGACTCATGTAGCTGACGAAGAAGATCCTTTCCACCCAAATCAGAGCCCTGGAAGAGATCAGTGACAAGGTCAGAGTTGGCTAGATATATATCATCAACATCTTGGCAGATAAGAGACTGATAAGCCACCATGAGGCTACGATATAAACATCCTCGTAGTTGAAGATTCTCTAGGAGGTCATCTTTCATAAACAGAAGATCATCTCGACTGAAGACTACATGATTTCGTCCAGGTTTAAAATGTTGCATCAATATCATCAGCTGAGAGAGAGAAAGTTTGCAACATGAACAACGGCCAAAGTTCTCAAAACTAAATTATGTAGTTGATACTGGGCCATTTACGAGGAACAATGTAGGCTCATCTAAGAATTTGAGTATACCCACAACTTCTTTGACTTTAGTAGTTGTTGTGACAATAGCAGGAGGTTTGGTGACAATAGGTGATGGTGTAACTTGTCCTTCTTCTTCTTCTTCTCTTTGCAAAACATCTTGGAATGCCTCCTTCTCAGGTCAAGGAATAAGTGGGTAGAGATCTCTTAAATTCTTTGGCAGTTTAGGATCTTGAATGAAACTCCTATCATGGATGACCTCCATTGCGTAACGTCCATGAAGAGGTGTGAACCCATTTTGATCCAAACTAGAGATAGGAGTTTCACGATTTAGAGCTTCCATAAATCGGAGAACTTGAAAACACTATCATTGAGTTTTTTATTGTGCTGGAAAGTTAACAGTGCAATCACATATCTTGTCCAGTTGAGTTGATAATACCAAACCTCATGGACAACTCTTTGAAGTCAGATTGGAATGTGAGGAAGTCTTTCGATAGCATGATCCTTGAATCAAATATCAAAATTTTTTAGTGTCTCAACGTAGGTGTTGAATAGAGTAATTTGGCATTTGTTTAAATCAGCAACACAAAGTGGCCACAATCCTCGAAAATGAAAAGGAAACAAGATAACTCTTATTTTCTTAAACTCAAGCTTTTCTTGCAAGGTCAAAATTGCTTAATCCTTCAATCAGTTTTTGAATAAGCAGCTAGATAAGGAAGGTGTTGTATTGTAATATGGCTAATCCTTATCATTGAACATGAAGTCCTCCAGGATAGTTTATGCGGGGACTGCAAACATTTTTCTGGTAACCTTCTCAAGATTTCAAAAGAGAATCCTCAAATATTCATATGAAAGTGTGATGGAGCCATTGTTATAGACAATATGGCTACCTTTACACTAGTCATCCAAAACGTCTTGTAAGATAAAAATGTCAGGAATTTGCATTCCCCTCAAACAATTTTGATCAACTCCACTCATTTTTAGAGGAAGTTGAGGTGGGAGTGGTAAGAGAGGTTCCATGAATATTGGTTTAGAGAGACAGGGAGGTTTGACTAATAATATAACAGAGAGATCACCATCACCATCATGAGAAGAAACATCTTCATTGTCAGATGAACTGATAGCATCATCTTTGAGATCCATGTGAGTGGTATACACCCTAACAAATATGTCATCTTGTCAGCGCAAACTGAGTAGAGAATGAATTCGGCTCATTTGAGCATTGCTTCTACCAATTTTTGCTTCATTTCCTTTTTAAAGGTATCATGGGATGATGACAGAGTCAGAGGTGGAATATTCTCGGATGGATGATCCTCAAATGGGCTGATAATAGGTGCAGTATCAAAAAGAGGAAGTCCACCTACTAGAAAATGTGGAGTATGAGAAGTGTGGTCTATTGACAAAGGTTTGGTTGTGCCCATAATAGATTCAAATACATGGGACACAGATTCCTGGCATGACCCAATAGCTATATTAGAGGAGTGGTGACAAGTGTCCTCTCTCATAGTATCACTAACATAAGAATTTTCTTCACAAGATTGAGAATATGGTGAAAAATATGCTTCAAAAGAGTTCCTAAGGCGCTCGTGTCGGCGTTGTCATTGAAGAGCATGTTGTACTTCTCAGTGATGCCTAGCTTTTTCCTGGTGTGTCATATGGAGCAGGAGGTGATGTTGGACCTTCAATTTTTTCAGCAAGCTTACACTGAAGGGTCACCATTTGTACGGGAATGTTTCTCAGCTCGCTAATATGAGTGTCTAGGGATTAAACCTTTTGTGATATGTTCTACACATCCTTTCTAAGTTTAGGAAAAGCAGTAACAGTTGTGTCAGTTACCCTATGCATAATGTTGAATTCATGACCAAAAGTTTCACCCAAGGTATTTGGATCTAAGGAGGATGAAGAATGATTCTCAGATTTGGGTTCTTGATGAAATGAAGAAGGGCGATCAAATGATGATGACATCTTGGTGTACTATCAGGAATTTCATGAACCCTCTATTGTGGTAGAGATACAACTTTTTCAACTTTGTTGGTTGTAGTGAATGGAACTAGGATGGTGACGGGGCACTTTGTAGTAGGTTGAGGTTGTGGTTACTTGCATGTAGAAGATGATGGAGTAACATGAGGGCATTTTTCTTTTGAAATCTATGGGGAATCTGGGCCATGCTTTGGTGACACTCACAGTTCTTCCAAATCATACCCAACTATTCTTCCTTGTTCACTTTCCTATAATATCTTAGATAGAGTCTTCTTGGGTTTCTTTGTAACAATAGACTTTGGTCGGACTCTACCATGTGATGTGCTCGTCTGTGTTGAATTTGTTGTCCAAAAATTTTGAATGAGCTCAGTAAGTTCTATTTCAGAATATAGCAATGTGTCCTTATAATAATCTACTAGCCCAGGGAGGGGAATGGAAATCTTGGTTCTCTTGAACCTGTAATGGCTATTATTTTCATGATGTAGCAAGATACCAGCAAATTTTAGGTACCTTAAGGTGATAAAGCTTTCACCTGACATTTCCTTAAAAACTATACAAGGGGGGGTGTCCATATGCTTGATATATGAATTTAATGAGACCACCAATATAGTATTCTCATTTTGGAGCCGAGCAGATGAGCAACCATTTGTCAATAAGAAGGTGGACAATGTTGACAAGTCATCCTTCCATTATACAAGATAGTACATGTAGTTCTTCAAGATAGACGTTGCTTATCTCTACCATAGTGAAAAGAACATTGGCCACTATCTTGTGCATATTTCTCTAGAATATAGAATGCACCACCATTTCCTTTGAATGCCCATATTGATACTTATTTGGACCAGTTAATTGCTTTCAATATTTGGAAGCATTAAACCTTGAATTTTCTTTTTCTAGAAATCTAGAAGAAGCCTTGGCAGCCCCTTCTTCTGAACTACAGAAGATTTTGTTAAAGATTTGATCGGTGAGAACATGGTCAACATTGTTGATGCAGACTTGTAGATATCTAGATGAGACCTCTTTAATAGATGATATGGATTTCATTGTCTCCTCCACATAAGCTCATGGTTTCATGAAGCAGAGATGAGATAGATTGGATTTATCCAACATCTCTTGAACTCTTTCCCTGACACTGATTTCCTCAGGAGTGGTGCAAGAGATGAAGTAGGTGGGCTTGAAAATTGCTCTTTTCATTGCCTTAAATGCTTCTATATGTTCTTTGTTCTGGGGCCTATAGGTTCTAGAGTAAGGAAGCTCCAATTTTGATCCGTGAATAGTAGTAGTTTCAGGCTCATTAAGCATGGCATTCTTTCTCCCTCTAATGCAAATTGCTCAAGGAGAGGTCTCTTATCCCCCTCTTTGATGGGATCGTGCTTCCTTGTTGAGCCATAGCTGTAAAGGGAAAAGAATGAGCACAATATTAGGTAAGATATAACTTTGTTGAGTACTATTATTGATGAAAGTGTCAATAGAGATGTGCTAAGGAAGAAGTTTTCGACAGGTAAAAAAAATTAATGTTGATTCATCTATCAATCGATGACATTCAAGATATGTAGGTTGACATAATTGTCGAGTATGACAATCAAAAAGGTAGAATCCGTCATCTGAATACAAAATAGGTCAAAAATGTGTTGTGAAAGATGGTCGATAGGATCATCTTATTGACTAACAATATTGCAAGGGTAGACAAAGGTGTCGATAGACATGAACATATACATGGCAAATGGGTGAGAGAATGGATCTGACAGGAGTTCGAAGGATAGATTGTCGATAGAGAAAGTTGACTAAAAGACTATTGATAGGGCGTGTCGACTAAAAGAATCAATAAGAACATCAACGGTCGAGTGAATGGAGAGGCAACAGTTCACTCTAATTAGAAGGCGGTAATAAAATCTTAACTGTAGGTTTAGTATTTATAGCTAAGGTTAAGGTCGGTGAAATTTAAATTGGTTATCTAGATAGCATATTTGATCTAGAAAAAGGTTTTTTGATTGACAAATGTTGTGAGATGGTCAACATATGTGTCGACTAGTAGGTTTGGTAGCTCAACCAAAATGGTCTTGTTGACCTTCTATTTGCAATTTGTTGACCAGGAAATCGATAGATGAAAAACCAAAAGACTGTCAATCAAATCAACTGGAGGGTCAATAGTTGTTTTAAAGGAAAAGGCTATTATTAGTCAGTTGATATCAATCAAGATAGGTGGGTTGATAGGACTGTCGACTGTGGCGATTGAAAAGGGAATTAGAAACTTTCTAAGTAAAATTTGATAAGTTGGATTAGAATTTAAGTCGACAGGTCATGGTAAAATGACTATCTTCCGATCATCATTTCAAAAAGAAATAAAATGATTGTCCACCTTGATTTAGATGTGACAATCTTTATAAAGTTTTGTACAAGAAAAACAAAATTGTCAAAAATAATCTAAATGATAGAAGATATAAATGTTTGGGTTTCCTCACAAGTAGTGCTTTGTTTAAAGCCATGTAGCTTGACTTCTTGAACATCTCATGTGACTTCTAGGATGTCTAGAATCTCCAAGTTTTCCTTTCTGGTGATGGCTTCATCTTCGTAGTACCTCTTTAGTCGGTGACCATTAATTGAAAATGTCCCTAATCTCTCACTGTGAATGTCCATAATTCTAGAGGGATAAATGGTAATCACTGTGAATGGTCCAGACCAATGCGAATGGAGTTTTCTTGGGAAGAGATGAAGAGTAGAATTGAATATAAGAACATTGTCTCCTTTTGAAATGTCCTTTCGCTTGATATGAGAATCATGCCAAATCTTGGTGCACTCTTTGTATATTTTTGTAATTTTGTAAGCTTGTAGATGGAGTTTGTAACACCCCTCCAAGCACATACATGACAGCAGAAGCAAACCCTATGTTGTCCATAACATGGGTCACTCAACTTGTAGGAACATTACAAAACATGATATACATTGTAACAAGATAAATGAAACACCATGCATTAACTCAAAAATAGATTCATACATTATTCTTTAAAAAAATAACATAAAATGTGTCATCTTAAAATCAAACCTAATACGTGTAATTGAAGAAAATCTAAAGCATGAACTGAAACTAAACTAGATAATCTATGGAGTGGTAGATGGCACCCTACCAAGCTCAAGTCTCCTTGATCAACTACACTTGAAGGGATCACTTCAATTCCCTCTTGTTCCTTGATCTAGGGACATCTCCTCCCATGGTTGTGTGAAATAAAGCAACAACATAAGTAAGCGACACTATGAATTTTATAAGAACTGAAAATAAGCATATACTTGAACTAAAAAAACATGACATGGATTAACATTAAGAATTCTCATTACACTTTATCTTTCATTACATCAATTATTAAGAAACATTACTATATGTATTCACTCCATCACTGCCCCGTGGGGCACATCATGCTCAGAAACCCATCATTGCTAGGAAGCCCATAACGACCATAAAAGTCCATCATTGCAAGAAACATATAATAAGTTACTTAATTCTCTTATCTTAAACATTAACATCACTATTCTTATATTGCCATAAATGTAGATTGTCCTCATCCAATAATTGAACCAAAGTGCTCATCAGGACGATTAGGGCTCATCTTAGTTTCACTAAAGTGCTCATCAATACCATAAAGACAAAATAACATAAATAAGAACCATTTACAACTTAAGTGTGTTATCTTAATCATCATGGAATATCTCCCTCTTAATATTGAAATTATCATTACATGATTTACATGATTCTTTCTTCAATTTCTTAACCATTACATGATCATAGCATTAAACTAGTGAGCATCAGTGATAAGCATAGGACTTTATTATTATAGAAAACAACATGCAATACTAAAATTTGAGACATCATCATTATCTTAATTGCATTCATGAACTTGGAAAAATAAGGCATAATCTTAAATTATAGATAACATGAAATTCATTCAAAGTACTTATGCATAGTGGCATGACCAGCTTACCTGGAGCAAGGCAACACCTAATCTCATCTCCCTGGTCTTTAACAAATCCTATGTTCCTGAAATTACATGACTTATATCATATATCACTTTAATATGAGTCTTCTAGGAAAACATGGCGAGACACTTGAATTAGGGTTTGAAAACCTAAAAATCGACTTCCTTATCAGAAAATCTTTCCAACGAGTATTTTTGGGTATTTATTTGATCATCCTATGATTCACTCTGAATTATCAAACCATCGACCAATTAGAAATCATCAAAAATCCACGTGGGCTTGGGATTCGTATCTAGCTAGACCAATCAGGGCTGGTCACACAAGCAAAGGGGGCCTCACAAGGGCAGACCAGCAGGCAAAATAAGAAAAAGGCAAAACCCCCAAAACACCCTTGTCAACTTGATCAATCGATTTTACCCACAAGGGCAACCGGGGATTCTTACCACCAGGCTTCTTTGATCACATGACCTGTTAAACAATGATCTTTAGGAAGAAAACTTGAACTAGAACTTGGGATTTCAAGGGCGATCTCGAGTAACTACCCTACAAATGAGATCTCATGATCCAAGTGATCTCAAAGAGCCAGGAATCTGGCTTTTGTAGTAAATGAAACTCCCTGGGTGGATTTTGTCATGAAAGGTGAGGGAGAAAAGGTCAAGGATCATGAAAGGGGAGGCGAGACAGAGGTTCATTGGTTAACAAAGGTTGGTCTAAGTTTTTTAATCTTTGACAAAGCTGAGGACCTAACCACATAGGGACAAGGACCTCTGTGTCCTCCTATCTTACTAAAAAAATGTGAGCAACAGGGGAATCACTCGAGCTTTAATATGACACCAAAATGAGAATAAAATCAATGTATAAAGCTCACAAAGTATTCGAGAGGTTATCATGATGGTAACCCATCATCTTTGTGGTGCCAAAGGCACTGGAAAGCCATATCAAGGCCAGCCAGTGATGACCAAAAGGTGAGGTTATAGGATTCGATTCTTAGGAAGAGCAACAATCAAACTGGTTATTGTAAAAGGAACAAAAGGTGTCAAGGATGCTTACGAGACGGTGAATTTGTCCGGAGGTGTTGGTGGAAGTTTCTGTGACTATGGGGTAGCGACGAGAGTCCATGCCCAGTTGGGCATTTGTGGATAGGGCACCAAGTCCAAGAAAACCTGGGATCATTGTGCTTGCATGGTGATCCTGTTCTCATCGGTGAAGAAATCAAATTAATTGGGGCATTGTGGGGGCCGTTCGGGGTCAGAGAAGCTTCAGGCTGTCGGAGTCCTATAGAATTGGGGCTTCGGGTGGGGGAGACAAATCAGCGGTCGTCAAATGAGTCTGTCAAGACTTAGACTCTAGGAGAGTCTTTCGATCTGGCTGAAAAGAAAGACAACAAGTTATACACGTGATAGTAGAAAAATCAACTAGAACTTTAGGTTAATCCAGTATATATTCGATTAATGTACCACTAAAACCATGTGTTAACTTTCCTAATTGATTTGAAGGGTCAAATGAATCCCTATTGACTCCAAAATTGAACCACAAGTTAATTGGGACCTCGAGAATCTCCTTATCCAATTAGATTTAGGTTTTCATTAATTTTAGTTCATCAACTTCATATAGGTCACTATTTTAATGCATATATTATCAAAAGGTGACATTAATGAAATTATCCTTTATTTAATGAGTTGTTTGAGCCAAACTTTTGAGGTTAGGAAAATATTTCATTATATATGGGACTTAGCAGTCACATTCTATTTGTTAGATAAAATCATAAGTTTGCAAGTTAGGGTTTCAAATTAAGGATCATTGATAAGTTTGAGATTTTTAGGATGTTACAATTCTACCCACCTTAAATAAATTTCATCCTCAAAATTTTCGTAGACCACTACCCACCTTAGGGTTGTCCATATTCCCATAACATCATAATGTATTATTCAAAAGCTCAAGACTATACACATATATGGTATACGGATAAAGTCATAATCTAAAGGTGATGATCGTAAACCATAACTTGCTCATTTTCCTCCTCCATGTTCATTGCAAAGATCCTTTCCTGTCTCTTAGGAGCTGGGTTCTAGTTTCTGACTTCCTTCCTCTGTATCTTAGGGAAATCTAGCTTTATGTGTCTAGGCTCTCCACAATAATAGCATAATCTAGTACCAAACCTCCATGGGCCTGCATGGACCCTCTTACAAGTCGGGCACTATGTCTTCTCTTGGGAAGCAGGGGCTTCTACCTCAGGAGCCTTCCTCTTATTGTTGGGAGGTTGATGTTGATGTTGGTTGTTCTTCTGAGGACCTTCCTTCTTGTAAGACCTTTTGGGGTGGTCTTCTAGCTCTAGGGAGGCATCTAACGTAGCTTGAAGGGTTATGAGTCCTCAGATAAACTTCTTTGTCATTTGTTGCTCATCATAATCATAATCATACTTCTGTAGGATCTTGAACTTCTTGGCATACTGGGTCACTGTCATGTCACCCACATGAGATAGATTGGCAAACTCTAGCTCCTTCTTCTTTATCATGGCTTCAGACACATAGTACTCCTAGAAGGCTTCAACAATTCCTTCCCATGTAAGTGTAGGTGCATCATCCACTCTTAAGTTGAGAAAGTTCTCCCACCATGTACGAGATACTCCCTTCAACATGTGGGTGGTAAAGCAAACCCTAGATTGTTGAGGGCAATCTAGGTCATGAAAAAAATGATCCATGCTCATAATCCATTCTTCTCCCTTGGTGATGACATAATCCTCTCCTTCTCTAGCAAAGGATTATGGCATGATCTTCAAGAAGTCCACCAAGGTCAGCTTGTAGTGTCTAGGTTGATGTTTTTCTTATCCTAGGGCATTGGTCAATAGTTGTACTAAGTCCTCCAAGTTTTCCTTAGGGTTCCTCCTTGATCCACTTCCCTCACTAGAATATCTAGCACCATCTTCCCTATCCTTTCCCTTGTTAGACCTCTTAGGAGCCATCTAGAAAAAAAAGGTATACATAGGGTTAGAACATTTGAATCTTTATCTTAGTGGCCATCTATTCATTGATATGATACCATATTGTAACACCCCTCCAAGCACATACATGACAGTGGAATGAAGCCCTATGTTGTCCATAACATGGGTCACTCAGTTTGGAGGAACATTACAAAACATGATATACATTGCAAAAAGATAAATGAAACACCATGCATTAACTCAAAAATAGATTCATACATTGTTCTTTAAAAAAAGAACATAAAATGTCTCATTTTAAGTTCAAACCTAATACATGTAATTGAAGCAAATCTAAATCATGAACCAAAACTAAATTAGATAATCTATGGAGTGGTAGGTGGCACCCCACCAAGCTAAAGTCTCCTTGATCAGCTACACTTGAAGGGCTCACTTCAATTCCCTCTTGCTCCTTGATCTAGGAACATCTCGTCCCACGACCATGCAAAACAAAGCAACAATATAAGTAAGTGGCACTATGCATTTTATAAGAACTAAAAATAAGCATATACTTGAACTGAAATAAACATGACATGGATTAATATTAAGAATTCTCGTTACACTTTATCTTTCATTACATCAATGAATTAAGAAACATTACTATATGTGTTCTCTCCATCACTTCCCCGTGGGGCACATCATGCTCAGAAATCTCATCATTTCTAGGAAGCTCATAATGACCATAAAGGTCCATCATTGCGAGAAACATATAATAAGTTACTTAATTCTCTTATCTTAAACATTAACATCATTGTTCTTATCTTACCATCAATGTAAATTGTCCTCATCCAATAATTGCACCAAAGTGCTCATCAGACCGGTTAGGGTTCATCTTAGTTGCACCAAAGTGCTCATCAATGCCATAAAGATAAAATAACATAAAGAGGAACAATTTACAACTTAAGTGCATTATCTTAATCATCATGGGATTTCTCCCTTCTAATCTTGAAATTATCATTACATGATTTACATGATTCCTTCTTCAATTTCTTAACCATTACATGATTATAGAATTAAACTAGTGAGCATCAGTGATAAGCGTAGGACTTTATGATTATAGCAAACAACATGCAATATTAAAATTTGAGACGACATTATCTTAATTGCATTCATGAACTTGGAAAATTAAGGCATAATCTTAAATCATACATAACATGAAATTCATTCAAAGTACTTATGCATAGTGGCATGACCCGCTTACCTGGAGCAAGGCAACACCTAATCTCATCTCCCTGGTCTTTAACAAATTCTATGTTCCTAAAATTACATGATTTATATCATTTAACACTTCAAACACCAGCATAAACCCTAATATGAGTCTTCTCAGAAAAAATGGCCAGACACTCTCAAATTAGGGTTTTTAAACCTAACAATCGACTTCCTTATCAAAAAAGCTTTCCAACAAGTTTTTTTGGTTATTTTTCTAATCATCTTATGGTTCACTTTGAATTATCAAACCATCGACCAATTAGAAATCATCAAAAATCCACGTGGGCCTGGGACCCCTATCTAGCTGGCCCAATCAGGGTCAGTCGCACAAGCAAAGGGGGCCTCACTGGGGCAAACCAGTAGTCAAAATAAGAAAAAGGTGAAAACCCCAAAATACCCTTGTCAATTTATTCAATTGATTTAACCCGCAAGGGCAACTGGGGATTCTTACCCCCAGGCTTCTTTGATCACAGGACCTGGTAAATGATGATCTTCAGGTAGAAAACTCAAATAAGAACTTGGGATTTCAAGGGCGATCTCGAGCAACTACCCTGCAAATGAGATCACATGATCCAAGCAATCTCAAAGATCTAGACATCTAGCTTTTGTGCTAACAAAAACTCCATGGGTAGCTTCCTCCATGGAAGGCGAGGGAGAAAAGGTCAAGGATCATGAAAGAGGAGGCAAGACAGAGGCTCATCAGTTAACAAAGGTTGGTCCGAGTTTGTTAATCTCCGATGAAGCTGAGGACCCAATTGCAGAGGGACAAGGACCTCTATGTCCTCCTATCTTATCGAAAAAATGTGAGCAATAGGAGAATCACTCAAGCTCTAATGTGACACCAAAATGAAAACAAATCAATGTATAAATCTCGCCAAGCATTCGAGAGGTCATCACGAAGGCTAACCCATCATCTTCATGGTGCTAAAGGCACTAGAAATCCATATCAAGGCTAGCCAGTGACAACCAAAAGGCAAGGTTATAGGACCCGATGCTTAGGGAGAGCACAAGTTAAATTGGTTATTATAAAAGGAACAAAAGGTGCTAAGGACGCTTACGAGATGATGAATTTGTCCGGAGGCGTTGCTGGAGGGTAGGATGAAGCTTGGATCACCGAAAACAAACGTCAACTAGGTGGCACTGGCCTAGGGCATGACATATCAAATTGGAAGGAGAGGTTGACTCTATAGGGTTTGATGTTCATTTTTAGACCCTTATTTATAGGTTCAAAGGTTGGTGGAAGTCTCTATGACTTTGGGCCAGTGATGAGAGTCCATGCCCAGCTGGGCATTTCGTGGATAGGGCATCAAGTCCAGGAAAACATGGGATCATTGAGCTCGTGTGGTGATCTTGATCTCATCAGTGAAGAAATCAAATTAATTGGGGCACTGTGGGGGCCGATCGGGGTTAGAGAAGCTTTGTGTTGGGTTTTAGGTGACAAAGAAGGCAGCGGTAACAAAAATTTTCTCTAACCACAAAACCATAACCACAGATAGCATCAATGACTATGAAATAGGAAGGATGGTTTTAGTGAGTCATACCTGGTCTTGAGTCTTGCTCAGTGACAATGCCTCACAACAAGTGCGGTCTTCACCCACCTACCTTTGATGGTGTATGTGCAACTCCTAGTGTTGACCTAGACCGTGGTTGACCGTCTTCCTCCTGAGCGGTAGAAATCTCCCACCTCTATAGATAGTCCACATAGACTATTGGGAACTCTAGTCATCCTATCCCACAGTACACTAGAATGAGTCGTCCCCTTTTGTCGGTGTACTAGTCACCGACACACTCTCCCACAATCAGTTGATGTCCTGTAGTTGTCTTTCCCTCGATGTTCCTCCCTAGACGGGTAGAAATTGCTTTGGCTCTCTCGGTTACCACAACCAGAGAGGACAAAAACTGTGTAGAGCAACTGATGTTCTGAGTTGTGTTTTGATAATCCCCCAGTACCCCTCTATATATAGGAGGGGTCAGGGTCAGGGTTCTCAGCCCTGTGCAATGCATAACTAAAGTGGGAGTAGAAGGGTCTAGAATTTCCATTAACTGATTGCACTGCGGCAGCCGAACCGGTCATTTCACAAACAAGTCGATCGGTTCACCCAATGAACCGATCATTTCACATTCCTAACTCACCTCCAATTGACTTTCCTCTTTCGTTTCCAATTAATACAAAGATCAATTCTTATCCCAATCAAATTGGACAAGTGAAACGAAAAACTTTCTCACAAATTGGGACAACCCAACCTTGCTCGTTTGGTCCAGTCAAACCGACTGGTTCACTAAGTGAACAGGTCATCCCACTGGCCATGAGCCGATCAGTTCACCCAAGGAACCGGTCGCTTGGTGGTCCATATTGTGCAGAACATAGTCAATGTTGTTCTCAATCAATCCGACACTCAAATCAGTTAGTTCAACACTTGAACTTGATGATTCTGAGCCAAGTCAATTGATTGAATGTTTGATTGAGTACCTAAACACCTTTGATAATCAATACAAACATCATTCATGGATAAACTCCTCTTCTAGGTAAATCCTTTGTGTGTGACCCTATAGGTCCCATTTCACATTGGCAGTGAATGTCCATAACTAGCTTATGACATCACAAGCAAAGAGCGGTGCCTAGTCACACATCAGTGCTACCCAAATGAAAAGGAAAGTTAGAGAACAACTTTCAATCCTACAGTTTGTGATTGGTGTTCCAGTGAATGTATAATTCCTTTGTCTCTGATATCCTGAATGAACTCTAGGCATGGAGTTGTCATCCTTTCAGCGTTCATTCATGTTTCTTGATCAAAAGTAGACTGTCTGAGATATATGTGCCATCAATATCACATATTGACTCACATGTGCATGTGCATGCCTTTCTCAGTATCGCTTATCAAGTGGCCATGGACATCATACTCCCGCAGGAGGGACAAATCCCATATCTATCACTCACAGTAAAAACCCCATGTGTTAAAGTCACCCAATCATCACCTTTATAACAATCCATATTTTAGGACCGTGTTTGATGATGTCAAAGTGTACCCAATGGCATGTGATGAGTGCAGTGATTTTAGGTCTAGGAATCACAATCACCACCATCACTATGAGAGCTGACTATGACTACCACGTCATGGTTCCATGTGTCACTCTCACGGTGGGTCTGTCTGATACACTGTTATCTAACATGTATCTATGTGCTTGGTTTGATATCACATATCATGACTAATGAGACTCTGTCATCAACCAAAACACACTCTAGTCTTGTTATGTTATTGTTGTCTATCAATCTTCCACAATGACATTTGACTAGGGACATAACAAGAATATATAAACTCTTATCATCCATTTGATCTCATTCTACATGTCCTTAACCTAAAGACATACATCATTGAGTACTATCATTCTCTAGACATTCATTCTGCTCTATCATTATCTCATAACTAATTTAACGGGAATAAATTGGAAGCTTGCCTTTGATATTTATCAAATCAATCTTAATGCATCCCAATCCAATCATCCTATGATTGGCTCTCAGGGCATACATACCAACAGACTCCCACTTGCATTGGGAGCCAATCACCTTTGAATCATATTCTTAGTGATCTCCAAACATGTCCCACATGTTTATGCTGCTCTAGTGCTAACGCAGTGAGTTAGCAACACTTTGCTTTAGTCGGTATATTGCATGTTTCACATCTCTTCGCTGTATGACATATTGTATGAGATGGAGTTGCCGTAATATGTGATTTGATATTCCTTTCCTAACACTTATCTCCATTGTTTGACTTAGTATTACTACTTGTCATCCATGGTTGGAAAATCTATAAATTCATCTCTATGAACTTCTAGATCCATATAATATCTTCAGTTTTTCATAACACAAGGATACTTGGCATTCCCTTTTAGAATTAAATAGATTTTAAATTAGAACGTTTCCATTTATCAACTCATATTCACTTTTATATTTTATATTTTGTGATCATTTTCTATCATTTCGAAAGATTACATCAGTATAACTCTTTACACCCAACTCTTCCTTATATTACCATAGAACTAGTACTTCATAAGTACCAAACAAGTTCTACATGGTATTCCAGTGACCCTCACTGGAAGTAGACAGATCCACTCATCACATAAGTTAACAGGATGAGCATATCATATTTTCATGTCCAATACAAACAAGATGATGAATGCATATTTTCTTGTCATCTCTAATACATACAAGATGACGGCATGATTACATACATGATAGATCCATATCTATCTATGTGTTCCTATTCTACGTAAGAATTTGGGACACTTGGCATCTAAGATACTAACTCCATGTAACATGGATAAGTTTCTCCCACTGAATTTGTGCATACTGAACTCTTCAGTTTAGATTGCCAATGTATGCTCTCTCTCTACCAGGTCAAGAGGTTTTCAAGAACTATCTCTATAGATCTCTATTCCTATCACATAGGACATTTCTCTATCTTCCCTTAAAGAAGGTATTTCTACACCAGTTTCCATTTTAGAACATTTCATTCCTCGTCATCATGTGGAATTTGAATATGCTCCCACTAAATCTTTGTAATCACATATCCCTTCTTTATTTTGATATATCAGTCAAACCTTTTGACTATATAATCAAAGTAAAAACTTCTAGTTCTGAGTTTCTTGTATTTAATCAATCATATTGATTAATCCCTTGTAACTTATAGACTGCATTTGCATTATTGGATTCATAAAACCCTTCAGGTTGTGTCACATACACAACCTTATCTTATTCCTGCCAGGAATGCAGTTTTAATATCCATATGCTGAATTTCATAGTCTTTCAAGTTCCAACATCAAGCATGATCCTTTCTCTTAATGTCATCCATATCAGTCTCAACTCTTAAGATGCAATTCCACAAATAGGTTTTATCCCAATCAAGTTCTACAATAAGGTCCGACTTTAATTGGTTCACATTGATGTCATTTTGGACTTATGGCCTCAAGCCATGACTCAAAATCTGGTCCCCCAACATCATCTAGATTATTGGCTCATCACATGACCAATTCATCACCTAGATATATGATGTGTATCTTTTACATAAGGAATTTGAGAACCCACAACACTTGTGATTCTTAATCTCCTTTATTTTGCGTAAAACATGTTCTTTAGAAGAGTTCTGTAAGGTTATTTCTTTGATGTTCATGCTCTAACTCTTTAGAGTATGATTCCTTCTTTGATTTAGACATCACTATGCCTTAATCATGAGTTCTCTATGATACATTATCATAATTACTCACAAGGTCCTCAAACATTTGGTTTAAGTATCCCATTCATTGATCTCATCAAAGAATTAATACTTTTACCAAGTTAGTACTTCATTTATGATATTCTTGAACACTTCAAGATATTCATGTTGGTATTTCACTAAACACCATCTGAAGCATTAGAATTTATTCCTATAGGTATGTATATACATCAATATGTATTATAACTAATAAAATAGTCATTCTCCCACTACATCTTGTGAATATTGACTTGTCATCATGCCCAAGACATTCATATCTCTTAATGGTTCACATCCAAAAGAGTTCGGCCTATCCAACAACATGGAAGCTAGAAATAAATTTCTCATAATAATGCTAATTAATTGTTTGAGTCATCAATAACTTTTAGGTATCATTTTATCTTATGCATACCAAGAACCACAAGATAAATAGGGAATTGCCATAAAAGACCATATCTTTAATTTGAAACATCAACTTTATTGATAGACATCCTTTTCAATACAAGATGCAGAAATAAAGTGTTTCTATTTATTGGCAAAATGAAATAGCAGTTCATAACTCTATTACATGCCCTTTGGGCTGAAATAAACTAAAAATTACTCCTATTTATGGCAGCAACACTTGCTCCAATGATGAGTGCTCATTCTTGGTCCTTTCATAAAGGCCATCAATTCTTTTCAGATCCTACATATCATATATGTTAGATCCATATCTTGGTATCATATACCTCAAATAAAGAAGTGTTTTAAGTTTATTTCAAGATATCTGAGGTGGAGATTTCCATCCCCTCCTTCTTCTTCTTATGTTCATCCAAATAGAGAGGGCAATTTCTCCTCCAATGTCCTGGCTCTTGATAATGGTGACATTTACCTCCCTTGTTCACCCGTCCTTTGGCCTTGACAGCTGAAGATGACTTGGGCTGCTGGCTAGCATCAGAACCCTTCTTTGATTTGCACTTGCCCTTGCCTTTAGACTTATCCTTCTTTCTACTGATCAACATCATAGATTTTGGGTTTGTCTTTCTTCATTTGTGCCTCGTCTGTCCTCAACATGCCCAACAACTCTATCAGTGGCCTGTCAAAGTTGTTCATGTTGTAGTTCATCACAAACTGATTGTAGGATTCTAGCAACGATTGCAGTATCACGTCATTAGCCAACTCTTGGCTCAGAGGGAATCCCAATCTTATCAGGTTCTCCACGTACCCAATCATCCTGAGCGTGTGAGGACCAACTGGACCTCCTTATGTCATGACACACTTGAGCAGTTCCCTGGAGACATCATATCTCTCTTGCCATGCTTGGTCTTGATACATATTCTTGAGATGTTGAACCATCTCTATGACGTCCATGTTCTTATGTTGTCTCTGCAACTCATAGTTCATTGATCACAACATCAAGCACTTCCCCAATGTCATCTTCAATATGCTTCTTGTAAGCATCCCTTTCTGCCTTTGGTGTGGTGGGAGCGGGTTCCTTTGGCACTGGTGTCTCTAGGACATAGAGCTTATGCTCTTGAGTGAGAACAATTCTCAATGTCCTAAACCAATCATGGAAATTATTCCCATTCAGCTTGTCCTTCTCAAGGACCGATCATAATGAAAAGTGATTATTGTTGACAACCATTTGTTTTACAAAAAAGAAATTTGTAATTTTAGTCCAAAACTCTTTTGACTTAATTTGATTTGAAAAAATTTGGCAATATAATTAGGCATTAAATTAATTATCATTCCCACTATTTTGTTCAAATTGATAGCCATCACTATCAATTCAGAAGATTGCAGCATACAACCTTCTAGTGATCAAGATCCTAATTTTATCTAAGCCATGTACCAACTAGGTTTGTCACCCACAACTAGACTCTTTCAGGTAGGAAACTTTTTCCAATTACATCATATGCAACTCTTGATAGATGTCATGCGCAACTCCTTGCCATGTTCATCTTTATGCCTCAAGGTTCTTGATCCGATCAAGGTCACCTTGTTAAGTCTGACCCAAATGCCAACACAATGAATATGCACCCTGCTAGGATAGACCCACATATTCACCATCACACTTCCATGAGATAGACGGTGCACCACGCTAGGGTGTGCCCACACTTAGTCGATCAATATTTTCATGTGTGATGCTATTGGAAGGCATCTTAAATTTTATATTATGTTGAAGGGTTTTAATATGCTTATATATATTCATATGTGTATCCAATCACCACATATATAGTATGTATCATATACATGCTATATCCCACAATGAAAACACGCAATAACGATAAAGCAATTATTATGGCCATCCTATTGTAATTCCTTGAGCCACAAGGAATTATGGTCATCTAGGTATACATCACATGCAACTTATTGTTGATGAAGATCTTATGCTTAGGCCATTTCAAGTTTGATCATCTCGTCAAATGACTGATTCGCTTGCCTCCCGGCCGGTCGGTTGGTTGTCTCCAACCGATTGTCTGGCTCCTCCAAACGGTCTATTTGCCAGGTCGTCTGCTCCTCATCAGGCTTCCATTTGCACCATCAGTCGGTAGTCTATCCACCACCCAATCATCTCATGCCTCCATCTACTCATCTGGGCACCCTCTAGTGTTCGACGTAATAGGAAATAAACTATCCTAATTTTACATATCGCATTGGGAAACCCCAAGTTACATTTGGGGGGAGCAAAGGTAGAAGAGAATCTCGAGTTATCTTGAGTTACATTAGGAAAAGAAGAAGAATGCCCGGTGTGCAAATTGAGATGCAAACAACCACAACCAACCAAGCACATAAAGGGGTTTATAGGCCATAACCACACTACACATCCACTGTCAAAACCATTTTGAGCAACACATATCGATTGCATGTATATACCATATCATATATGTAAATATTAGTTTGGCATCATGTGGTATTAATCAAATATTCACATCATCCCTTTAGATATTTGCATCGTATGCAATAAATAAAAGACAGTAAAACCAAAAATTGATCATATCGATTAATCCTAAAACAAAGTATGTTGACGTGGCTTTGATACCATTATTGGGTTTTAGGTGAGGAAGAAGGCAGCGGAAACAAAAAATTTCTCTCACCACAAAACCATAACCACGTATTGCATCAACAAATATGAAATAGGAAGGATAGTTTTAGCGAGTCATACCTAGTCCTGGGGCTTGCTCAAATGGCAGTGCCTCACAACAAGTGTGGTCTTCACCCACTTGTCTTCGATGGTATCTGTGAAGCTCCTCGTCTTGACCTAGACTATGGTTGACTGTTGTCCTCTTGAGCGGTAGAAATCTCCCACCTCTATAGATAGTCCACACAGACTACCGGGAACTCTAGTCATCATGTCCCATAGGACATTAGAAGGAGTCATCCCCTTCTATTAGTGTACTAGTCACAAACACACTCTCCCACAATCAGTTGTTGTCTTGTAGTTGTCTTTCCCACATTATTACTCCCTAGATGGGTAGAACTTTCTTTGGCTCTCTCGGGAACCACAACCAGATAGGACAACAACTTTGTAGAGAAACGGATGTTCTGAGTTGTGTTTTGAGAATCCCCCAATACCCCTCTATATATAGGAGGGGTCAGGGTCAATGTTCTCAGCCCTGGGCAATGCGGGTCTAAAGTGGGAGTAGAAGGGTTCGAAATTTCTACAAACTGATTGCATTGCGGCAGCCGAACCGGTCATTTCACAAATGAACCTATCAGTTGGAAGTGTGAGCCGATCGGTTCACCCAGTGAACTGGTCATTTCACATTCCTGACTCGACTCCAATTTACTTTCTTCTTTTATTTGCAATTAATACAAAGAGCAATTCTTATCCCAATCAAATTGGACAAGTGAAACAAAAAACTTACTCACCAATCGGGACAACCCAACCTTGCTCATTTGGTCCATTCGAACCGACCGGTTCACCAAATGAACCGGTCGTCTCAGTGACCATGAGCCAATCAGTTCACCTAGTGAATCAGTTAGTTGGTGGTCCAGATTGTGCAGAACACAGTCAATGTAGTTCTCAATCAAGTCGACACTCAAATTAGTTAGTTCAACACTTGAACTTGATGATTCTGAGTCAAGTCAATTGATTGAGTACCTAAACACCTTTAGTAATGAATCCAAACACCATTCATGGATAAACGCCTCTACCAGGTAAATCCTTTGTGTGTGACCCTATAGGTCCCATTTCACATTGGTAGTGAGTGTCCATAACTATCTTATGACATCACAAGCAAAGAGCGGTGCCTAGTCACACATCAGTGCTACCCAAGTGAAAAGGAAAGTTGGAGAACAACTTTCAATCCTACATTTTGTGATTGGTGTTCCAGTGAATGTATAATTCCTTTGTCTCTGATATCCTAAATGAACTCAAGGCATGGAGCTATCATTCTTTCAACGTTCATTCTTGTTCCTTGATCCAAAGCAGACTGTCTGAGATATGTGTGCCATCAATATCACATATTGACTCACACGTGCATGTGCATGCCTTTCTTAGTCTGACTTATCAAGTGACCATGGACCTCATACTCCCTCAGGAGGGACAAATCCCATATCTATCACTCACAGTTAAAACCCCATGTGTCAAAGTCACCCAATCATCACCTTTATAACAATCCATATTTCAGGACCGCATTTGATGATGTCAAAGTGTATCCAATGACATGTGATGAGTGTAGTAATTTCAGGTCTAAGAATCAGAATCACCACCATCACTGTGAGAGTTGACTGTGACTACCATGTCATGGTTCCATGTGTCACTCTCACGGTGGATCTGTCTGATACACTATTGTCTAACATGTATCTATGTGCTTGGTTTGATATCACATATCATGACTAATGAGACTCTATCATCAACCAAAACACACTCTAGTCTTGTTGTGTCATTGTTGTCTATCAACCTTCGACAATGACATCTGACTAGGGACATAACAAGAATATACAAACTCTTAGCATCCATATGATCTCATTCTGTAGGTCCTTAACATGAAGACATACGTCATTGAGTACTGTCATTCTCTAGACATTCATTCTGCTCTATCATTATCTCATAACTAATTGAACTAGAATAAATTAGAAGCTTGCCTTTGATATTTATCAAATTAATCTTAATGTATCCCAAACCAATCATCCTATGATTGGCTCTCAGGGCATACATACCAACACTTTTTATTGTCGGGTCCTGTAGAATTGGGGCTTCCGACGGGGGAGACAAATCAGCAGTCGTCAAATGAGTTTGTGAAGACTAAGACTCTAGGAGAGCCATTTGATCTAGATGAAAAGAAATAGAGCAAGTTATGCACATGAGAGCAGAAAAATCAATCGGACCTTTAGATTAATCTAGCATATATTCGATTAATGTACCACTAAAACCATATGTTAACTTTCCTATTTGATTTGAAGGGTCAAATGAAGCCCTGTTGACTCTAAAATTGAACGACAAGCTAATTAGGACCTCTAGAATCTCCCTATCCAATTAGATTTAGGTTTTCATTAGTTTTAGTTCATCAACCTCATATAGGTTACTATTTTAATGCATATATTATTAAAAGGTGACATTAATGAAATTATCCTTTATTTAATGAGTTGTTTGTGCCAAAATTTTGAGGTTAGGAGAATATCTCATTATATCTAGGACTAAGAGGTCACATTACATTCTATGTGTTAGATAAAATCATAAGTTTACAAGTTAGGGTTTCAGATTGTGGATCATTGATAAGTCTAAGATTTCGAGGATGTTACATAGTTCTTACAACTCCCAAAATTGTAAAAAGTGCTTCTCTTTGGCAAGTCTAGCATCCATGTTTAGGGCTTTACTTTCCCAATAAGCTTTGTGTTCCAGTTCCAATGGGAGATAATAAGATTTACCATAGATTAGTCGATAAGGGGTAGTTCATATGGGTGTCTTGTAAGTAGTTTGATATGCCCAAAGGGCATCATCAAGTTTATATGACCAATCTTTTCTTTATTTACTCATTTCTTATCGAGATTTGCTTAATCTTCATGTTATAAGCCTCTACTTGACTTGTAGTCTGAGGATGATACAGAGTAGGTAGCTTATGTTTTACTCCATAATGCATTAAAAGAGCCTCAAATTGTTTAACAATGAAATGTGACCCTCCATCACTGATAATTGTACGGGGAACTCCAAATTGGGGGAATATGATTTTTGTGAACAAATGCATTACCCTCTTGGAGTCACAAGTTGATGATGGTATAGTCTCCACCCATTTGGAGACATAGTCAATGGCCACCAGAATGTATTTGCTTCCAGAAGATGGTGGGAAAGGCCCATGAAGTCTATCCCCCAAGCATCAAAGATCTCCACTTCGATCCATTCAGTAAGAGGCATCTCATTTCTCTTGCTAATGTTCTCAATACGTTGACATGTGTCACATTGTTTAGTGAAAGCATGCACTATTGGTATGTATGCCCTGAGAGCCAATCATATAATAATTGGATTGGCATACATCATGATTGATTTGATATATATCAAAGGCAGGCTTCCAATTCATTCTAGCTCAATCAATTATGAGATATATGATAGAGCAGATTGAACGTCTAAAGAATGACAATACTCAATGACATATGCCTTCAGGTTGAGGACTTGAACAATGAGATCATATGAATGCTAAGAGTGTGTACATTCTTGTTATGTCCCTAGTCAGATGTCATTGTGGAAGGTTGATAGACGACAATGACACATCAAGACTAGAGTGTGTGTTGGTTGATGACAGTGTCTCATTAGTCATGATATATGATATCAAACCAACCACACAAATACATGTTGAAGAACAATGTATCAAACAGACCCACCATGAGAGTGACACATGGAACCATGACATGGTAGTCAAAATCATCTCTCATAGTGATGGTGGTGATTGTGATTCTTAGACCTAAAATCACTGCACTTATCGAATGTGATTGGGTAAACTTTGACATCATCAAATGCAATCCTAAAACGTGGGTTGTTATAACGGTGATGATTGGGTGTCTTTGATGCATGAGATAGACTGTGAGTGATAGATATAGGATTTGTCCCTCCTAAGGGAGTATGATGTCTAGGCCACTTGATAAGTGAGACTGAGAAAGGCATGTGCATGCACATGTGAATCAATATATGATATTGATGTCACACATATCTCAGACAGTCTTCTCTAGTTCAAGAAACATGAATGAACGTTGAAAGGATTACAAATACATGCCTCGAGTTCATTCAGGATATCAGAGACGAAGGAATTATACATTCACGAGAACATCAATTACAGACAGTAGGATTGAAATTCTTTCTCCAACTTTCCTTTTCACTTGGGTAGCATTGATGTGCGACTAGGTACCTCTCTTTGCTTGTGATGTCATAAGCTAGTTGTGGACATTCACTGCCAACATAAAATGGGACCTATAGGGTCACACACAAAGGATTAACCTGGAAGATGAGTTTATCCATGAATGATGTTTGGATTGATTACTAAATAGTTTAGGTACTCAATCAAACATTCAATAAATAGACTTGACTCAGAATCATCAAGTTCAAGTGTTGAACAAACTGATTAGAGTGTCATATTGCTGGAGAACTAAATAGACTATGTTATGCACAATTTGGACCACCAACCAACCAGTTTACTGGGTGAACCGATTGGCTCATGGTCAGTTAGAGGATCGATTCACTCTAGTGAACCGATCGGTTCAACTGGACCAAACGAGCAGAGTTGGGTTATTGTGATTTGTGAGAAACGTTTTTTGTTTCACTTATTCAATTCAATTGAGACAAGAATTAATCTTTGCATTAATTAGAAATGAATAAGGAAAGTCAATTGCAGACAAGTCAAGGAAGTGAAATGACCAATTCACTAGGTGAATCGACCGGTTCACACTCCCAACCAACCAGTTCATTAGTGAACCAATCGGCTCACCTTGCCAAACAACCGGTTCATTTATGAAACCACCAGTTCGCCGGCCGTAGTGCAAATTGTTCATGGAAATTCCGAACCCTTCTACTCCCACACAGACTAGGAACCCTGACCATGCCCTCTACTATAAATAGAGGGGTACATGTGGCTTCTCCAGAGACACAACTCAGAACATCAATTGCTCTGAAAAGTTGATGTCCTATCTAGTTTGGTAACCGAGAGAGCCCAAGAAAGTTCTACCCATCCAGGGAGGAACAACAAGGGAAATACAACTGTAAAAAAGCGACTAGTGGTGGAAGAGTGTGTTGGTGACCAGTACTTTGATAGAAGGGGACAACTCCTTACAGTCTGTTCTTTAGGAAGACTAGAGTTCCTGGTAGTCCATGTGGACTATCTATAGAGGTGGGAGACTTCTGTCGCTTTCAAGAGGATGATAGTCAACCGCAGTCCGGGTCAAGATCAGGAGCTATACATATGTCATCGAAGATAGGCGGTTGAAGACCGCACTTGCTGTGAGGTATAGTCACTGAGCAAACCTTAGGACCAGGTATATCTTGCTAAAACCATCCTTCCCATTATATAGATGTTGATGCGATCTACTTGTTATGGGTTTATGGTCAAGTAAATTTTTTGTTTCTGCTGCCTACTGACCACATAAAACCCAAGAATGGTATCAGATCCATGTCAATACTCTATGTTTTGGGATAATTGATATGATCAGATTTTGGTTTTACCGTCTTTTATTTATTACATACGATGTGAATATTTAAATGACTAATGTGAATATTCAATTAATACCACATGATCCCAAACTTATATATACATATATGATATGGTATATATGCAATCGATATGTGTCATCCTAAAATGGTTTTGATGGTGGATGTATAGCACAATTATGTCCTATAAACCCTATGTGCATGTGTGTGGTTGGTTATGGTTGTTTGCATCTCGGTCTGTGCACCGAGCCCTCTTCTTCTATTATGAAGGTAAGTCGAGATAACTCGAGATTCTCTTCTACCTTTGCTCCCCTTAAATGTAACTCGAGGTTTCACAAAGATTATGTAAAATAGGGTTGCTTTATTTCTTGTTATGATGAAGATTGAAGATGATCGCTTGACAGACCGAGATGACCAATTGAGGAGTAGTTGGTTGATAGATGATAAGCCTATACAACCAGACGAGCCAACCATCTGGAGGAGCCAAACAACTGACTGGAGTAGACCAACCAACCGGCTAAGATGTGAGCTGATCATTCATAGGATGAGTTGATCAACCCAGAACGACTTAAACACAGATCTTCATCAATAACAAGTTGCATGTGATGTAGACCTTAGATGACCATAGTTCCTTGTGGCTCCATGGAACTACAATAGGATGGCTATAATCATAGCTTTATCGTTATTTTATGTTTTTGTTTATGGGATATAGCATGTATATGATATGTGCTATATATGTGGTGATTGGATACATATATGCATATATAAGCATATTCAAACCCCTCAAATATAAATATTAAGTTTAAGATGCCTTCCAAAAGCAACACATATGAAAAGGTTGATCAACTATGTGTGGGCATGCCTTCACGTGGTGCATTGTCTATCTCGTGGAAGTGTGATAGTGGGTATGTGGGTTTGCCTTTGTAGGGAGCATACTCATTGTGTTCGCTTCTAGGAATGGACTTAACAAGGTGATCTTAATAGGATTAAGCACCTTGAGGCATAAAGATGAACATGGCAAGGAGTTGTGCATGACATATATCAAGAGTTACATATGATGCAATTGGAAAAAGTTGCCTACCTGAAAGAAACTAGTTGTGGGTTACAGCCCTCACTGGTCTATAACTTAGAGGAAGTCAGGATCTTGCTCACTAGAAGGATGTACGCTACAATCTTCTGAATTGATATATGAGGGTTATCAATTTGATTAAAATAGTGGGAGCAATAATTAATTAAAGACCTCATTAATATCATCAATTTCCAAATCAAATCAAGTCAAAAGAGTTTTGGACTAAAATTGTGAATTTTTTTTTTGTAGAATAAATGGCTACCAACACCAATCACATTTTTTTGTGATCGGTCCTTGAGAAGGACAAGCTAAATCGGAACAATTTCCACGACTGGTTTAGGACGTTGAGAATTATTCTCACTCAAGAGTGAAAGCTCTATGTCCTGGATACACTAGAGCCAGAAGAACCCACTCCTAATGCACCAAAGGCTGAAAGGGATGCTTACAAGAAGCATATTGAGGATGCAATTGATGTGAAGTGCTTTATGTTGTGCTCAATGAACTATGAGTTGTAGAGACCACATGAGAACATGGATGTCAATGAGATGGTTCAACATCTCAAGAATATGTATCAAGACTAAGCATGACAAGAGAGATATGATGTCTCCAAGGCATTGTTCCAGTGCATCATGACAGAAGGAGATCCAGGAGGCCCTCACATACTCAAGATGATTAGGTATGTGGAGAACCTAACTCGACTGGGATTCCCTCTGAGCCAAGAGTTGGCTACTGATGTGATACTACAATCATTGCCAAAATCCTACAATCAATTTGTGATGAAATACAACATGAAAAAATTTGACATGCCACTGATAGAGTTGTTGGGCATGTTGAGGATAGCCGATGCACAGTTGAAGAAAGACAAACCCAAATATGTGATGATGATCAGCAGAAAGAAGGGAAAGTCTAAAGGCATGGGCAAGGGCAAAAAAAAGAAAGGTTATGATGCTAGCCAGCAACCCAAGTCATCTACAACTCTCAAAGCCAAGGGAGGGGTGAACAAGGGAGGCAAATGTAGCCATTGTCATGAGCTAAGACATTGGAAAATAAATTGCCCTCTCCACATAGATGAACCAAAGAAGAAGAATAAGAAGGAGGGGATGGAAGTCTCCATCTCAGGTATTATGAAATAAACTTAAAATGCTTCTTTATCTGAGGTATATGATACCAAGATATAGATCTAAAATATATGATGTGCATAATCTGAAAAGAAGTGATGACCTTTATGAAAGGGCCAAGAAGGAACACTCATCAACCTTGGATCAAGTGTTACTGCCATAGATAGAAGTACCTTTTAGTTTATTTCAGCCCAAAGGGCATATAATAGAGTTATGAACTGCTATTTCATTTTGCCAATAATAGAAAATTTTTATTTCTACATCTTGTAATGACATGGATGTCTATCAATAAAGTTCATGTTTCAATTTCAAAGATATCATCATTTATGAAAAATGCCTTATTTATCTTGTGGTGCTTGATATGCATGTGATAAAATAATAATACCGAAAAGTTATTGATGCCTCAAACAATTAATTAGCATTATCTTCTAAATAAATGAATGAAAAATGCATCTCTAGGTTCCATGTTGATGGATAAACTAGACTCTCTTGGTTAATGAGCCATTAAGAGATATGAATGTCTTGTTTATTGGGCATGATGACAAGTCAATGTTCACTAGATGTAGTGGGATAATGACTATTCTATTAGGTATAATACATATAGATGTGTATACATACCTATTGGAGTAAATACTAATACTTCAGATATGATATTTAATGAAATACCAATATGAATATCTTGAAATGTTCAGGAGTATCATAAATGAAGAACAAACTTGGTAAAAGTATTAATTCTTTGATATGATCAGTGAACGATATACTCAAACTAAATGTTTGAGGACCTTGTGAGTACTATGATTGTGTATCATAGAGAACTCATGATTAAGGCATAATGATGTCTAAATCAAAGAAGGAATCATACTATAAATAGTAAGAGCATGATCATCAACCAAATAACTAATCTTCTATAATTTTTCTAAAGAACATGCTTTACACTAAATAAATGTACAAATGGAGATTAAGAATCACAAGTGTTGTGGAGTCTCAAATTCCCTATGTAACAAATACACCTCATATATATAGTAGATAACACCTTGAGCTTGATGGATAATGATATCCTACAAACTCAAAGGTGATGAATTGGTCATATGATGATAAGCCAAAATCTATCTAGATGATGTTGTGGAACCAGATTTTGAGTTATGGCTTGAAGCCATAAGATCCAAAATGACTTCCATGTGAACCAAATAAGCTATGACCTTAATGGTAGCACTTATAGGGATAAAACAAATAAGTGCAATTGGGTCTTAAGAGTTCAGACTGGCATGGATAACATTTGAAGAGTTGATTGGTTGAAATGAATTCAAGTGAGTTCAAGGTGTTGAACCTGGTGGTTTTATTTAACCAGCTGTAGTGGCTATAGGCCATAAAGGATCATGCTTGCTATTGGAACTTGAAGACTATGGAATTTGGCATATGGATATTAAAACTGCATTCCTAGTAGGAAAAATGTGAGGTTGTGTACGTGACACACTTGAAGGGTTTTATAATTCCATTAATGCAAATGCAATCTATGAGTTACAAGAGATTAATCAATATGATTGATTAAATACAAGCACCTCATAATTGGAGTCTTTACTTTGATTATATAGTCAAAAGGTTTGACTAATATATCAAAATAAAGAAGGGATTTGTGATTACAAAGATTTAGTGGGAGCGTATTCATATTCCACATGATGATGAGGAATAAAATGAAACTGGTGTGGAAATACCTTCTTTAAAGTTATAAATAGAAATGTCCTATGTGATAGGAATAGATACCTATAGAGATAGTTCTCGAAAGTCTCTTGACCTGATAAAGAGAGAGCATACATTGGAAGTCTATGTTGAAGGGTTCAATATGCAAAGATTAGTGGGAGAAAACTTGTCCATATTACATAGAGTTAGTCTCTCAGATGCCTAGTGTCCCAAATTATTATGAAAAATAGGAACACAAAGATAGATGCCTTATGCATTCACAATTGGATCTATCATGTGTGTAATCATCCCATTATCTTGTATGTATTGGAAATGAAAAGAAAATATATATACATTCATCATCTTGTATGTATCAGACATGATAATATGATGTGCTCCTCCAATTATCTCATATGTAATGGACTGACGAGTGGATGTCTGTCTACTTCCAGTGAGAGTCACTGGAATACCATAAAAGAACTTATTTTATTACTTATGAAGTATTGAAGTATTAGTTCTATGGTAATAAAAGGAAGAGTTGAGTGTAAATGAGTTACACTAATGCAAGTCCGAAATGACAGAAAAATGATCGCAAAATGCAAATATAAATGTGAATATGTGTTGTTAAATGGAAATGTTCTGAGTAAAATTAAAAGGTTGTTTAATTCTAAAAGGAATGTCGAGTATCCTTGTGTAATGAATAGTAGAGGATACTATATGGATCTAGAAGTTCATACGGATGAACTTATAGATATTCCAACCATTGATGACAAAGTAGAAATACTAAGTCAAACAATGGAGCTAAATGTTTGGCCAGGAATATCAGATAGCATACTATGGAAACTCCATCTCATATAAAATGTCATACAGTGAGGAGATGTGAAACATGTAATATACTGACTAAAGCAAAATGTTGCTAACTCACTGGATTAGCACTAGCACAACAGAAACATGTAGGACATGTTTAGAGATCACTAAGAATATGATTCGAAGGTGATTGGCTCTAAGTGAAAGTGAGAGTCTATTGGTATGTATGCCCTGAGAGCTAATCATATGATGATTGGATTGGCATACGTCGTGATTGATTTAATAAATATCAAAGGCAAGCTTCCAATTTATTCTAGCTCAATAAATTATGAGATATATGATAGAGCACAATGAATGTCTAAAGAATGACAATACTCAATGTCGTATGTCTTCAGGTTGAAGATCTGAACAATGAGATCATGTAAAGGCTAAGAGTATATACATTCTTGTTATGTCCCTAGTCGAATGTCATTGTGGAAGGTTGATTGACAAAAATGACACATCAAGACTAGAGTGTGTGTTGGTGGATGACATTGTATCATTAGTCATGATATATGATATCAAACCAAGCACACAGATACATGTTAGAGAACACTATATCGGATGGACCCACCATGAGAGTGACACATGGAACCATGACATGGTAGTCAGAATTGTCTCTCATAGTTATGGTGGTGATTGTGATTCTTAGACCTGAAATTATTGCACTTGTCGAATGTGATTGGGTACACTTTGACATCATCAAACGCAATCCTGAAACATGGGTTGTTATAACTGTGATGATTGGGTGGCTTTGATGCATTAGATAGACTGAGAGTGATAGATATGGGGATTTTTTCCTTCTAAGGGAGTATGATGTCCAGGACACTTGATAAGTGAGACTGAGAAAGGTATGCACATGCACATGTGAATTAATATATGATATTGATGTCATACATATCTTAGACAGTCTACTATTATTCAAGAAACATGAATGAACGTTGAAAGGATGACAACTCCATGCCTCAAGTTCATTCATGATATTAGAGAGAAAGGAATTATACATTTCATTGGAACACCAATCACATATTGTACCATTGAAAGTTGTTCTCCAACTTTCCTTTTCACTTGGGTAGCACTGATTTGCAACTAGGTACCACTCTTTGCTTGTGATGCCATAAGCTAGTTGTGGACATTCACTGCCAACATGAAATGAGACCTATAAGGTCACACACAAAGAATTAACCTAGAAGAGGAGTTTATCCATGAATGATGTTTGGATTGATTACTAAAGTGTTTAGGTACTCAATCAAATATTCAATCAATAGACTTGACTTAGAATCATCAAGTTCAAGTGTTGAACCAACTGATTAGAGTGTCAGATTGATTGAGAACTGAATTGACTGTGTTCTACACAATCTGGACCACCAACTGACTGGTTCACTGGGCGAACCGATCGGCTCATTGTGAGTGAGATGATCGGTTCACTCTGGTGAACCGATCGGTTCAACTGGGCCAAACGAGCAGAGTTGGGTTGTCCTGATTTGTGAGAAGTTTTTCATTTCACTTATTCAATTCGATTGGGACAAGAATTAATCTTTGTGTTAATTAGAAACAAATAAGGAAAGTCAATTGAAGGCAAGTCAAGGAAGTGAAACGATCGGTTCACTAGGTAAACTGACTGGTTCACACCCCCAACCAATCGGTTTACTAGTGAACCGATTGGCTCACCTTGCCAAACAACCTGTTCATTTATGAAACGAAAGGTTCTCCTGCCACAGTGCAAATTGTTTGTGGAAATTCTGGACCCTTCTACTCTCGCACAGATTGGGAACCCTAACCCTTCCCTCTACTATAAATAGAGGGGTACAGGGGGCTTCTCCAGAGATACGACTCAGAACATCAGTTTCTCTACAAAGTTGTTTTCCTCTCTGTTTTTTGGTTATTGAGATATCCCAAGCAAGTTCTACTCATCCAGGGAGGAACAGTAAGGGAAAGACAACTGTAGAAAAGTGATTGGTGGCAGGAGAGTGTGTCAGTGACTAGTACACTGAAATAAGGGGAAAAGTCCTTCTAGTCTATTCTTCAGGATGACTAGAGTTCCCAATAGTCTGTGTGGACTATCTATAGAGCGGGAGACTTCTGCCACTCAGGAGGGCAATAGTCAACTACAGTCTAGGTCAAGATTAAGAGCTACACATACACCATCGAAGATAGGTGATTGAAGACTGCACTTTCTGTGAGGTATAGTCGTTGAGCAAGCCTTAGGACCAGGTATAACTTGCTAAAACCATCCTTCCCATTATATAGATGTTGTTGTGATCTGCTGGTTATGGGTTTATGGTCAAGTAATTTTTTGTTTCTGCTACCTACTCTGACCATGTAAAACCCAACATGCACATCTTTAAATATAGTTGGCCAATAAAAACTAGACTTTAGGATTTTCGATGTTGTCTTATCAGTACCTAGATGTCCTCCATAGGGGGATGAATGAAATTTCTGTAAAATTGACCGAGCTTCATCGTGATCCACACAATGATGATACACACTATCTGCACACTTTCTAAAAAGGTGGGGATCATCCCAAAAATTGTTCTTTATGTCAGAAAAGAACTCCTTTTTATTGTAAGTCATCCCAGGAGGTGATTGATCACATGCCAAGTAATTGTAGAAATCGGCATACCGTTGAGTTACTTGATCAAGAGAATGAATTAGAAGTAAGGATTCATCTTGATATGATTTGTTGATGGAAAGTGGATTGTGTTCGTGTACCCTTATTCAAGAGAGATGATTAACAAAGACATTATCTAGTCCCTTTTTGTCAAAAATCCCATGATAAAATTCTTGCAAGAGGAGGGCCCATTTGAGGATATGTAGTTTGGTGTCTTTCTTTAGCATAAGATACTTAATTGCTCCATGATCAGTATAGATTGTCACTTTCCTACCTAACAGATAAGATTTGAATTTATAAAAGGCATAGACGATGGCTAACATCTCTTTTTTAGTAGTTATGTAATTAATTTGAGTGTCATCAAGAGTTTTGTTGGCATATTAGATAACATGATGTTTCTTATCCTTCTTTTGTCCCAGGACAACCCCAACTATATAATCGCTAGAGTCACACATTAACTCAAAGGGAAAGTCCCAATCTGGAGCTTGCATAATGGGAGCAGTGGTCAAGGCATCTTTGAGGGTATTGAAAGCCTTCTGGCACTCTTCCTCAAAGAGGAATGGAGTGTCCTTCACCAAAAATTTGTACAAGGGTTTTGCAATCTTAGAAAAATCCTTGATAAAATGATGATAATACCCTACATGTCCTAGAAAACTATGGAGAGAAGATATTGAAGAAGGAAGAGGAAGTTTAGAGATGGCCTCTATTTTACTTTTATCCACTTCTATACTAGCTTTAGACACCTTATGTCCCAAAACTATTCCTTCTCGTACCATAAAATGGCACTTCTCCCAGTCGAGAACTAGCTTCTTTTCTTCACATCTCTAGAGAACTAAGGATAAATTCTTTAAACATTCTTCAACCGATGACCCATACATTGAGAAATCCTCCATGAAGACTTCCAAGACATTCTTCTATTAGATCAAAAAATATAACTGACATTCACCTTTAGAAGGTGGCAGGGGCGTTTCATAGACCAAACGACATACAATGAAAAGCATATGTCCCATATAAACAAGTGAATGTGGTCTTTTCCTGATATTCTGGGTGGATAAGAATTTGATAAAACCTAGAATAACCATAAAGATAACAAAAGTGAGAGTGATGCACTAACCACTCTAGAACTTGATCAATGAAAGAAAGAGGGAAATGATCCTTACATGTTGCTACATTCAATAATTTGTAGTCAATGCACATACACCAACCAATCACTGTATGAGTGGCTAATTCTTTTCCTTCATTGTCTTTTACTAATGTCATCCCTCCTTTCTTGGAAACCACATGAATCGAACTTACCTAATTACAGTCACTAATACCATAGATAATATCATCATCAATTAGTTTGATGACTTCTTTATGTACGACCTCTCACATTTTGTCATTCAATTTTCTTAGACCCTACACCCATGGCTTTGCATCATTGCCAAATTTGATTCTATGCATGCATATTTTCGGTCTGAGACCGTTGATATCATCTATACAACACCCAAGAGCCTTCTTCCTAGTCTTCAATTTAGATAAAAGTTGATATTACTGATTGGAAGGTAGTTTTGCATTAATAATCATCAAATTTCTCTTCTCCTTATCAAGAAATTTGTAATTTAGACCTTTGGGGAGGGGTTTGAGTTCTGGCAGTGGTTTTACAACTGAGTCATCTTTTAGTTCACGCTGAAGAGAAACATATTTTACTATTTTGATATCTCCTTGAAATTCTTCTTCTTTGTTTGTGGCTTCCAAGTATGCTAAGATTTCTTCGACCTCAGGATCATCAAATCTTGAAGTAAGATTGATTAGAGCTCGCAGTAGGGGGTCGACTATAGCATTGTGTTCTTCTATTTCTGCAAATAGCTTATTGCAACAGTCAGCGAAGTAGATTGTTTCTACTGAGGAAGGGTCCCTCATATGATCAAATATGTACAAGTTGATAGATTTGTTCCCAACACTTATCGTGATTAACCCATCTACAACATCAATCTGTGCTCATGCTATGGAAAGGAAGGGTCATCAAATGATCATTGGACATGTGGGGTCTTCCACTAAGTCAATATTGACGACTTCACAAGGAATAAAGACATTTTCTATCCTTATTGGTACATCCTCCACCACTCCAACTAGTTGGGTATAAGAATTATCTACTAAATGAATTCTCATACTGCACTTAATAATGTTGGTGAGGCCCAACTTGGCGGCAAAATTGTAGGGCATGAGACTGATGTTGGTCCCTAGATCTACAAGACCATATCTTGTTCATGTATCTCCAATGAGGAATGGAATAGTAAAGGCAGCAGGGTCTTTTTGTTTCATCAGCATATTGGATTGACAAAAAGTGTACGTCGTCTTTGTAAGGCATATCGTCTCTAATTCACCCCTCTTTCTCTTATCTATGATGGGATCCTTCAGAATTTTGGCATATGTAGGCATTTCATCTATAACGTCAAGAAGGGGGATGTCCATATGAATATTCTTGATAGTGTCTAGGAACTTGGTATATCTCTTCTCTAACTTCTCTTTGATAAAGCGATGAGGAAAAGGGACTCCAGACGATACTTCATTTGTTTTCAATGATGGAATATAATTTGTGGCCCCCTTTGACTTTTTGCACACTAGGATGTTCTTTGGACTATTATTGACTCCATCAATGATCAGTACTTTAGGTTATGGAATATAAGTGGAACTCCTAGAGTGATGTGTGGTCATTCTTGCTTTCTCATTCTTGGGATTTTGTTCAGTGTTGGATGGAAATTGTCATGTTGATCTTCAAATTGAGGTAGAAAGAGAAGCTAGTTGCTGACAGATCATCTGATTGTGGGTTTTAAGATCACTTATCTAAGTGTTCATACTACTCATTTGCATCTGAATGTTTTCCAAAATGTTATTGTTACTCATTATACATTCCCCCATCTTCTCAGTTAAAGATTCCAAACTAGATATGGACTTCTAATGTTGTTGAAAGAGGCTCCTCCTTTTCCCGTTGAAAGCTCCCTGCTATTTTGGTTGTGGCTAAGGTCTGGTTTGTTTAAATCCGAGTGGGGTTCCTCTACCCATTGTTTGAGAAGGTTGATTTAGTTGCAATGAGTTTTCTGCTACATAGATGTTCCCATACGAGAATCCAGGATGATCGGATTGTTTGTAATTCACATAAGACACATTCTCAGTCTGAGTGTCCTCAGCTTCATGAGTGTAAATATAGTGATCTACATCATGACCACCTTCTCCACAAGTGAAACATTTGATTGACGTCTCAGTAAAGTATCTAGAATTGACTCTCTTTAGGTTTTGGACATTGTATGACATCTTATCAAGTTTGTTCTTTAGTTTTTCCAGTATCTTTGAATCAAGAGAATCACTAATAGTGGATGTAGTTGCTATAGAATCCCTATCATAGTCACATCTTTCTTGGAGAGTAGCAATGTTATTGATTATCCCTTTGGAGGTTTCAACATCATGTTTCATGAAATCATTGCCAGTTGTGGCTCTTAAAGATGTTCTCTTAGTGGAGGTAAGACTCTCATAAAAAGTAGTAATGATAAACCCATCGTCATATCCATGAAGCAGACAGTCTCTCAAGTACTCTTGATATCTTTCTAATGCATCATGTAGGCTTTCGGTGTCTTTCTACCTAAAATTGGTAATCTTAAGCTTACACCTAACTATTTTCTCAACTGTATAAAACTTGTTCACAAAGGTTTCAGATAGTTGTTTCCATGAAGTAATGCACTGATACCATTATAGGGCTTTGTCCTAAAGTGAGAAATAAAAACCTTCATATAGATGACATCTTGAGGTACTCTTTTCACACTGAGAGTATTACAAATATTTTTTAAGGCATATGTATGATGATAAGGGTTTTCTTTGACAAAATTTCCCCCAACTATTTGATTTTAAATCATGTTGATGAACCCAGGTTTCAACTTGAAATTTGTTGCTGGTACGCGAGGAAGGACTATAGTATCTTTGTTTTCATTGACACAACCTGTGACCAATGAATGTAGAGAGGGCTTTTCTTTAGGGACATGGGCATCAGGTGATCCATGTGCCACCATTTGATCAATGAGGAGAATATCTACCTCTGGAAATTCAGCGAGGAACTCCAGGATTGGTAAGAGATGATAGTAAGCTATCTATAAGCAAAATATTGAACAAATTAGAGTCAAAGACTAGAAACGTGACCAATATTTTGGCAGATAGGTAGTAAAAGGATGTGCTAATAAACTTTTTGCAAAATTTAGAAGCAATGACTAGTGCCAAGCAGACCACATGTTTTTAAAGATCATCCATTGCCTTGTCCCTAAAAATGGCATCAAAAGTTGATCACTCTTTTTTATGGGTCAAAAGTGTAAACACGATTGTCCAATCAAAGATATCAGACTTTAAATTTATACCTGACTACAAGAGACATCCACAACTCAATACAAAGTCCTTGTAGTAGTATAGGGTCGAACATAGGGACAAGGAGAATAATAGAGAGAGAACGCAAAATCTTGGCTTAGTCTAATCTAAATAAAGAACAAATTGATGGTGTTCTGGTTAAGGAACAGATTAATCTAATTTAAGCAGTAAACCTAAGTTATGATAAATTAAAGAAGAAACAAAGATAAACTGAGAAATCAAGTTAAAAGGGACTTGGATTAGGTTTCACCAATCAAGCCAACCAGAACTATGTAAAGATTTCACTCCTATGTTATATATGCTCTCTACTTATTTTGCAAACAGCCATAAGAAAATATATGTTCCTTCTCTCAAGATCCAGGCAAATTTCTATCTATTGGGGTTCTCTCTCTCGAGGTAATAATTGAAAGATCAAGAAAAAAATGTATCACTTTTGTTATAGAAACTCCCCACTCTCATGTTTTGTTACTATCCTATACTCCAGATCTAGTTGAAATTATTCTCTCAAATTATATTCATATCAAACTTCAGAAGAGGGTAGCTAATCATGAAACAAAGCAATAAAACAAGAGTATAAGAACAAAACCTTGAAGAACATATACCATAAAATAGAAAGATGAACAATTACAAGGTTGGGAGGGCATGTCGGCTACTCCCAACCCAAGTTATGGAAATTAGCCATGCATGGATGAAGAGACGAAAAGAGTACAACTAGAATAAGTCATGATAAAGAAAGGTGATGGAGGAAATTGATTGTAACATACCAAATTCTGAAATTTTGTCTTTTGACACTCTTTCCTATCTTTTCCTTTCATTTCTATCCTTATTGGCCTTTCTGTTTAATTAGTGGAATTTATAGTAGTTTAGTGAACATTTATTCACTAATTATACCAATGGAACGGTTTATGCACAACTACCTCAGTGAAAGCTTAATTACCATAATTAAGGGCTCTAAACCTTAATCTAACTTTTTTTATGCGATTTGAAAACATAAAATATGCCACATAACTCATTTTAGTGGTAATATGAAGGTAAGAAACTTAATTGGATGAACAATTTAGATAATGGGCCGTTAATGGGCCATATGACATATCTCGTAAAAATAAGTCTCAAAAGAAGAAACAAACTTCAAATTCGAAATCTACATATCAAAATTAGCCTACATGTCAAATTTCATCTAATTTGGACAACCTTGAAATATTTGGATAAGTTTAGTAGAGAGAAAATTAGTAAAAGGCATAAGTAATGATTAATGTGCTTATATAAATTCAAAATATGGAAATAATGGCAAATTTATATTCTACACATCAAAGATAACTTGTGGATGAAGTTTGGTCCAATTTGGATGTTGTTTGTGCATGTTATGCAATTATATGCACATTCTGGACTTTTATGCAATTTACCCAATTGAGATGTTTTCATTGCAAATTATCACCTCAATTTTAATCCTTATATATTGCCTTACCATTCATGAGATTTTGAACCAGGGGAAACCTGGTTGCACCTTGGTTTGAAGGTGTTACTTTCTAAGGGCGTTATAGGGATTACCCTCTTTATAAATGTGCTTATCTTTAAAAGCTATCAACCAATGGGGTTATTTCTTTGTTTGAAGGACGGTGGGAATGTCCTATAAGGATCTAGGGGCTCTTAGGACCGACCTTTGGTATGCAAGAAGAGTCTATGAGCTGTCCTCTTGCATGGCCATGAAGCCTTAGCCTAAGGATACATGGAAAGTCACATAGACACCTCATGCTTGCCCCCTTCTTTATAAAGCCATGCCTACCCCTTCCCACCTCCCAATCCAAGAAGCAATCCTATACTTCTCTTTATTATAGCTTATATCATCATCATTTATATGTTTGTCCACGAATTTTCTGTCCCAAGGTAAAAGAAGGTGTCTACCTTGGTGAAGAAGGCTCCTAGGGTTCCAAATTTCTCTATTTTGGATTTCTTAAGCTCCTCCTTGGTGATTTTGACCAAAACTAGTAAGAATCCTCCTTTTCTTCCCAATTTTCATTCTGTTAGTATCCTATTACCTTCTTCCAGGTCAGAACCATGACCATACATGGTAAAACTCCACCTATAACCCTAAAACATTTCATCTCCATGCTCTTTTGCTAGGGTTTGCACCTTTAAAGTGAAGAAGGTGATCTTTGCTCAAGAAAGGAGCTTGGCTTGGAACAACCATACCTTCTAATCTCAGGATCCTTTCTGTTTGGACCTTCTTAACTTCTTATAGGAAAGTTTTGATAACCCCCTTCTCATATATTGCTTAGTACATGCTTAAAACTCATGCTTCAATGTTTAAAATCGATGATCTCCATCTCTTTTTACCATGTTCTTCTAAGGTTTTGGTTTCTTGCTGTTTTATCTTCTCTGGAAGCTCTAGTTTGGTTACCTATGCAACTTCAAACCTGATCTTGGGTCAAATGGTGTTTTCTCCCTCTCCCTCTATCTTCAATTATCTCGATCGGTTTGATGATGTGGCAATTTCCTAATGGTCAGTATTAAAAAATTCATATCTTCTAAACTGCTTATCCAAATTTGACAAATAAATATTTTTGGAATTTTAAAATTAATCTATATCTAATAAAAATATTTTCAAGGTCTGATTTCATGGTTTGACGAAGGGTGATTTTTGTAAAATGAATGTAATGCATAAAATCCATAAAACTAACATCTTAATTATCATAACTCCAAAATTAATATAAAAATATGTTTTCTTAATCAGAAGAATTTAATAAACTTATTGGTGATATTTTAAGAGTCTAAATCCTATTTTTTCTAAAAAGGTCTAAAATTAGGGTTTCTATACATTAATGTGCACTATGTACTCTAATACAAGTTAATACATTGAAAATAGGCAAAGTGGAACTTGGACTCAATTAAAGTGGTGAAAGTTAGTAATTAATATCGGTAAGAGAGGTATGTGCATTTACACCTTAAGTTGGGAATAATTTTGCCTTAACCTACTTTTCTATAATGAAGCTCTATTGAACCCTATTTCATATACTCTTGAATATTTTGCTATACTTATAAATTGGTTTTGGAACATTATTCTTGGGTCTTGGTACCCCACTTCTATGCTTATTGATTCATATGATTATTATTGTCATGACTACTTTTTCTAGATTGTGGATTTATGTTCTATTTAATTTAAAGTAGTGGTACTTATGTACAACCACCCACATAGGGCATGTATTTAATCGCCCTGGGGAATGTTTTTATTCTCCCCTATATAATTGTGTAGGTGACTAGGAACGTCTTATTCTCCCCTCACCTATAGGTTAGAGGTCTGGTAGGTGCCTCAACCCTACTTAGTTAGGTAGACATAATTATCGTACATGCAAATCCTTTTTATATAATTATTAATGGAAAGTTTCTTTTGAATATAGCCTCATACTCTTGTTCTATTCATCTTATGATGAAATCTTAGCCTTTACTTTCATGTTATTTCCTTATCTTTTGTTCTTATTCATTATTTGACACATACCTTGTATTTCTCTCTCTTGTTGGGTGATTTCCCAACCACCCAGGTTTAGATCGAGGTGTTGAACATGACCAAGGAGAACATAGCTTCCAACATGGACCTAGCTCTTGGAGATGTTGCTTGGAGAAAAGATTGTAGTAGTCTAGACTTCCCTCTATCTAGATCTTGATTGTGTGTCTTGATGTAAACCCTAATGGGAGAATTTGATGTATTTTTGTAAACCTTTTAAGAAATTGAATATAGTCTGTTATTTTTTATTCCGCTGCTTTCTAATGGTCTTTTGTATGCCAATATTTAATAAATTTGGAAATTGTATACCCATTCCATCATACCTTTGAGAGGGTTTAAAATGGATGTAAATTCTTCAAATTTTTAGTAAAGGGGTGATTTCACTCCCTTACAACATGGTATCAGATCCCATGGTAGTCAAAATCTGACTATTTTAGTTTTGTCTCTCTAATTAGAATCCCTACCTTACATAGTTCCTTTAGGTGACATGGTTGACCTATAGTTGATCTATAAATGATGAAAGTTTGATTTAGGACCCTATAGTTCCACATTAGTATCATGATGAATAAAACCCTAAAATACTCATAACTAAATATGCATAACTTAATGTTGTTTAGGTTTTCCTTTAGGAAACTATTAGGGCATGAAGTTGAAGCAAAGGTGTCTAGAAAGGATTAGGTTTTGGGGGCTAGCAATATTTTCCTCCGTGCCACTTGCTTGGTTTACGAGGACTCCCAGATCCATATGATACTGGCCTGGCCTAAGCTGAAATGGATTGTCTGAAATAGTTTGCTTTTAGGCAATAGTGACCTTAGATATCTATGTTGTATATCTTTAGAAACCCTAACCCCATACTTAGGAGTTTTTGTGCTTGAAACCATATTGGGGTCCAAACAAGTTATAGTTATAGCCTAACATGCTTGTTTATATATTAATGAAAATATAATGATCATCTGAGGAATAATTTATATGTTCAAACCCTAATGAATACCTAATGCACATAATATGAATAACTCACATATTAATTCTAACGGATATGCATGGTGTTGCCCATGTCATAAACCAATAAACCCAAATGAAATGACAAGTAAGATAATTGTAACCTAATCTTGGACTTAATATGAGCTAAGTAAAATATAGTGATCATAGTAACTTGAACCCTAAGTTGTAATCATCTAACCTTAACATATACATCCTTAATGCCTTTCATGATACATTAATGACATTAGGTGCCATAATCAGTTAACATACTTTCATACACATAAATGATATATATAATCATCTAATCACATAATAATCAAGTCATCAATATGAAATGCATGGTATGTTACCTTGTTATCTAATATACACATCATTAGTCACTTAATGTAAATCAATTTGTAAAATGCCTCACCTTGATCATTAAAATACATGGAATGCCTTCAATATGAATATGAAGTGATTCGATTCACATAAATGTGCAAATCAATAATATAAATAAATATGAGAAAATGATTAATGATGACATTAATGTGAGCAATAAAGATAATGTGGTAATGAGATAACATTTAATATAAATATATGTAATTTATGTGACATAATTTGGATTGAATGAAGACTCAATGATAAATTGAATATTTCATGCAAAATAATTCGTTATAACTTATGTGGTGATAGTATAAGGATAATGAAGTCGAAGTTCAAAATATTAAGGATAATGATCAAGTATATTGAGAGAATTGAGTAACCCATACTTTTGTTGAAATTCTTAGTAAGATAAATGAGAAATATATATGTATATATACGATGTTTCATGGATGATAATGAAATATAACTTCCTTGCTAATAAAGTGATTATGACATGCCATAATTAAAATAATGGTGACAATGTGATATCATAATGAATATAATGTTAATGAGCCAAAAATGTAAATAACGTTAAATCTCCTAAAAAGAATATCTAAATAATGGAACCTAGGTGATCCTTGAGAACTTAAGCTATGTCAAGATGCTTGTGGAGTATATGTTGATGAGTTGTTTGGTGAAAGTTAAGGTTGGAGAAATAACTTGAAGTTTTGTGATGAGATGTTGCACAATCACTCTTCCCTTATTGTGATTTCAAGGACGGAATCCTCTTTAAGGGGTGGAGTGTTGTAACATACCGAATTCTTAAATTTTGTCTTTTGACCCTCTTTCCCATCTTTTCCTTTCATTTCTATCCTTATTGGCCTTTCTATTTAATTAGTGGAATTTATAGTGGTTTAGTGAACATTTATTCACTAATTATACCAATGGAACGGTTTATGCACAAATACCTCAATGAAAGCTTAATTACCATAATTAGGTGATCTAAACCTTAATCTAACTTTTTTGATGTGATTTGAAAACATAAAATATGCCACATAACTCATTTTAGTGGTAATATGAAGATAAGAAACTTAATTGGATGAATAATTTAGATAATGGGTCGTTAATGGGCCATATGACATATCTCATAAAAAGAAGTCTCAAAAGAGGGAAAAAAACTTCAAATTCGAAATCTACATATCAAAATTAGCCTACATGTCAAATTTCATCTAATTTGGACAACCTTGAAATATTAGGATAAGTTTAGGAGAGAGAAAATCAATAAAGGCATAAGTAATTAATAATGTGATTATATAACTTCAAAATATGAAAATAATGGAAAATTCATATTATACACATCAAAGATAACTTGTGGATGAAGTTTAGTCCAATTTGGATGTTGTTTGTGCAGGTTATGCAATTATATGCACATTCTGGACTTTTATGCAATTTTACCCAATTGAGAGGTTTTCTTTAGAAATTATCACCTCAATTTTAATACTTAGATATTCCCTTACCATTCATGAGATTTTGAACCATGGGGCACCTGGTTGCACCTTGGTTTGAAGGTGTTACTTTCCAAGGGCATTATAGGGACTACCCTCTTTATAAATGTGCTTATCTTTAAAAGCTATCAACAAATGGGGTTATTTCTTTATTTGAAGGACGGTGGTAATGGCCTATAAGGCTCTAGGGGCTCTTAGGATCGACCTTTGGTATGCAAGAAGAGTCTATGAGTTGTCCTCTTGCATGGCCATAAAGCCTTAGCCTAAGGACACGTGGAAAGTCACATAGACACCTCATGCTTGACCCCTTCTTTATAAAGCCATGCCTACCCCCTCCCACCTCCCAATCTAAGAATAAATCCTATCCTTCTCTATCTTATATCTTATATCATCGTCCCTTCTATGCTTTTCCATGAAGTTGTTGTCCCACGGTAAAAGAAGGTGCCTACCTTGGTGAAGAAGGCTCCTAGGGTTCCAAATTTCTCTATTTAGGATTTCTTAAGCTCCTCCTTGGTGATTTTGACCAAAACTAGTAAGAATCCTCCTTTCCTTCCCTATTTTCATGCTGTTAGTATCCTACCACCTTCTTCCAGGTTGGAACCATGACCATACATGGTAAAACTCCACCTAGAATCCTAAAACATCTCATCTCCATGCTCTTTTGCTAGGGTTTGCACCTCTAAAATGGAGAAGGTGATCTTTGCTCAAGAAAGGAGCTTGGCTTGGAACAACCATACCTTATAGTCTCGGGGTCCTTTCTGTTTGGACCTTCTTACATTCCTATAGGAAATTTTTGATAACCCCCTTCTCATATATTGCTTAGTACATGCTTAAAACTCATGCTTCTATGTTTAAAATTGATGATTTCCATCTCTTTTCACCATGTTCTTCTAAGGTTTTGGTTTCTTGTTGTTTTATCTTCTCTAGAAGCTCTAGTTTGGTTACCTATGCAAGTTAAAACCTGATATTGGGTCAAATGGTGTTTTCTCCCTCTCCCTTTCTCTTCAATTATCTCGATCGGTTTGATGATGTAGCAATTTCTTATTGGTCAGTATTGAAAAATTCATATCTTCTAAACCGCTTATCCAAATTTCACAAATAAATATGTTTTGGAATTGGAAAATTAATATATATCTAATAAAAATATTTTAAAGGTCTGATTTCATGGTTTGACGAAGAGTGATTTTTGTAAAACGAATATAATGCATAAAATCCATAAAAATTACATCTTAATCATCTCAACTCCAAAATTAATATAAAAATATGTTTTCTTAATCATAAGAACTTAATAAGTTTATTGGTAATCTTTTAAGAGTATAAATCTGAGTTTTTCTAAAAAGGTATAAAATTAGGGTTTCTATACATTAATGTGCACTATGTACTCTAATACATTTTAATACATTGAAAATAGGCAAAGTGGAACTTGGACTCAATTAAAGTGGTAAAAGTTAGTAATTGATATTGGTAAGTGAGGAATGTACATTTACACCTTAAGTTAGGAATAATTGTGCCTTAACCTACTTTTCTATAATGACGCTTTATTAAACCCTATTTCATATACTCTAGAATCTTTTGCTATACTTATAAATCAGTTTTGGAACATTATTCTTGGGTCTTGGTACCCCACTTCTATGCTTATTGATCCATATGATTATTCTTTCCATGAATACTTTTTCTAGCATGTTGATTTATGTTCTATTTAATTTAAAGTAGCGGTACTTATGTACAACCACCCACAGAGGGCATGTATTTAATCGCCCTGGGGAATGTTTTTATTCTCCCCTATATAATTGTGTAGGAGACTGGGAATGTCTTATTCTCCCCCACCTACATGTTAGAGGTTCGTTAGGTGCCTCAACCCTACTTAATTAGGTAGACATAATTATCTTACAAGCAAATTGTTCCAACCCCAATTTTGGGTTTTTTTGGTGAGAACTGTAATTTCTCATAATAAGGATATTTGAACAAATAATGATATGATTTGTTTGGAATACATGGATTTCACTTACAATAGCCTTGATCATTGTGTTGTGGGATTTATTGGCTGTTGGGCCCAAATAACAAGAAAAATTCAATTAGTAAATGAATAATTGAATATTGAGAAAAGAAAAAGGTGGAAACCTCTAAAAGGCAAATCCAAAGAGGGATTTCGTGCCTCTTGGGTTCTTTGGGTTTCAAGGAGTCCAAAAGTTGCATAGAGAGTGCAATACGAAAAGAAAAGATCAATTAAGTATTTCTTTATTAAGAAAGAAATTGAAAACAATGATAAAGTATGGGAAATAAGTGAAAAGAGGTATAATGGAGTGATCCTTGGTGGATTTTCGTATCCCAAGTATTCCTAATGATAAAAGGAATGCCAATGATGAAAATAAAAGAGAAATAAAGAGAAATCCTCAAAAGGAGATATTTTAATAAAGAAATAAGTGAGATAATGAGAAATAATAGATAAAAGATAACCAAGGCTGAGGAATATTCTCAAGATGGGATTTCGAGCCACTAAGATTCCTTGAGGCACAAGGAACTCAGAATAATAAATTAATAGTAAGGGAAAGAAAAAATATGTGAAATATATATATAATTAAGTGATATCTTGCACCTAAAGAAAAGGCACGTTTTCTTTTAGATATTGAGCACAATTTTGACAGGGAAGTAGATTAATCTATTATTAACTTTCCTTCAAAATTTGGGATTAAACGGAGCAATGGTTAGAGAGTAATGATTTTTCCAAGATATCCTAAAATTCAAAAGGATTTTCCTTTAAACTAGGAATCTGATTTTCCTTTGTTTTGGCACGAACAGTATGGATCGTTGGATCCAGATTTAACGCTACCCATGCGTCTCCTAGTCCTTGTTGAACCAGGAATAGGCCGCTCAGTGAGGGATTTTCCCTTCAATTCTTATCACGCTTTGATCGATGTGCGAGCAAGGAAAGAGGTTTGTTAAGATTGGGAGTTTATTCCGCACCCAACCAGCTTTGGTTTTGGGAGGTTTCGAGCATTCTAGAAGAAATGCCTAATTGGGATAAGAACGGGGGTGGTGACAAGATGGGGGAACCCTAGAAGAGCCCCCTAAAACATATATATAGTACCCCTCTATACTCCTTACACTCTGACAGACACGACCGACCACCTATTTTGTTCCCTCGTGCCCTGTACGCATGAATCGAACCTGCTCCGATGAGCTTCAGGTTGCGGCACCGCCGCGGGTCATGCAGTTGGTGAAGAAGAAGGGAGATAGCGGTCACTGTTCGATGTTGGTCCATGATACACTCGCGAGGAGATCCAACAGCTTTGGACGCTCTGCGGGGTAGATGGTTGTGAATGGGAGCAAGCGTCGATAGCCGTGCGATCGCGCTCGGTCAACAAAGACCCACGATCCAACAGCTGAAGTTTTTTCAAAAACAAAGGGTTGGATGGATGACATGGCACTCTACCATTAGACGAAAGGAAATTTATCTTGCATAAATCACAACTAAAGATTGGTATCCCTAATGAAAATAAGTTATCATGAAAGTTGATCAAAAAATATAAGGAACACGTTAAAAATAATTTGAGAACCTGATTCCGTTCCTAATTGCAAAAGTACTCTAAGTTGATGAAAAGTGCATTAAAGTTAAGTTAAAAACCCTATAAGTGATTAAAGGTTGAATCTAGTATGCTTAATGGGTTAATTGAAGTATTAATAACCTGTTGAATGTAATGTTAGATTCGAACCTGATCTAGATGTAAAATTGCATGATTTAGGGTTTTTACCTCCTATGAGAATGATTAAGCATTTAGAAACCCTAATTTAGGGTAAAAGAGGATAAGATCATATATAATTGGAAAGATGTGAAAATACATTGTTAAATGATGGTTCTAAGTTATTTGAATACAAAATTCCTTAATTCTAGATAAATACCCTAAATGTAGTAATTAGGGTTTTCTCATGAATAAAAGGTAGAATTATGGCAAATCGAGTTCATATGTGATTAGACTATAATGAACTTGGAATTGATGATATATGCAGATAATGATCTTGTTATGGATTAAAAGGATAAAAATAGTAGCTTTAATGTAAAAGAGGCTTAATGAACTTAATGGTTAATGGTGCCTTGGATCCAAAAATAGGGTTATATGTTGTTAAGATAACCTTAATATTGAAGAATAGATGAGATAATTAGGGTTTATAAGTAATGGTACAACATTAGGGTTTAGAATAATAAAAGATGAAGTGAAACCCTAATTGCAAAGGAAACCCTAAAATGGATACGGAAACCTTAGGAAGCAATTTCAAGTTGAATAGAAAGAATCTTCATAAAGTGTGTAGTAAATAGAGTACATGTATTTTTCAAGATTCTTGATTGTGTGGTTGAACTACTTTCTTGGATGGCTTTCTTAATTGGAATTGATATTAGCTTGAGAAATCTACTAAACAGGTATGTGGTTATGCTTATGAATAATCGCTCTAGTTTCACGACAATTTCCGAACGTTTTATCGGTTGCTTGAAATTAACTGTTGGATGCCTTTTATTTCATTCAACTATAAAGTGACTATGATTATCACTATGAATATATATATATATAACTAGCTAGATCCGAATCCACCTATGTGGCTTGTAAAGGCTAAAAAGGGGTAACCTAGAGTAAGGTCTAGGTTATCGTGAGTTAGAAACTGGGATACCAAGTGTAGTGCCATGAGACCCTTTAACATGCCATGAGTTAAGGAGTGGGCTACTCACGGGTAGTGTCATGTGACTCAACCCTAGAAACTGGTTCACCTATGGGTGGGACCATGAGGGGTTTAATGGGGATATACTATAAGGAAAGTAGCATCCATGTCCACTACAGGGACAGCGCAGATGATAGGGAATGCATGGATCACGCAGTTATATTTAAAATATAAAATTGTTTGTTTAATGGTAATTGACTGCAATACATTGTTATAAATAATTGCATGATTGTTGTTTCCCCCACATACCAGCTTCGGCTGACCGACGTTTTGTTTGTCGGTGTTTTAGGTACAAGCCAAAAGGACAAATAGTAAATCGTCATATTGTGAAATATATGAAGTAAAATACAAGGAGGATTAGTTAGAGTAGAATCCATAAGTGGATAGAAGTTTAGATATCCAAGTTTTCAAAAAGGTATGCAAAATTTTATTTTCTTACAGCTTTCCTATTTAGTCTGTTAAAATTTAATAATTGTTCTTGGTTAATTGCCGAACCTTTGATCCGGAAATTATGGGTGCGGCTTCAACCTCTTAGACTCCCTTAACTAGGGTTATCATGAGGTGGGGTCGTAACATTTGGTATCAGAGCATAGGTTCCTCACTTAACCATTAATAATTATTAAATTTTACAAACTCCATAGAACCCAAGGGAGTTATCTGAGGATTATCCGAAAGATGGAGGTGTCTAGAAAAGGATCACAACCGGGGGTTGGCAATATTTTCCTCCACACCTCTAGTCGGAATACGAGGACTCCCGGATCCGTGTGACTGCCTGACAAAGTCTTAGGGTATGAATCAGAATAAGATACCTTTAGGACTTTCTCATCTTGATTCATTCCTTCTAAACTCAAATTCTCTTAAGGACCTTAAGGATTAGGGTTTTCTCTCTTCTCCTCACCCTCCTAAGTTATGGGTAAGGTTAATAAGATCTAAGGAATCCTCCACCAAATTAATGAAAAAGGTATGTAAATAAGATGTCATGGACATAAGCTTAATAGATTAAGCGCAAACTAAAGAATAGATACATGCTTAGGTCATATGACATAAGTTGCCATGTCCTCAGGAGAGACCTGAGAATAGACCTCCTTGTCAGGAGGATAAGTAAAGAGAGTTAGTCATGGAGGTAGAAATCTCCATTATAGGTAGAGACCTAGCACATCCTCTGAGGATGATGTTAACCCTAACCCTAAGTGAAGGTTAGAGAGAGAGATGGCATGATGAGTTAGACCAGGTGTTTGAATGAACATGCCTTGGATGACGTATGAGCCATGAGAGGTTGGATGACCTAGTACCTCTGGCGACCAAACCTAGGAAGGGTCGTGCATGTCAGAGTGAAGGATAGCTCCTTCATTGATGAGGTTGAAGAAGAACTTATGGAAACCCCATGAGCTTATATGGGCATAATAGGCACCCATAATGTATTAGTAGTGCGAGAAATAGGTTGAAACCCTGGTCGGGAGAGTTTGATGGATAGCTTATGAGAGCTATGGATGATCTTGAGCAAACGTTATAAGCTTCACCGTGTAGAGGATGCTTTTGAGGTTGATCCTTCATGAAGAGAGGACCTCTAATGGTGATGTTGGTTGTAGGGTTAGCTCTAGAGAGATAATAGGAAACCAAGCAAGAAGGTTGGAATCCTAGACTCTGAGATATGAGGAAAAGTAGGGAGTTGAGGTTGATTTGACCTAAGTGGATGATAGTGGTCACTAGATGATTGATCCCTAGAGGTTGCTGATGTCTTGGTTGCCATGAGAGGAATGAAACCCAAGAGAGAGGATGAATCTACTGATACCTCTATGCCTTTGGTATAGGTGTTACCCTCTTGAGATAGGGAGAAGAGTTCCTTAGACCTGGAGAGGTTTAGTAACAGGTTGTGAGGCCTTGTACCTTGTTGGTTGTCCTTAAGGAGGACTCGACTCTAAAGTGTTGCTCGAGGAGAAGGATGACATGAAGTGTATGTCATACCCGGTACATGTTTGGTTTGTGGTTAAGAGGTTGAGCAGACAGTTGGACATCATGAAAGTGAACCTATGGTTCCTAGGCCTAAGAGGGGAAGTGGTATACCTAATGCTCATGATGAGAATTAAGTGGCTATAGTTTCGAGCATGGTACTCCTCATGTATAGAGGAAAAGGGAAACCCCTTAATATTAAAGGTATGTTTGATGAACCCCTAATAGCTAAGTTGATGACATGGGAAGGTATGATCTTGATCTAATGTTGAGGAATGAGAACAAGTATGACCTAGCATGGTTTATTAGGTGGTCTTTTTGTGTCGTAGTAGCTTGCTAGGGTTAAGCATGCTTATGTGGATGTAAACCCTAGACAGAAGGATGTTTGTGACCTTTGTTATCAAGGTGATGTTTTCCTCCCATCCTGGGAGAGGGACCCTTTGGTAGAGTGTATACCAGTTTTGTTGGTTTAAGTTAACCTAAAGAGGTCTCATAGGATCTTGAGAAGCTAAGTGAAAAGTACATGGTATGAGGATGAACCTCTAGACCCATAGATAAACATCTCTAAGTGCTTATAGATGTGTTACCATGGAGGTAACATGTATGGGGCTTGATCAAGGTAGGCAGGTTGCCATGATCCCTATGAAGGGATGAAAGTTGGCCCATGAATGCAGAAAGAGAGATGATGAAGGCTTGGGTAAGGTTCTAAGTTGGATATGTACTATAATAGAATCCTCAGTCTATCCTAGGGTCAGGTAGGGATAAGACCTATGGAAGTAGGACTTGCCTAATTCCCTAGTTGCACATGACCATAGGGTCGGGAGGTAACAACTATCATTGTCTGAGGGCCATGGATTAGGAGATTGATCACCTTCATGAACTCATGGGACCCAAAGGGCAGACGAGTAGGGCACTCTCTGGATGCATAAGGGAAGAGGGATGACCCCAAAAGTGTCGGTACCCTATAGACCTAGAGGAAATGACCAAGGATTGTGTGGTGACCCAAGTAGGTTCAAAACCAATTTTCCATGGAGGTAACTTTGATATCGAGATGAATGTGATGTAGAGACATAAGTTGCGCATTTCAACTTAGATTTGAAGGTGTACTGGCAATGTGGGATGTACCATCTCTACTCATGGAACAGGTAGAACTTTGTATTTGGACGGCCGCCACATGCTTATTTCCTCTTGTTATGGGAGTGAGAGATAGGACATAACACATGCCATACACCAAGGATAAAAGATTATGCGAGTTGGAGCGTTGCTACGAGGTATGAGGACAGAGATGATAACATACCTAGGTGGAGTGAATGATACATGGATGGTTTGCAAACAATAAAAGGAATAATGTGGTCATCTTATGAGGATGTTTTATCATGAGGTATGAGTCATACAAGGCTGAATTCAAAAACCAAGAGGATGGGCTCCGAGTTTTCTCGATGAAGATAGACTTAGAGCTGAGATGAGATAATAAGTGTAATACATGGAGGTGTATGTAATCAACATTACCTAATACCTAAGGATGTGAAGTGGTAATGGATGAGATATATCTGCCTAGTTTGGCTAGAGGCTAGAAGAGGTTGTTAGGCTAACCCTAAGTTTGGAAAGGAGATGTGGTCGGCTAACACTCAGGTGTAACAAAATCTGTTGATCAAGTTAATGGTTGTTTGGTTAGCCAGCCTAGGCCTTGATGCAATGAAAGGATGGTTGTAGAATATCAAATGCACTTCTTTGGAAAGGAAGGTGATGAAACCCCGACTAGAGTGGTTTAGGATTTCTAAGGAATCGATCTTGAGGAATCATGACATACATAAAATCATGAATGAAGATCACCATACACCATAGTACTACCAAGATAATAAGTGACAGTAGCACTTTAGATGCCTAAGATGAAGTTGCATGTGGTTTATGGCCATGCAAGCCGTAGGTGAAGGACGAACACCAGTAACCCAGTGCATTGATATAAAGGATAAAGAGTCCCCGAAAGAGAAAGGGAGTTCATCACTATGGGTGTTGTAAGTCTCCCCTGGATCAAGGAAGGTCGAGATGCAATATGGGGTATGGTAGATCATCTTATCCAAATGACATGAGAAAGAAAGAGTTCTATCCAGGGATAGATTTGGTTGAACTACCCATGAGAGAGATGATTCAACTACACCATGATGTGAGTTCAAAGGTTCTTGAGTTTGACCTAAAGGTTCCCTTCCAAAACGTGAAGTAGGTACATGAAAAACTCGATGTTAGAACAGTTTATCACCCCTGACTAATGGTTAGTATGATCCAGACTAAAGGGTCTGATGAGAGCATATGTGCTCATTCGGGGTGATATCTAGAGACAGTTCTTGTCCTATGAAATACGTGATGATAACCACCATAGCCAGTATTGGAATATAAAGAAGCTCTATAAGGGAGGTTGTGTCAGTCACCACTTCAGTAAGGTGATGTTGGTGAAAGGACCACGTGATGGTTAGAAAAGGACCACAATGTGTGTAGATGAAGTCTCTTTGATCGTGCAATGGCTGAAAGGAGCCTAGAGATGATGGGTAGGGCTATAAATGGGTACGGGTATACCCGTGTACCCGCAAAACCGTACCCGCCAAAACCCGTCATGGGTCCAGTTTTCCAGACCCGCGTACCCGCGTACCCGTGTACCCGCATACCCGTATTGTCACGGTTCTCATAATGGGTATAGCTATACCCATACCCGCTAACCCGTGTACCCGCAAAAAAATACATATATATATATATATATAATTGGTTAGGGTTACCGGTTTAGGGTTATTACTATTAGTCAGTCGGCTCCCCGCTCCCCCTCTCAGTCTCGCCTCTCGACTCCCCAGCTACCCTCATTCCGCAAAGCGAGCGCCGAGCGGATGGACCGCTAGGGCTAGGGCAGCCGCCAGCAGGCTCCGTCCACCGCGGCACCGCCTCTCCTCCCAAGGCTCATCTCCACGCAAGCCGCCTCCGCGCCCCCAACGCCGCCTTCGTCATCAGTCCGTGGTGCTCCAGCAAGCTGACTAGCCGAGGAGTTCAAGGAGCTGAGGAAGCGGTCCAGCCAGCACGCTCCGTCGCCAGCACACTCCGTCGCCATACGCAGTACGTCCTTTACTCTTGCCATTCTTCTCCGGAACCTCCGACTCAATCCTGGGGCTGTTGATTAGACCATCGGGATTTTCTTCGACCATCGGGATTTTCTCCACATATCCTGTAACAGCGCGTTTGTTCATAGAAATCATCCGGATTTTCTTCAACCTTGTCCTATCATTAGGCGTGTGTTGCCCAAATGCTTTGCGATCTTTTGAACGGATACGACGAAGCTGGCCGGGGTGGTGTTGGTGTGTGTTGCCCACACAATCAGGACATTCCTGCTGTGGTTTCATAAATCCTCTTCCTCCGCAGCAAAACCCCATGTTAACTATCAAGACCCGCCCTACTTGGACTGCTCTCAAACAGGAACCCACGCGCAGCCTCTATTTGATGTAGTTTTGCCTAATCAGAATCTGTCCATCTTGAGCATGAAAAAGCAACAATGATCCATAGATATTGCTTTAGAACCACTAATTAAAGTGAATACATGAGACTTAGCCTTCATGACGATTCTATACTATGGACATTATTGGTTTAGTTTTCCATTTCAGGCCACTATATTGCAAATAATATCTATCTGCCTTCGGTTTTCTGTCTTCTCAAATCCTCCACCGCGACGAAACAAATCTCTGTATTTGCTTGATTGAGCTGTTAAATAATGCCTATGCGTGTGTTATCTTTGACCTGTATGATTGAGCTGTTAAATAATGCCTATGCTTCTATCTTTTTTCACATCTGCTATGCGTATGATTGACCTGTATGTCTTTGTTTCTGCTTCTATCATTTTTCACATCTGTTATGCGTATGATTGACCTGTATATTTTTGTTTCTGCTTGTATCCTTTTTCACATCTGCTATGTGTATGATTGACCTGTATATCTTTGTTTCTTCTTCTATCCTTTTTCACATCTGCTATGTCTATGCATGTGTTATTCGTATAATATACTGAGATAATGCTTTTTTGTTAGGTATAATGTCAAATGTTCAAGAAGCAGCACTAGGAGTAGGAGGCACTAGTGGTACTGATTCCACACACAACGTGACTTGTAGTACTCAAATGAGTGCTGATAGAATTGATATTGATATTGATCCTACTGAATCAGAACCTAAAATTGATGATTGCCAGCCAATTAAAAAAAAGGGTAGACAAACTACATCTGGTGTGTGGAAGCATTTTGATAAAGTGTCATTTAATGGAGTACCCAAGGCAAAATGTAAATATTGTGACGCCCTTTTAATGAATAGGCCCTCAGATGGTACTAGCTCTTTAGATAAGCATATTAAAAGGCAACATCCATCAAAATGTGTAGGAACTGTTGGACAAATGTTTATAAATGTTGGGGAAAAGAAGAAAGATGGGACAATGCACTTGAAAAATTTTGTGTTTGATCAGAATATCAGTAGGAGTGACCTTGCTAATATGATAATCTTGCATGAGTATCCATTTTCCATGGTTGAGCATGTTGCTTTTAGAGAATTTGTTAGAAACCTTCAACCACAGTTTCAATTTGTGTCACGGAACACCATTAAGAAGGATTGTGTAATGATTTATGAAAAAGAGAAAGAGAAACTTTATAAAGTGTTAGATAATTTAACTTCACGTGTAACCATGACAACTGACATGTGGACATCTATTCAAAATATAGGGTATTTTTCTCTTACTGGGCACTACATTGATGATGAATGGAGGTTGCATAAAAAGATTTTGAATTTTTCTGAAATTGATGCTCCTCACACTGCTGATAATCTTACTAAAGCAATTCTTGAAAAACTTTTTCAATGGAACTTAGATAAAAAGTTTATGTGCCTTGTTGTTGACAATTGTACCACGAATGATGCTATGGTTAGGGAGTTGAGTAAAAAACTTACAAGTAGGGGATGTTTGATAGCACAAGGGAAACTAGTTCATGTACGTTGTTGTGCACACATTCTTAATCTAATAGCACAAGAGGGGGTTGATGTCATAAAGTCAGTAACTTCAAAGATTCGTGAAAGTGTAAAGTATGTTAAAGGATCTGTTTTGCGCTCACAATTGTTTAAAGAAGTGGCTTCTCAAGTGAGAGCTCCTCAAAAGTCATTAATTCTTGATGTGTCTACTAGATGGAATTCCACTTTTTAATGCTAAAACATGCTTTAGAATTCAAAGATGCATTTATTAGATTTGCTGATAGGGATGCTTCATATAAGTATTTGCCAAGTGAGGTTGAATGGGATAATGCTAAGTTGACTTTTGATTGTCTAGAAATATTTTATGATGTCACAAATATCTTTTCTTCATCTTTATATCCATCTGCCAACTATTATTTCAACAATATATGTGCTGTCCATGTTCATCTAAAAGAGTTGAGTAGTAGTGACATATCATTTGTTGCCAAGATGGGGAAAGAAATTATGTCTAAATTCAAGAAGTATTGGGGTGTGAGTTGTTTGATATTGTCTTTAGCTTCTATTGTTGATCCACGTCTTAAGATGAAAAGTGTGGAATATAATCTAAGAGAGATCTATGGTAATGACAGTGACAGTGATGATAGTGATGACGATGATGCTAGTACTGGTAGCAATGTTGCTCAAAAGAAAATTGATCAAATCAAAGGTTGTTTAGTGGATCTTTACAATGAGTATAGGTTGCAAATGGGTGGAACAAACTTCGAATACATTGATAGCACATGTGATAGGGTTGGATGCTTAAATGATACATCGGGGCATCAAAAGCCGAGTAGTAGGGGCTTGTTGAAGATTTTAGGGAGATTTGATAACCATCTACAAAAGGTACAAGCCACACAACCAACTAGGACTGATTTAGACTTGTATCTTGAAGAGGCTATTCACCCCAAACAAATAGGTGGAGATAGTTTGGTTGATACTTTTGATATTTTACAATGGTGGAAGCTCAATTGTGCAAAGTACCCAGTTGTTGCAAGAATGGCATGAGATATTTTGGCTATTCCTGTCTCCACTGTTGCATCTGAGGCTGCATTTAGCATAGGTGGAAGAGTTCTTGATCAATATAGGAGTTCTCTAAAGCCAAACACAGTGGAAGCTCTCATATGTGCCCAAGATTGGATGAGAAGTAATATGCGTGGTATGTAGATTAAAACTATTTTAACTTATTGCAAAGACTATTGAAGCAATTCTTACTTTATAATTCTTTTGTAGGACAAGATTGTGGAGGTGCAATGCTAGGTTCTGTAAGAAATGATTTGGAAGATGAGCAAGAGCTTGGGGATGTTGTCGTCATAGAGATGGAATGATTGGTATGTTAATTTTAAGTTTAAGTTTTTGACATGTTATGCCCACAATAATCTTTATACTTGTTTATTTATATTGATAAATTGTTTACATTTTGTTTGTAGGTGCTTTGTACTCTTCCTTATCACGTCATCTTGATGAACAACCATTCATTTTCTACATTTGGCGATGTGCATTTGATTGCTGAAAATTGATGTAACAACCTTATTGTTATGAATGTTGGCAATAGACAATTGGCCATGATTTATTTTGCTGTGTTGAGCTATCTTTAACAATCCCGTTGATCATTGAACAATATTTCATTCTACTATTGGTGAATTTCTTAATGTTGGCAATAGACAATTGGCCATGATGTATTTTGTGAAGTTGCTAGTTGATTATTGAGTGGTAATATTGATGTAACAACCTTATTGTTATGAATGTTGGCGATGTGCATTTGATTGTTGAAAATTGCTGGGCTGTTTATAGCACACAACTCATACATTTTACGGTTTCTTTGTGTTCTATTAGTGGGTTTTTCTAGTGCTTAAACCATATGTGTATGATATGATTTTTTAGTAAAGATTTTGGGCCAAAAATTAAGTACTTGAATGGTTTTTAAGTGCACAAAGCATCCCAAACAGCAGCTTTGTGTTACTCTAGCAGCTCACATGTTTTTTTAATAAAGATTTTGGCCCAAAAGTAGGTACTTGAATGATTTTAAGTCCACAAATCCCCCCAAAACAGCAGCTTTGTGTTACTCTAGCAGCTTATATGCTGAAAATTTCGAACATCAGTAAATGTATACATTAATTTGGGCTTAAAAACAGGTGCAACCATCAATTTTAATGCTTAAAAAAAATTGCACAGAACCGTATACCCTTGGAACCACACTGTGTACCCGCATTATATGCGGTTTCGGGTATGGTGCGGGTCTGGCTACTGAGAAATGCGGGTCTGGACCCGTACCCGTACCCACAAAAACAATTGGGTATGGTTCTGGGTATGGTCATACCCGCACCGTACCCGCACCGTTTACACCCCTAATGACGGGAGTTATGAGCTGATGCAAAGTAGACTGACATGAAGTTCACTGTGGGAGAGTATGTGATATGAAAATCCAACCCCTCTGAGCTATAGCTGAGAAAGATGAGTCCCCGATACATGGGTCCATTATAGATGGATTGGTGGAGAAGGTTATGTTTGACCTTACCCATCAGGATGAAGTAATGTGTGATAAGTTCCAGGTGTCCAATTTAGAGCACTATGTGAGGTACCCAGACCATGTGCTGAGCAATGAACCTAGTGAGCCCAAGGGAGGCTGAAATGGCCTGAGTCACCTGTGCAGTTTATAGACATCGGGATGAAAGAACTCAGAGAAAAGAATATGTGATGATAAAGGTTCTTTGGAAGTGCCATGGGTACGGTAAAGCCACATAGGGGACAATGTTGGACATGGAAAAGTCTTATCCTGAATTGTTTGATTGCTTGTTAGAATTTTGAGGACAAAATTCCTATAAGAGGGGAAGGATGTTACAACCCCAATTTTGGGTTTATTTGGTGAGAAATGTAATTTCTCATAATAAGGATATTTGAACAAATAATGATATGATTTGTTTGGAATAAATGGATTTCGCTTACAATAGCCTTGATCATTGTGTTGTGGGCTTTATTGGCTGTTGGGCCAAAATAACAAGAAAAATTCAATTAGTAAATGAATAATTGAATATTTGAGAAAAGAAAAAGGTGGAAACCTCTAGAAGGCAAATCCAAAGAGGGATTTCGTGCCACTTGGGTTCTTTGGGTTCCAAGGAGTCCGAAAGTTGCATAGAGAGTGAAATAAGAAAAGAAAAGATCAATTAAGTATTTCTTTATTAAGAAAGAAATTGAAAATAATGATAAAATAAGGGAAATAAGTGAAAAGAGGTATAATGGAGTGATCCTTGGTGGATTTTCGTATCCCAATGATTCCTAATGATAAAAGGAATACCAATGAGGAAAATAAAAGAGAAATCCTCAAAAGGAGATATTTTAATAAAGAAATAAGTGAGATAATGAGAAATAATGGATAAAAGATAAACAAGGTTGAGGAATATTCCCAAGATGGGATTTTGAGCCATTAAGGTTTCTTGAGGCACAAGGAACTCAGAATAATAAATTAATAGTAAGGCAAAGAGAAAATATGTGAAATATATATATATATAATTAAGTGATATCTTACACCTAAAGAAAAGGAACGTTTTCTTTTAGATAATGTGACCAATTTTGGCAGGGAAGTAGATTAAGCTATTATTAACTTTCCTTCAAAATTTGGGATTAAATGGAGAAATGGTTAGAGAGTAATGATTTTTTCAAGATATCCTAAAAATCAAAAGGATTTTCCTTTAAACTAGGAATCTGATTTTCCTTTGTTTTGGCACGAACAGTATGGATCATTGGATCCAGATCCAACACTGCCCATGCGTCTCCTAGTCCTAGCTGAACCAGGAACAGGCCGCCCAGCGAGGGATTTTCCTTTCGATTTTTATCATGCTTTGATCGATGTGCGAGCAAGGAAAGAGGTTTGTTAAGAGTGGGAGTTTATTCTGCACCCAACCAGTCTTGGTTTTGGGAAGTCTCGAGCATTCTAGAAGAAATGCCTAATTGGTCCAAGAATGGGGGTGGCGGCAAGATGGGGGAACCCTAGAAGATCCCCCTAAAACATATATATAGTACCCCTCTATACTCCTTACACTCTGACGGACACGACCGGCCACCTATTTTGTTCCCCCGTGCCCTAGACGCATGAATCGAACCTGCTCCGATGAGCTTCAGGCTGTGGCACCACTGCGGGCTGTGCAGTTGGTGAAGAAGAAGGGAGATAGCAGTAGCCGTTCGATGGTGGTCCATGATAGACTCACGAGGAGATCCAACAGCTTTGGGCGCTCCGCGGGGTAGATGGTTGTGAGTGGGAGCAAGTGCCGACAGTCGTGGGATCGTGCTCGGTCAACAAAGACCCACGATCCAGCAGCTGATGTTTTTTCAAAAACAAAGGGTCAGATGGATGACATGGCACTCTACCATTGGACGAAAGGTAATTTATCTTGCATAAATTACAACTAAAGATTGGTAGCCCTAATGAAAATAAGTTATACATGAAAGTTGATCAGAAAAATACAAGGAACACGTTAAATATAATTTGAGTACCTGATTCCTTTCCTAATTGCAAAAGTAATATAAGTTGATGAAAAGTGCATTAAAGTTAAGTTAAAAACCCTATAAGTGATTAAAGGTTGAATCTAGTATGCTTAATGGGTTAATTGAAGTATTAATAACCTATTGAATGATAATGTTAGATTCAAACCTGATCTAGATGTAAAATTGCATGATTTAGGGTTTTTACCCCCTATGAGAATGATTAAGCATTTAGAAACCCTAATTTAGGGTAAAAGAGGATAAGATCATATATAATTGGAAAGATGTGAAAATATGTTGTTAAATGATGGTTCTAAGTTATTTGAATACAAAAGTCCTTAATTCTAGATAAATACCCTAAATGTAGTAATTAGGGTTTTCTCATGAATAAAAGGTAGAATTATGGCAAATTGAGTTCATATGTGATTAGACTATAATGAACTTGGAATTGATGATAAATGTGGATAATGATCTTGTTATGGATTAAAAGGATAAAAATAGTAGCTTTAATGTAAAAGAGGCTTAATGAACTTAATGGTTAATGGTTCCTTGGATCCAAAAATAGGGTTATATGTTGTTAAGATAACCTTAATATTGAAGAATAGATGAGATGATTAGGGTTTATGAGTAATGGTACAAAATTAGGGTTTAGAATAATAAAAGATGAAATGAAACCCTAATTGTAAAGGAAACCCTAAAATGGATACGGAAACCTTAGGAAGCAATTTCAAGTTGAATAGAAAGAATCTTCATAAAGTGTGTAGTAATTAGAGTACATGTTTTTTCAAGATTCTTGATTGTGTGGTTGAACTACTTGCTTGGATGGCTTTCTGAATTGGAATTGATATTAGCTTGAGAAATCTACTGAATAGGTATGTGGTTATGCTTATGAATAATCACTCTAGTTTTGCGGCGATTTTCGAACGTTTTATCGGTTTCTTGAAATTAATTGTTGGATGCCTTTTATTTCATGCAACTATAAAGTGACTATGATTATCACTATGAATATATATATAACTGGCTAGATACGAATCCACCTCTGTGGCTTGTAAAGGCTAAAAAAAGGGGTAACCTAGAGTAAGGTCTAGGTTATCGTGGGTTAGAAACTGGGCTACCAAGTGTAGTGCCAAGAGACCCTTTAGCATGCCATCAGTTAAGGAGTGGGATACTTACGGGTAGTGCCATGTGACTCAACCCTAGAAACTGGTTCACCTATGGGTGGGACCATGAGGGGTTTAATGGGGATCTACTATATGGAAAGTAGCATCCAGGTCCACTACAGGGACAGTGCAGAGGATAGGAAATGCATGGATCGTGCATTTATATTTAAAATGTAAAATTGTTTGTTTAATGGTAATGGGATGCAATACATTATTATAAATAATTACACAATTATTGTTTCCCCCACATACCAGCTTCGACTGATCGACATTTTGTTTGTCGGCGTTTTAGGTACAAGCCAAAAGGATAAACAGTAAATCGTCATATTATGAAATACATAAAGTAAAATACAAGGAGGATTAGTTAGAGTAGAATCCATAAGTGGATAGAAGTTTAGAGATCCAAGTTTTCAAAAAGGTATGCAAAATTTTATTTTCTTACAGCTTTCCTGATTAGTCTGTTAAAATTTAATAATTGTTCTTGGTTAATTGTCAAACCTTTTATTCGGAAATTATGGGTGCGCCTTTGACCTCTCAGTCTCCCTTAACAGGGGGTTATCGAGAGGTGGGGTCGTAACACAAATCCTTTTTAATATAATTGTTAATGGCAAGTTTCTTTTGAATATAGCCTCATACTCTTGTTCTATTCATCTTATGATGAAATCATAGCCTTTACTTTCATGTTATTTCCTTATCTTTTGTTCTTATTCATTATTTGACACATACCTTGTATTTCTCCCTCTTGTTCGGTGAGTTCCCAACCACCCAGGTTTAGATCGAGGTGTTGAACATGACCAAGGAGAACATAGCTTCCAACATGGACCTAGCTCTTAGAGATGCTACTTGGATACAAGATTGTAGTAGTCTAGACTTTCCTCTATCTATATCTTGATTGTGTGTCTTGATGTAAACCCTAATGGGAGAATTTGATGTATTTTTGTAAACTTTTATGAAATTGAATATAGTCAGTTATTTTTTTATTCCGCTGCTTTCTAATGGTCTTTTGTATACCAATGTTTAATAAATTTGGAAAATTTATGCCCATTCCATCATAACTCTGAGAGGGTTTGGAATGGATGTCAATTCTTCAAAATTTTAGTAAAGGGGTGATTTCACTCCCTTACATTGATACAAAGGTAGATTGAATGATCGATCTACCATCCTCTCGGTTGATATCACGATGGTCGATAGCAAGGTTGACAAGCTTCCTCCTTTATATCTTGGTTTAAAGCAAGAAGTTCCTTCGGATCAGTGATGATGGTCAAATGGATCCGCGAAGGAGCGAGGTCAACATGTTGAATCGATAGATTGAGACATGTCTCGTCCTTTGGCTCTAGAACTTAGGAAGACTTGGGAGCATCCTCTCGGCTCTTTGACTCCAAGGATCAAGATGTGTTGAAGTGATGCCCTGGGGGGTCTATTTATAGTTTTTGACCGGAGGTCTGTCAAGGTGACTTATCCATGTGGAATCAAAACATAGACGTCCACATGGGACTTCTTCAATAGATCTTTGTCAATTGACATGTATGTCGAGCTCTTCTTGTCATTGATAGAGTTCTTCTTTTCTAGGAATCTGTTGGTGTTGTTTTGTCGACTAGGGAGTTCGATTGACATGTCAAGGTGACTACTTGATAGGAGTCTTCTAGTCTTTTATGAGACGTCTATAGTGTCGTTGATGTGGTTATCGTCAGGACAATTGATGGGGGTATCAATGATTCTTTTACTTGACTAGTGTGTCAAAGACTAACTTGATAGATTTTGATTGGCATGAATCTATCAGTATCGATGGAGTAGATTGTCAATGTCTAGTCGATAGGTTTAAGAATTTGTACTTTTCTTGATATCCATTACTCGACAGATGGTTGTTGAGGTTCTTCAATTTGACAAGTTGGTCCTTGTTGAAACTTTTGAGTTTGAGTTGGTAGTATTTTGTCGACCTCCTTTGTGAAAGATTTATCCTATCGACCGATTGGTTGACTATTTGAAGCAATGTCTTTTGAACAATTACGCAGACATCATCAATTTCACTGTATTAGCATCAAATTCCTTCAAATATCATTAATACTGAATTAGAACTTATTATTAAGTGAATTTAAAGTTTAAAATGAGTAAAGATAAACATCTAAACATTCTTTCTAATGATTTTTATCATGAAAAAGGATAATAAAAGTGCATCAAAATTAATGTTATCAACCTAGGAAGAACTTGGTGGACATTTAGCTACTCGTGTCTTCTGGTCTATTTGTCGGGTTTGTAAGGAAATATGGTACAAAGCAGACAACAGAATTTAAAATTCTATCTACCATATTCCCCATGACCAGTAGATTGTGTCAATAACTATAATGTAGGAAGGATGGTTTATGGATATACCTAGTAAAAGACATATTGAGACGCTTTCCATTCCATATCTCATTTGGTGTCTTTTGAACTGACTTAGATGGTACTTGGTTTAGTGTGAACGCGGCAGTTTGTAGAGCATGCCCCCAGAAGGTAGTTGGAAGCTCAGCTAAACTCATCATTGATCTCACCATATCCAGTAGTGTATGATTGCTTCTTTCTAATACACCATTATGTTGAGGTGTTTCAAGCAGAGTTCACTGAGATACAATCCCATAGGCTCTAAGAAGGTCCTCAAACTCTTAGTTTAAGTATTCTCCACCTCATTCGGAACGAAGTGCCTTAATACTTTTACCAATCTGGTTCTATACTTCATTCATAAACTCCTTGAACTTTTCCAGAGCTTCTGACGTATGTTTCATCAAGTAAGCATAGCCATACCTACTGAAGTCATCAGTGAAGGTAATGAAGTATTGATACCCACCTCTAGCATTTGTTCGAAAAGGTCCATATACATCAGTTGTATGAGTCCTAATAGATCACTAGCCTTCTCATTGTTACTAGTGAAAGGAGTCTTAGCCATCTTGCCCAACAAACAAGATTCACATGTCTCTAATGATTTGAAATCAAAATAGTCCAGATAACCATCTTTATGGAATCTAGATATGTGATTCTCATTTATGTGCCCTAGACGACAATGCCAAAGGTATGTTTTGTTTGAGTCATTGAGTTTTTGCCTTTTGGTATTCATTTTATATACACCTTTCTCTATATGTATCAAGTATCAACCATAAGACATTAGGGCACTGCCATAAAAGATCCCATCTTTACTAATAGAACATCTTCCATTCTTTATAAGAAATTTAAATCCTTACTTGTACAAACAAGATACAAATATGATGTTCATATTAATGGCATGTACGTAATATCAATTCTATAACTCTATTAGAAGCCCACTTGGTAGACTAACTCATAGGTTACAACTGCACTGGCCGCAACTCTTGCACCATTAGCAACACGCAGTTCAACCTCACCTTTCTCTAAAGGTCTACTTCTTTTTAGATCCTTCACATTTGAGCAAATGTTGATCTACATCTAGTATCAAGTACCCATGATGAAGAAGTAGTGTATTTCAATAACGTATAACCCAGAAGTAGAGATATATATCCATCGCTTCATCTTCCTGGGCTCCCTTATCCTTTTCCTTACTTTGAGTGCAGAAGATTTGAACCTTAGCTTAGCCACAAAACACATTTTAGCTTTGCCTTTGTCCTTGTACTCAACTCCATTGATCATCATCACGGATTTGTCCACATTCATTTGTGCTTCAACATTTATCAAGATGTCAAGGGACTCTGACAATGGTACAACCATATTGCATAAGTGATAACACTCAATGAACCGGCTATATGATTTAGGAAATGATTGCAAAACCATATCCATGGCCAACTCTTGACCCAAAGGAAATCCTAGTTTCTCAAGATGTTCCATATTCCTAATCATATTAAGCACATGGGGTTCTTCTAGATCTCCCTCTGTCAGTTTACACTCAAATAGTGCCTTAGAGACATTATACCTTTCATGCTTATCATTCTATTTATGTAACTCATAGTTCATACAACCCAGCATAAGGTTCTTGGCATTCACAACATAATTGGCATGCTTCAAATAAGCATCCATGTCAGTCTTAGGCGAATTTGGAGTGGACTTGTAACACCCCTCCCTAGGGTTTCTTACGTAACCAGCGGAAGCACAGCCTAATCCCCATCATTATCCATAATGTGGGGTACTTGGCATATTTGGGAGGGATTGTCACATACATGATCTCATATCAAGAAACAAATAACACTTGGCATTATTGAGACATAGATTCGTACATAAGTTCTTGGAAGAAAAGCTACATCATGTTTCTAAAGGTATACTAAACATAAACTAGATAATCATGAGGAAGATAGGATCTCCATAGATGGACGTCCCACCAGGCAACAACTCCTTAGATCTTTGGGTCCTTAGTATTCTCAAGATGATTCCTTATCTTTAGCTCCAACTCATGCGGACATCTCGTCCCCAGCCATGCAAAGGAAAAACAAACATGGTGAGTAAGCGGCATTGGCATGTTATAAAGCATGAAAGTAAAATATATAGTGATTTGACATAAACATGAACATGCATTAACATTAATCATTTCTTGGCATCTTTTACATAAAGAATTTGACTAGAAGTATATGCTCCTCTCTTAATGCCCCATAAGGAGCCCATAATGCTCGGAAAGCCCATAACAAGGTGCATATAAATCTAAATCAATTTCTATAAATTAAGATCTTTCTTAAACTTAGCTTATCTTCTTAATAACCTAAACTTTGATCTTAATTGGGATTTCTCCCTCTTGAACATGATTGGGATTTCTCCCCATGACCATAATGGGATTTCTCCCTCTTAAGCATGAATGGGAAACTTATTCCCTCTTAATCTTGATTTCTTGTTCCTTAACCATAATTCATAGCATAAAAGTGGTTTCTATACTTAGACTTATATTATAGCAAACAATCATTCAATAATCATATACTTGAAGGAAGACATGCATTTGTCATGACTTAAACATTAAGTGCATAAACATATCATAAACATCCAATATATCAAATTTACTATGCCAAGGGCATGGCCCACTTACCTTGAACTAAAACACCTAGGTCAAACCTGGTTTGACCGATTGGATCCTTTTAAACGCCTGAAATAACATGTGTGTCTTTCATTATACAACCTGAAACCCTAATTTGTCCATAAAAATATTGAGATACGAAAACAGCAAAATTAGTCTATAAAAACCATAAAATCAGATTCCTCATCGAAAATCATTTCCATAACATATTTATTTATATTTTTCTGAGGTCGTATGCAAAAGTTATGGATTTTGCACTCTGGACCAATCAGAAATCAAGAAAAATCCACGTATATAAAGATATATCCAAATCCAGGAAATCGGGGCCCGCATCTAACCTGGCCCAATCGGGCTTGGCCAACTAGGCCACGATGCTTGCCTGAGCGATCAAAGAAACAGGGTGTGAAAACCCAAAAATGCCCCTACAAGCGAAAAATTTCGAAAAGAAACGAATGACCCTCTTGGTCAATACCCAACTGGGATTGATCCTTGCTCACACAGCGCGAGCCATGACTCCAGCGCCATGGGCGAGCTTCTCAGCCATGGGCAAGGACCCTGGCTTGCTGCTACCCGAGAGTAGAGGACACCTCGGTTGAGTTCGCGATGAGAAGGCAAACACATGGCGCCTAAGCTCAGGGTTGGGAGAGCACAGGAGAGCTATCCTGGCCATGGCTAGAAACTAAGTACAGGGGAAACATCGGAGGGGGAAGCAGCTATCAAAACCACGACAAATCGAGAGACGGTTAAAGAGGCATGATCGGTGGAGTCGTGTGAAGACAACGGACCCATAATTTCCATCGCGAGCTCACTGTAATGATGGTGCTGAGTGCCGGCGGGAACCCAGCGGCGGCGCTATAGGATGTAGTGACTGAGCGCTTCGCGAGCCAAGAGGACGATAGGGAAAGGATGAGGGAGGTCCCTTGATGCTTACCCAGGCTTCGATTGCTTGGAGCTGCTGTAGGGTGACACGGCGGAACTTGGGTAGCTGGAGAAGGAAGAGCGGGTAGGTCAGGGCTGCTTCCAGAGCTAGAGAAGAAATTGGGCATAGAGGAGTGTTGAGTGACGGTCTACGATGCTTTTGGGCACAAATCGGCGGATACGAATGCCCTGTGGTGGCGGCTGGGTACCCGTACATTAAGGGGGTCCAAGCCCTATATTGGGCGTTTCTTCAACTGAGAGAGAAGGAAGGTGAGTGATGGCTCACTGGGTTCGGGGAAGTCTCGCGAAGACGTTGGCAAATAAATGAAGCAAAACGGTCGAGAATCGAAGGAGGGGGAGATCGACGAAAGTTGCTCTGTGCAAACGGCTCCTGTTCGTGAAAGTAACGGAGGAAGAAGAGAAGTCGAGCACCGTTGGATCCTGATCCAATGGTTGCTGTCATGCGCGCCAACCATGGTAACGCGTGACAGTCAAAAGAAGGGGAACCTTAGGGAAATAAATGACATCAATTAAATCTCGATTAATTCTTTAGAAAAACCATATACAAACCTCTTTCAAATTATTTGAAAGGTCAAACATGGTCATAATTGGTTCAAATTCGAACCATAGGTACATTAGGGCGTCTAGAATATTCTTGTGGGGTCAGATTTCATTTTTGTGCACATTTAGGTTCATAATATAGCAAAATCATCATGTGTACTCAAATGGCTATAATTAATGTATATAAAGTCATTAATTTCTCAAATAAGAGTTACAAAACATGAAAACGTGTACTCACAATTATTTATTTTCAATTAACAAGATGAAGGCCATTAAGCATGAAATTAAACATGTAAATCACTAATTATCATATGAGAGAGAAAATTTGTCATAAAAGCATTTATCCTCATTTTTCTTAAACAAAAGGGCATAGATATACATGAAAATATTTTCTTTAAATAAAACAAGTATAATAGAGTAATAGGACATAATAAATAATTTTGCAAAACTAACATGGGAAAATTGCTTTTAAGTTCTGAACAATTATCTAAGTAGGAAAAGAGCATGCAAGGAATAAACTAATTTGGAAATTTTGCATAATAAGACTGGGGTGTGACAGGACTGGCTCTGGTATTTCAAGATCATGCAGAACACTTCTCAAGGTCCTGAACTAGTTACAGAAATAAATCTTGTTTAAGTTGTCTGAACATTATGATTTGTTTGCCATTTGATTCTACAAGAGATAAAATTTGCATTTGTCAAAAACCATTTTGATTTGATTTGAAAATTTTGACAATATAATTAAGTCTTTAATTATTATTGCTCCCACTATTTTATTCAAATTGATACCCCTCAATATCAATTCGGAATATTGCAGTGTACAATATTCTAGTAGGCCAGATCCAAGATGATTCAACGGTGGCCCGACCAACACCACAAACACAGTCAACCATCAAGGTAGACAACTCATGCCAATTGCATCATATTCAATTCTTGATAGATGATATGTGCAACCCCTTGCCAAAATCATCTGTATGCCTTTGGGCTCAGACACTCTGAGAATCACCATTCAAGCCTGACCCAAAAGCCGACACGATAATGATGCACCCCACGTAGGTGGAACCTACAATATTACCATCACACTTCCACTAGATAGACGGTGCACCCCACAGAGGTGGAACCTACGTTTAGTCGATCGAGCTTTTCATGTGTGCCACTTTTGGAAAGCATCCAACACTTTATATTTTAATTGAGGGAATTTTATAACTATATACATATACTTTATCCAATCACCAAATATATATTATGTGTCATATACATGCTATATCCCACAACAAAAACATGCAATAAATGAAAGTGATTGTTATGTCCAGTCCTAATGTAATCCCTTAGAGCCACAAGGAATTATAGTCATATAGGTCTACATCACATGCAAAAACCTATTTTTGATGAAGGTGTGTGCTTACCAATCTAGATTGATCAGTTCAACCCTTAAACTGATGGGCTCTCCTCATGGCTGGTTGTTAGGTCATCTCACCAGTTGCTTGGTCCTTCGGTCCACCATTGGATGGATCCTCCAGCGGATCAGTTGGGTCCACTAGGTGATTGGTCCAGCTTGTCCTCTAAGGTCCTTTGTCTTCGTCATAATAGGAAACTAAACTATCCTACTTTTACATGATTATAAGAAAACCTCAAGTTACATTCGAGGGGAGCAAAGGTAGAAGAGAATTAACTACACATTGGGAAGACAAGATAAAGGCTCAGTATGCAGATCGAGATAATTGGATAAACCATCCACATACAACCATGCACATATAGGAGTTATTGGCTATAACAATGCTACATATCCACCATCAAAACCATTTTAGGGTGATGTGTGTAAATTGCATATATATATATATAGTCAGGCTAGAATACACTCGAGTGTATCCGGAGCGGAATACACTCAAGTAGTTTTTCATTATGCAATATTTTTTTGAAAATCTAATCCGTTGATCTTATTAAACATCTCGTGAACAACTCATACACAAAATTTGAGCACATTTGCATATGTATAGATCATGTTATGAAGACCGCAAAAATTATGCATTTCAAATTAGTTTTGTGCGTCGATTTTGTTGCCCTTGGATGAGTGACTTACACTCATCCAAATGGGTTCAAAATTTGTATGTATCCTAGTTATAGTATGAAGGTGAAGATCAACGGTTTACATTTTGCAAAAAATAGTCTTGATATGCAAACACACTTGAGTGTATTCGTGCGATCCGTACACTTGAGTGTATTCTAGCCTGACTCTCTCTCTCTCTCTCTCTCTCTCTCTCTCTCTCTATATATATATATATATATATATATATATATATATATATATATATATATCATATATATTAGTTTGAGATTATTGTGGTGTTTGTATTTAACAATATATTATTCAAATTGCATGCAATAGTAGAATGACAAAACCAAAATTCAATCATATCGATTATTCCGTAATATAGTAAATTGACGTTGGCTCTGATACCACTGTAGGGAAATATGGTAAAGAGAAGGCAGTGGAATTTAAAATTTTATCTACCAAATCCCCCATAATCAGTAGATCGTGTCAATAACTATAATGCAGGAAGATGGTTTATGGATATACCTGGTCCTGGAGCAAGTCCAGTGACAATCCTCGTCATTGTAGATGCACAAATCTGAATCCTAGTTGCACTAGGACACATCTGACTATTGCGCCTCATTGGTCTGCACCATGGACTATAGACACAATGTCGTCTTCTTCAGTAGCTCCTCTTGTCATGGACTGCCAGTTGACATTGTCCTCTAAGTGGAAAATATTGGCTTCTCGCCTCAATGGTAGTCCACACGGACCGCCTAGAACTCATGTCGTCTTGTTAGACCAGACAGGAAGGCATTTTCCCTCGCCGACAGTGTACTAGTCATTAACTTTCTCTCTCACAATAATAACTCTCAGTTGTTCTCTCTCATGGCTATCCCTCCCTAGTCGGGTAGGACTTGCTTGGGTTGTCATGGTTACCACAACCAGAGAGGACAACAACTGTTAGAGGAACTAATTCTCAGTTGTATGTGTTGTAGTTATACTTTGGGAAGCCCCCAATATCCCTCTATATATAGGAGGGGTTAGGGTCAGGGTTCCCAGTCCCCAACCAATGCATGACTAAAGTGGGAGTGGAAAGGACAAGTAGAGCTTGAATTTTTGCACCTTTTCTAGAAGTTTCACAACCTACGTGCGATGAAACAGTCATCTCTCCAAGTGAGACAGTCGTATCGCATGTGATATGGTCGTTTCACTAAGTGAAATGGTCATATGGGATGCGAGATGGTCATCTCACTAAGTGAGATGGTCATTTCACGCTTTCCCAGACAAATATGAATTGGCAAATTATTTTCTAATTTATGTCATACATTATTTTACTTGCACCTCAAGTATGTGCAATTGAAATGAGTTCAAGAAAACTCTAGAACTTTCGTTCGTCCCAACCAAGCTGTCCCATACAAGTGAGATGCCCATCTCACTCACCCAAATGGTCGTTTGGTGAGTTCAAGTCGAGTTGATCAGTTCAAAAGCTTGAACTGGTCAGTTCATAGGGAAGAACTAAGCCAATTTAATTTCTGATCTACCTAACAACCCAAACGGCCGTCTTAACACTTGAGATGCCCGTCTGGCTGTCCAAACGGCCATCTCACCCAATGAGATGGTCGTTTGGAAGTTCAGTCAGCCACTCCATTGATTTGTTGTGTGAATTGAGTACCTAAAAACTTTAGTACTTAATTTAATTATCATTCAAGATCAAACTCTTCTTATTGATGAGTTCCTATGTGTGTGACCCTATAGGTCTCATATCATATTGGCAGTGAATGTCCATAACAAATGATATTACAAGCAAAGAGTGGTGCCTAGCCGCACATCATTGCTACCCAAGTAAATGGAAAAGTTAATGAACAAGTTCAACCTACAATCTATGTATGGTGTTGTAGTGTTTGTATAATTCCTTTGTCACTGATGTCCAAATTGAACTAGAGGCATGGATCAGTCACCCTCATTATTATTCAATGTTGTTTCTTGAACCAAGAGAAGAACGTCTGAGATATATGTAAGCTTAATATCACATATCGACTCACATGCGCATGGCCATGCTTTTATCAATCTCGCTTATCAAGAGGCCTAGGACATCACACTTCAGTAGGAGGGACAAATCCCATGTCTATCACTCACAGTCAATCCCCATGTGTCAAAGCCACCCAATCATCACCCTTATAACAACCCATGTTTTATGATTGTGTTTGATGATGTCAAAGTGTACCAACAACATGTGTTGAGTGTAGTGATTTCAGGTCTAAGAACCACAACCACCACCATCACTATGAGAGTTGACTATGACTTCCATGATGACGAATTCCATGTATCAGTCTCACGGTGGGTCTATCCAATACACTATTCTATAACATGTATTTGTGTGCTTGATTTGATATTTCCATATCATGACTAATGAGATCTAGTCATCAACCAACTCACACTCTGATCTTATGTGTCATTGTTGTCTATCAACCTTCCACAATGACACCAATCAGGGACATAATGAGAATATGTATATGTACTCTTAACATCTGTATGATCTCATCCACAAGGTTAGTAACTTGATTACATATGTCATTGAGTAATATTATTCTCTAGACATTTATAATGTTATTTCATTATCGCATAACTGAACAAACAAAATAAATTGGAAGCTTGCCTTATATTAATAATCATTACATGATATGCCATTACAACCATCACATGATTGTCTCTATGGGCATACATAACCAACAGATACCCACTTGCACTTAGAGCCAATCACCCACAAATCTTATTCTGAGTGATCAAAAATGGCCATCATGCTTCTGTTGTGAAAGTGCCTTTGTTAAGGGATCAACAACATTGCTCTCAATTGAAACTTTGCAAATCTTAACATCTCCTTGTTGTATGATTTCTCGTATGAGATGATACCGCCTTTGTATATGCTTTGAGCATTGATGCAATCTAGGTTCCTTAGCTTGTGCAATATCTCCATTGTTGTCACAATATAGCTCAATTACCTCGTTGATGCTAGGAATGACCCTAAGTTCGTTGATAAACTTCTTGATCCATACAACCTCCTTTGTTTCACTTGATGCAACAATATACTCGACCTCAGTTGTAGAATTGGAAATTGTCTTTGCTTGGAACTCTTCCAACTTACAACTCTATTGTTTAGACAAAACACAAATCCTGATTGCAATTTGTAATCATCTTGATCAGTCTGGAAGCTTGCATCGGTCTAACCTTTTACCACCAACTCTTCCTCTCCTCTATAGACTAAGAATTGATCCTTAGTCCTTCTTAAGTACTTGAATATGTTCTTCACGGCTATCCAGTGAGCATCACCTAGATCTGACTAATATCTGCTCATCATGCTCAAGGCATACAAGATGTCTGGACGGGTATATAACATTGCATACATGATTGATCCAATTGTCAAGGCATATGGAATCACACTCATGCGTTCCCTTTCTTCATAAGAACTGGGACATTGAGCTCTAGAGATGGGGACACCATGATGTGCGAATAGGTTTCCTATCTTTGAGTGCTTCATGTTGAACTACTTCAACACTTTGTCAATGTATGTGCTCTGACTTAGTCCAGGAAGTCTTCTGTATTTATCTCTATAGATCTTTGTCCCCAAGATATAGGATTTTTCTCCCAAGTCTTTCATAGAGAATGTATTTCCTAGCCATGTCTTTACCTTTTGTAAAGTAGGGATATATTTCCCCATCAATAGTATGTCATCTACATACAATATGAGGAATGTCACTATGTTCCCACTAACCTTCTTGTACACATAAGGTTCATCTTCATTTTGAGAAAAGACAAACCCTTTAAATATCTCATGAAAATGAAGATTCTAGCTCTGAGATGCTTGCTTTAATCAATAGATTGACCTTTGTAGCTTATAGACTCTATTGGCAAACTTTGGATCTACAAACCCTTCAAGTTGTATCATATACACATCCTCCACAAGAATCCCATTAAGGAATGTGGTTTTAACATCCATTTTTCAAATCTCATAGTCATGATAAGCTGCAATAGCAAGCATGATCATGATGGATTTAACCATGTCCATTGGAGAAAAGGTTTCGTCATATTTAACACCTTGAACTTGTCTAAAACCCTTTGCAACCAATCTGCCCTTATAGGTTTGGACCTTTTGAAGGGCAGTTTTGGCCATTGGTGGGCCATAGAAGAGGTAAAAAGGAATCATGAAGAGGTAGGATGGGAGAAATTTTTTCAAGAATTTGTCAATAAGTACTTTCCATAGACATACTTAGACAAAAAGATCTCGCAATTTGAGAACATACAGCAGGGGACCATGACAATTAATGAGTATTAGGCTAGGTTTATGGAACATTATGATTTTGTCCTAAAATGGTTGCCACTAAATTAGAAAGGATCTGACATTTTGAGAAAAGATTGGATGTTGAGACATATACCTCAATAGTTGCTTTAGAAAGTAGAGAAAGCTTTGCCACATTTGCGGAATCTGTGAGGACGATAGAGAGATCTATGATAGGGAAGCATGATGCAAGTATTAAGAAGAGGTCTATACTGTAACACCCATGACCTGGGTTATGGCTTAACCCTAGGATTTTTGCTTAAGTAAATTACTTACAATCTGATTCTAATCTTTTGAAAAGTAATTAAGGCTTCTTGTGAGGTTTATTGCCAAGTTTGAGCTTAATTGCAAACAATTTGTGCATTAATTGATAGTCTGAGTGAAATGTGCAATTTACCCAAGATGAGGGGTTACATTGCAAAATTTCACATGTTGAATGTGTTATAAGTGTTTTAATATCATAAGAGAGAGAATTATGCTAAGTGGTGGCTTGTGCAAAGCCTAAATCCCAAGTTATAACTTGTTTGAACAATGCTAGTACTTTGTGCACAAATTTTGGTACACTTTGTAATTTACCCAATATATGGGGTTGAAATGCAAAAATACCATCTCTATAGTGTCCCTACTCCCTCTATGTATATTTTAGAGGAAATAGAAAGAAGTATATGTTATTTTTGAAACATCTTTGAATGATGGTGCTCTTGGTGATGAATAGGCCAAGAAAGTATTAAAGATGAAGTCTTATAAGTGTTGTATCGAGTTGTGGACTTGATATAGGAGTCCTATCGGCTAAGGAACCATAGTAGGAGCCTCATGTTGGTTTTTTGAGCCTTGGAAAAGGCCATGTCAGGAAAGTCACCTCAAGGGGTGGCCCATGACGAATTGCAAGCTCCTTTACAAAAGTGTATCAGATTGTCTCAATGATGAGATAAAGATGAGGAAACTTATCCAATAAGATAAAGGATTTAACATCCCTGACTTGGGTTATGCTTTAACCCTATATGTTTTTCTTAATAAAGTGGAGTATATTCTTGCTCTTATCTCTTCAAAAGTAATTAAGGCTCAAGAGGAACTTATATTCCAATTTTAGTCCTTTTTAAATAATGTTGAAACAATGTAGTCCTTTTTAAATAATGTTGAAACAATGTTTTGTTAGTTTTGGACTAAAGTGCAAGTTACCCAAGTTGAGGGGTTAACTTGCAAATTGTACATGATACAACGTTTCTCAGATGTTTAAACATCATGGGAATTAGTATGATACAGTAGTATTGCTTCTACAAGCTTGAATAACAAGAAAGAGCCTGTTGAGCAATGTTTGTGCATTAAAACCTAATTTTGGTGTAATGTGCAATTTACCCAAAATATAGGGTTCCATATGCAAAATACCACTTCAAGAGGGTCCCTCATGGTTCTTGGAATCATGTAGAGAAAATAATTTGAGAGGGGCGCCTCATTTAAATCATTTTGGAAGAGAGAGAATCTTGATATTAAAATAATCAAGATTTAAGCATAATTGGAACTTTACTTCAAATTAATACAAAAATAAATGTGTTAATTGGATTGCCCTTCAACCAAAATTGTGTTGGTTGAAAATAAACAAGTATTGACGTACTTTTGCCTTGCAAAGGCAATGGAAATATCTACGTGAGTGGAGAACCCACTCACATTAAGAAAAGAAAACGAAATATCCACTAACTTATGGATATTATTATAAAGGTTAAGGTGCTTAATTTGCTTTTCTTTAAATCATGGATAATTGAGAGGAATAAGAGTCAAAGAGGATATCCTCATCTCTAAGGAAGATAAAAGGGCATATGGAAAGAAAGTTGAGGAGATAATTCCTACTTTCTCTCTGTTAAATGAAATTTCAATAAAATTCATATATAAGCTCCTTTATCCATGAAGTGAAGGGATAATTTCGAATCCATTTTCACTTCTTGCTTGAAAAAACGACCAAGGGAGCTTGGAGAAACAGGAGGACGACCCCCAACCTGTTGGTAAGCTTCTTGACCTTCTTTCACCTTGAATTCATGGTGGAAATCACAAAACAATGAATGATTTCTTCTCTATTCCACTCCATCTTCAATCCTAGCCAATCTTTTCACTCCAAAGATTGAGGACGAGCCTTGGGAAGGTTGGAAAAGCTTATTCCACCATTGTTGACGTGAAGCTCCAAGATTTGAAGCTAAATTGAAGGCGGGTTATATAACTTGAACCCTCAAACTTTGTTATTGATTCCATATCTTCATCAATTGTTGATTCTTTCTTGATTCCCAAAATTTTATTTGATTGATTGATGCAATGACCATGAAAATCACAGCAAGCTTTGTGGGTTTATAGCTTGATGATGATGACATAATCATAAGCACACACCTACACAAATATCAATTGCAAATGGTTTCAACATTTTGGTCCAATCGGTTTCACCAAATCGTTTTGTGACCAAACAGTTTGCAAACCGTTTGGAGGTTTGGGTTCCAAACCGTTTGGAGTGGTTGACCATTTGAAATGGTTGACCGTTTGAGGAAATATGTTGTTTTACTTGGATATTGATCCAATGGTTGCAATTGGTTTGATCTTGAGGGTTTCAATTGTGAATGATTCAATAGATGCAAACCCTAATCGGGTTGAGTGTTAAACCCTTAAGTAATTGAATCAATTTTTGGGTTGACTAGCCCAAACGGTCTCAAGACCATTTGGAGGTCACCCAAATGGTCTCAATACCATTTGGAGGTCAACCAAGACCGTTTAAGAGGTATATGGTGGTGTATGCTTGGATGGTTGAAGAATCAGTAATATCAAATTGAAATATAATCAATAGCTCAATTGATGATTGATTCAATGATGTAAACCCTAAGTGAATTTTTATAATTTCAATGATGGGATGAGTCAAACTGTCTCAAGACCATTTGTAGGTCATCCAAATGACCTCAAGACCGTTTGACGTCAAGTCATGTCATGGTTTGATGATGATCCAATGATTTCAATTGAATTAGCTCCACAATGTCAATCATTGATGGTTCTTCGATTTCAAAACCCTAAGTGATGGTTTCTTGATTATAAACCCTAGTTCAATTGGGTTCAAAACCCTAATTGAAGGTCCAAATGAAGGGTGATTCAATGGTTCATTGAAGAATAAATCAGTAGTTCAATTGATAGATGGTTTAATGATTGAAACCCTGAATTGATAAAGTGATGGAAGACCTTTTTGGTCCATTCAATTTTGAGAGGGTTTGGACCAAACGGTCTTAAGACCATTTGAGTCCAAATGGTCTCAAGACCGTTTGAGACCAAACGGTCTCAAATCGTTTGGAGACCCAAGTGGTTTCAAGTGACAAATGTCCATACAGTTTCATTATGGTTTTGCTTAAACGATTTCAAACCATTCAATGTCTGAGTAACTAAGACGTTTGGGGTCTAAGTGACCAAGAATATTTAAGGTTCAATTGTTCAAACCATTTGAATACCTATTGTGACTAAAGGTCAATTAACTAATTGACTATTAATTATGTAAATCAAAGGTGATTACAATGGTTGTACCTTTGAGGTACTGGGTAATTAGTACCTTTTTGAGTGGTCAACTCTTAATGCTTATGAAAGCAATGATTTAATATGATGCGACAACCCTTCATTCAAGTTGAGTGGACCTAATCTAATTAAGCTTGAAGTAATTAACATCCTAGAGAGGATGAGAGAGAGAGAGCATTTCCTACATGAATGACAATCATGTAATGGTTAAACCTCAACACTTTCGACATGAACATAATAAGTCATTAGGGTATGATCCTTTGTAAAGAGATCATGAAACCTTAATTGAGAAGGTTGACGAAACCCTAATCAAGGGTGTGACATGTGAAACCCTAATTAAGGGTGATGTTAAGTGAAAACCTAATTTCAGGTAATGATATGTGAAACCCTAATGTAGGGTAATGTTATGTGAAACCCTGATATATGAGGATCATATGTGAAACACTAAAGTGGAGTGATGTTATGTGAAACCCATATTTATGGGTGATTCTATGCTAACCTTAATTTATAAACATGGAAAATCCTATTCCTAATAATGGAATAGTGATTAATATATTGACAAGTGTAACACCTAAAGAGGTTGATAATGGATATCCTTATATCAATAGTTCCTAACTCAAAGATGAGTCCATGTTATTAGCAGTGGTTGCATTTTCTAAATAAGTGATTTACGACCAATACATTACATGATAAATGTGATGAACTGTGTATAAAGTATTAGGAGGGGAAATACCCTAATACAAGCTAAGTGGATGAACTCAAGTAAGATAAAGGTGATGAGGGAAGTGATACATCAAAATATATAGATATCACATCCAACACCTCAAGATTGATATACCTTGATGTATTTTAAATCCAATATATTTGGATGAGTGACACCTTGATGTATTTTAAATCTAATATATTTGGATGAGTGACACATGAAATGTGTCATGTCAGTTGTTACATTGAGATGTAATGCACTTTGATAAGTGTAGGCTAACATGCCTTATGAAAAGGTTAATCCAAATCAATAAACTTTGATGCAATCATATTCTAGTAAAGATGAGAGAGAAACTCATACTTTGTGTTGATAATTCATTTAATGGTGAATTATGAGAATAAATGAGTATGATTGAATACTTATGTTATCAATGTTAGCTCCTAGCTGTGTGGAGCAATGAATTAAGGTTTGATCATTAATAACATGATCTTAAGAACCTAAATAGTTATTTGTGGAAAAACTCTAAAGTAGGGTGATGATATGTAAGAGGAATCCTAACCCTAAAAAGGGAATAGTGGTATTACTTTGTGTTGCATGGTGCTGATATGAAAGCACTATAACTATTATCATGAGTACTAATCATGCAGGTATGTTGAGATGATAAGCATAGACGAGTATGAGATATGATGCTCTTATATTGAAAATGTTTTATAGGCCTTATAAGCCTTCATATGCTTTGTTGCTTAGTGAGAGGTAATCTGAAATTAATGATCCATGTGTGCCATATGATGTTTTAATTATTGAAACTATTTATGGGCTTCATGAGCTAATATGCCTTGAGAGAAGTATAAGGTTGTTTTGGACTGTGGTTCCAAGCAGGTAGTGTTTGATGATGATGGAGAGAAGTGGATCTTCCAAGGATATAGGAAGATTCTTATGACGTGTCTAGTATCAGCTATGGTAGTAGAAAATTTGTTACGACAAGGATGTGAGGCATTCTTAGCTCATGTTGTGGATACCAAGGCGAAAGGTCCTAGCCTTGAAGAGGTGTCGGTTGTCTGAGAGTTTGCCTATGTGTTTCCTGATGAGTTCCCTGGTGTTCTTCCACCCTGAGAGATTGATTTTGAGATCAATTTGGTTCCAGGAATGCAGCCAGTTGCACAGACATTGTATAGGATGGCTCCAGTAGAGATGGAAGAACTTAAGAAGCAGTTGTAAGAATTATTGGAGAAAGGTTTCATCCGACTGAGCACGTCGCCTTGGGGTGCTCTAGTGTTGTTCGTTAAGAAGAAGGACGGATCGATGTGGTTATGTATAGATTACCGGTAGTTGAACAAGGTCACGATCAAGAACAAGTACCTGTTACCGAGGATAGATGATATGTTCGATCAGTTGTGTGGTGCTACCATGTTTTCAAAGATTGATCTACGGTCCGGATATCATCAGTTGAGGATTAAGGCGGATGACATACCAAAGTCAGCTTTTAGGATGAGGTATGGTCACTTCGAGTTTGTGGTTATGCCGTTTGGGCTAACCAATGCATCTGCTACTTTCATGGATCTGATGAACCGAGTGTTCTGTCCGTTCCTAGATCAGTTTGTTGTAGTCTTTATAGATGACATCTTGATCTATAGTCGGGACAAGCAAGAGCCTGAGCGACATCTTCGACTAGCATTGACACTTCTTCGCCAACATCAGTTGTATGCCAAGTTCAGTAACTGTGAGTTATGGTTGGAAGAAGTGACTTTTTTGGGTCATGTGATATCTGCGGAAGGAGTCAAAGTGGACCCGAAGAAAGTGGAATCTGTTGGAGAATAGGAACAGCCTAAGACGCCGACAGAAGATCATAGTTTCCTGGGTTTAGCAGGATACTACAGAAGGTTTATCAAGGACTTCAGTGCGATAGTGTTGCCAATGATGAAGTTGACTAGGAAGGATGTACCTTTTGTCTGGGATGATCATTGTCAGCAAGCTTTCCAAAGTTTGAAGGAAAAGCTGACTAGTGCTCTAGTGCTAGTGCTGCCAGAGCCTGGAAAGGGCTATGTTGTTTTCTGCGATGCTTCCAAGAAAGGTTTAGGTTGTGTGTTGATGCAGGAAGATCATGTAGTCTCTTTTGCCTCACGACATCTGAAGAAACACGAGGAGAACTACCTGACTCATGACTTGGAGTTGGTAGCGGTGGTTCATGCGTTAAAGATTTGGAGACACTCTCTTTACGGGGAAGTGTGTCAGATCTTTATAGATCATAAGAACCTGAAGTACATCTTTTTGTAGAATGATCTAAACATGCGACAGCACCGATGGATGGAGCTAATCAATGATTATGACTGCACCATCGAGTATCATCCCGGTAAGGAGAATGTGGTAGCTGATGCGCTTAGCCGAGAGTCTTCTTCTCTTTCTTCAAAGAAGACACAATTAAGTTCACTAGTATGCCATAGACGGGATATGTTTGTCTCTTTGCGGCAGATGAATGTGCAGATGGAAGTTTCTTTGTTAGCTGCACTTTTAGCACATATGCAAGTAAAGCCTACACTGAAACAGCAGATCAAAGATGCATAGCAAACAGATGATACAGTACAGTTGATCAGATCAGAGTTTGGCAGCAAAAAGTGTGATGGGTTCCATGATTCCGAGGATGGACTAGTTTGCTATCATGATAGGATGGTGGTCCCCGATGCTGATGATCTAAGGAAGCTAGTGCTCGAGGAAGCACACACATCGATGTATGCTATGCATCCAGGAGTCACCAAGATGTATCATAGTCTGAAGGACTTGTATTGGTGGCCCGATTTGAGGCGGGATGTAGTCGAGTTTGTGGCTAGGTGTGTGGTATGTCAGCAAGTCAAGGCTGAGCATCATAAGCCGACAGGTACGTTACAACCCCTGTCGATACCGCAGTGGAAATGGGATCATATAACCATGGATTTCGTAGTTGGTCTACCCAGGACAATTAGGAATCATGATTCCATTTGGGTAATAGTGGACAGATTGATGAAGTCTACCCATTTCATATCGGTAAAGACAATGTATACAGCCGAGAAGCTCACTCGAGTATATGTAGATGAGATAGTACGTTTGCACGGTGTGCCAGCAACGATAGTTTCCGACAGAGGTTCTCCATTCACGATTCGTTTCTAGGAACAATTGCACCAAGCGTTGGGAATGCAGTTGAGGTTCAGTACCGCCTTCCACCCACAGACAGATGGACAATTTGATAGGACTATTCAGACTTTGGAGGATCTCCTTCGAGCTTGTGTTTTGCAGTTCCTAGGCAGTTGGGACGTGCATCTCAGTTTGATAGAGTTTTCCTACAACAATAGTTATCAGCGGAGCAATGACATGGCTCCTTATGAGGCCTTATATGGCAGGAAGTGCAGATCTCCGTTGTGTTGGTATGAGTCTGGTGAATATCAACTTTTGGGTCCTGGGTTAGTGCAACAGATGACAGAAAAGATCAAAGTGATACAGCAACAGTTGAAAGCGGCACAGGACAGGCCGAAGTCTTACGCAGACAATCGCCGACGACCTTTGGAGTTCCAGGTAGGAGACAAAGTGTATCTTAAAGTCTCGCCATGGAAAGGTGTGCTAAGGTTTGACCAGAAGGGTAAGCTAGCACCAAGGTATATGGGGCCATACCCGGTCATAGCACGTATTGGCAAGGTAGCTTATGAGTTAGAGCTACCTCCAGAGATGCACAGCTTACATCCAGTGTTCTATGTCAGTATGCTGAAGAAAAGTCATCCAGATACAGGGACAGTGATACAGCCAGACGAAGTTGAGCTTGATGAAGATGTGACCTACGAGGAAGGTCATGTGATGATCCTTGACAGAAGCATTAAGAAGTTGAAGAGGAAGGACCTGGTTCTTGTAAAGGTTCTTTGGCATCATCGTGGCATTGAGGAAGCCACGTGGGAGCTTGAGGAAGAGATGAGGAGGAAGTATCTCTCACTTTTCTCTTTGGATTTTGGGTACGAAATCCCTTTGTAGGGGGTTAGCTTGTAAGGACCCTGACCTCTGTTTAGGGCTTATCCTGTTTGCTTTGCTTAACCTTCATTCTTAGTTGCTTGCTAATCACCTTTAGTGGTGATTAGGGTTTGTTTGTGCTTTGTTGAGAGCTGGAGGTGTTACTTGCAATTAATCCAAGTCTAGGGTTTGTGGGCAAGTTTGTCACCTTGTGAGGTGTTCCTCCCTCTCCTTGCTTCCTCTAGTGTTGAGAGGAAGGGTTGGGCTCATTGCTTGAGTTCCTTTGGGCTTGGTTGAGCTTGTTGGGCTTTGTGGTGCCTTGTCTTTGCTTCTTTGGACCTTGTGTCAGGCAAGAGTGCCCTGTGCCGGCCTATGGTGTGTCGCCCAGGGTGTGTGTCGGCCATGGTGTGGGTGTGTCGGCCATGGTGTGGAGGTGTGTCGCCCATGGACCCTTTGACCCTGTTTGACCTCGTTTGTGTCACCACTAGTGGACACTTAGTGTTTGATGCTTGCATGTGGCAATGGCCTTGGACATGTGTTTAGGGCATGTTGGAGTGGTGGCATTGCCCATGGACAAGTGTCCCTAGGTGGGTGACACCTTGCCTTGTCTTTCCTTGGTTTCTCCTCCATCCTTTCCTATATATGTGTTCCCTTTCTCTTGCTAAGGATCCCTTTAGTTCCTTAGTCTCCCTCTCCCTTGGTGCATGACACCCTCTTCTTTTGCAAGCTTGGTGGTCGATCCTTGCCTTGGAGTCTCCTTCTTCCTCTAGTGGTGGCCGAACCCTAGAGTGCCTTGCTCTTCTTCCTTGGTGGTGCTTGGAGCTTGGAGCTTTCTTAAGGCGGGTTACATAACACCTAACCCTAACTATATTACCTCTCCTATGTTCTTGTATGTTTCTTATGATCATATCGGCTATGCATGTTGCTAATTTAGTTTCTTGCTTAGTTACTTCTGGTTGGCCGAACCATGTTCTAGGGTTTCTTGTTGAGCAACACCCCTCTCCCTCCTTGGTCTTGAGAAGAGAGCTTAAACTCTACAAATATGAGCAATACTCCTCTCTCATTTGAGTTGAGAGGTGAGCTTGTATTCTAGTTGCTTGAGCAACACCCTTCTCTCACCATGGATTCTAGAGGTGAGCTTTGTAGTGGTTGTAGACCTGGGTTGTGGTTCAACCTTGTGTTGCCCGATTGGTGTTAAGAAGCTTGGCAAGACCCCTCTCTCTTGATATTTGGTCATCTTCTTGATCCATTAGGGTTTTAGTGCCCTTGTGCTTGAGGTCGGTGGTGACCCTTTCGGGTTGCATCTTGGCCGATATGGCCTTGGGGTTGGTGTTGCCCGATATCCCCTCTTGATCTTGAGCTTTGGATGATACATGTTGTGGTTGTGTCGGGCGTCACTCCTGGTTGCTGACCTTTGTGTGTCAGGCGTCACACCTGATTGTGTACCCTGCCTGACACACTTCACCTCGTTATACCCTGATGTTGTGGAAGCTTGTTAGCGTTCTGTAGTGGGCGTCATCCCTTGACCCTATCTTTGTGTGTTGGCTGATAGATGTGGCTAGCTTTGTGTTGGGTGTTATGTTTTCTTTGCTACACGCATTGCACCTTTGGGCGTTATGCCTTGCTGTGTGGTGCTTCCTGATACACCTTGTGCACGATGCGCCATTGCATGATATGCCTCATAAGATCTTACTGCACGGTATACCAGTGTTGCACAATGTAGCGTTGCACGACACAGAGGTGCACGGCATGCATTGCACGATACACATGAGTGCTCGAGATGGTTTGGTTCCTTGTTGCCCGATACATGTAGTAGCCTGATACCCTGCTGAGTGCTTGGCCGATATGTAGGGCGGTTTCTTGGCCGATAGGTGGTTGTAGTGTTGCGCGACATGTGGGGAGTGATCTTCCCGATACCATCTCTAGTGAGGGTGCCCTACCTGTCACACCTTTGGTGAGGATAGTAGGCGCTTCTAGTGAGGGTCTTGTCTCTTATGGAAAACCTATACACTAGCTCTTTTTCATGAATCACGTTGGTTTTTATAGTAACCCTTGACATGCTTGATGGTAATCATGATAGTAGATTACATCTATGTATCTTGCCATGGTAATACCTGTGTTATGATCATCTTGAATCGTCTGTATAATGCTAAGGAAATGGTAAGCAATATAAGATGCTTTGCTTAATGATATGACCTATGTCTATGGTCACAGGTTGAGGCATGAATGATAACGTATATAATCATCAATGTTGCCCTATGTTGATAATATGAATCTTCTGTTAATTCATGATGAGTGTGTATACTAACCATGCAGGTGACTCATACAGTTGCATAGCTAGGAATAAGGGCTATGAGGTATATATATGTTTGAGTAACACTGCTTTGATGGTTACTCTTGATGATGAGATAATATGCTTGATGTGTTTTGGTCTAAGGACCTGGGATGGCAAAAAGTGCCTAGATGAGGTGTTATGCTCTGATGATGACTTGGGATTTCTATCCCATGGTGATGATGTAAGCCTTGAGAGATAGTGGTACTATGTGATGAGGGATTGAGATCCCATGGCAATGTGATGATCCTTGTGATGGATCTAGATGATTGGTAAGAGGCCAAGTGGTAACATGTAAGGTTGGATCATGGTGATGGATCAGGATGATGTTGATGACAGTAAAAGCATGATATTGAGTTTCATGTTGTTTATTCTTGTTCTTATTTGCATATTATACAACTTGGCTAAATCTTGCAATCCACTTAAAAAAATACTAACTAATCACAGTGGAGCATATCATGTAGTTTGCCCTGGCCATAGATCCATCATCGTCAGTAGCTGGTGATGGTGAAACAGGTTCTCCTGTGGGTTAACCTGGAAGCGCATATTATTGAATATGTGTGGTTGCTCCAAGCCGATAATGAGGAGGTTTGAGTGCAACTTCGGTTGTAGACTCTAGAGTGTGGTTTTAGGATCGTAGCTCAATATGTTGGAGCATGGTGAACAGGCCCATGGCTCGGAATGTGTGATAAGAAGAGCATGAATGTGTTCATGGATCAGAGCATGGTGAATAGGCATGTGGTTCAGTTTCACAAGCATCGATACTTGTACCAAGGCAGGCTAGGCAGAGGGTAGCCTGACCCTGTGGTTGAGGCCACTTAAGCATGAGACTGTGGTCCTGCTTATGTTGTACTCGTGCACTGACCATGAGGTGGGAGGTCGTGGAGTCCGGCTCTTCCATTGACCTTGTATGGCACTGGCTTGGGTTTCGCAACCGAAGGTTGCATTTTAGCGGTACAGCTCACTTCCTCAGGGCATAATAATATGTAATTCATCCGAATAGTCTTTACTGCATAAGGCAAAACACGGAATATTGGTTGAGGCCTTGCTTGCATAGTTAATCTTGTTATACTTGCAGTTACTTATACGTTCCTTATGTTATGCGGTAAGATCTTATAAATCTTATCTTGTTGATCATGTTCCATAAAGAAATACTTAGTTATCTGCCTTCCGTGCAGCTTGGTAAGCTTGATGGTATGAATAGCTTTACTTTATAAACTTCTCTTGTTATACCTCTTATCAGTTATCTGCTATTGTTGCCCTTATCTTTCTGAGGTTTTATAGTTTCGACGGGGAGTTATGTTTCTCGGTGGGACTGTGTGTCTCACCCCACTGGTTTATAACCTTTTTAGGTGGTCAAGCTAGTCGTGGTGGTGGTCGCGGAGTTGTGGCCGAGCAACAAGAAGAGCAGTAGATGGCAAGAGATGGATATTCTGCTGTTTTGGTCGTTTTGTAGTAGAGTATTAGAGTCATCCTTGTACTCTCAGGTCCTTGGAGGCGTTTTGACGTTGTTTCACGATGTATTGATGTTGATGCTTTGTATTTCTTGCTGCTGGCCGGATGTGGGCCGTTATGTATATATAATAGGTGATGAACTCATGTGATAGCTTGAAAGCTGATCTCCTAAGTTGTGGACACATTTCAAGACTTGTAAATGTTTATATAAATGTTTCCTTATAGGATGAGGATCTAAATGTAATAGTTTCTTGGTTTATCCACTTTCTGTAAATTGGTTTTAATTAACTCATATTTTTGGTAATTAGTGGTTTATGGTGTTTTCCGCACGTTTTCGCGTAACACCTCACTGTCTGTGTGATAGTGGGATGTGTTGCCACAAGTTTGGTATCAAAGCTCTAGGTTCGTTGAGTCTACAGGGATTTAGGACTAGGTTGTGTCTATTCTTGTGAGTTTTCTAGATTTTCTTACTATCATCTTCTGCCCTCAGCGGAAGAAAAGCCAAGATGTCTGGAAACCATGAAGAACATGCTGTTGAGAATAGCGATGCTGCATCAGTTGATGGAGTTATAGGACAGGCACATGAAGATCGGGTGCTTGAGGTCCCCCAACCTGACCCAGCCATTCTTGAACACCCTGCCTATCAACAGCTTGTGGGGCAGATTATGGCTACGATGAATCTCATGGTAGAAATATTTCCAGTGCCTCCACCGAGAGCACATGCTCCCCATGGTGAAACATCGGGTATTGGGAAGACCTTTGAGCAGCTTCACTGAGTCAGAGCTTCGGACTATGTTGGGACGGATGATCTAGCAGATGCAGATCTATGGCTGACAAGTCTTGAGAAGGCTTTCCAAATCCTCGACATCCCCGAAGCAGACAAAGTAAAGCATGTTGTCTACCTTCTGAAGGGTAGTGCTGGTCACTGGTGGACCATTGAGGAGGAGAAGCGACCTCGTGAGGTGATCGGTTGGGAGGTTTTCCGGCGCGAGTTCGTCAGTAGATACTTTCTGAAAACATATCTGGATGAGAAGATCAGTCAGTTTGAGTGCTTACGCCAAGGAACGATGAACATCACTGAGTATGAAGCCAAGTTCATGGACCTGTTGAGGTTTTGTCCACACATGGCAGCAACAGATGAAGAGCGGATCATATGCTTTGAGAAAGGTCTAAGTGATGAACTGACAACACCTGCTTCTGCATTGGAGAACCGAGAGCGGTTCGCTACATTTGTGGAATCTGTCCAGAGGATCGAACGGTCAGTTAGGGAGAAAAGAGAATCCATGTCTAAGAAGAGGCATGCTCAGTTCCAGGGACGGAGGCTTGGTGGATTCAAGAAGTCAAGGTTTTCAGCACCTTCTGTGATGAGATGTTCTAGTGTACCATCACAGTGGTCTCCGAGTAAAGGAAGAGGATATGTTTCTTCACCATCTAAGGCGCATAGTACAGCTTCTGTGGAAGTGACAGGGCCATCTAGGCTGCAACAGCGAGACCAGTCATGCCATCTGTGTGGTCAGATCGGGCATTGGAGGTCAACATGCCCAAACAGAGATGTTGAAGTGATGCAACAGCTGAGGCAGAATCAACAAGGGTCAGATAGACAATAGCCCAGTGGTAGCAGAGGACGAGGACGCGGTCAAGCGTCGCAAGCGGGATCGTCTGCTCAAGGAAGCAGGGGATGTGGACAACAAGCAACGGCTCGATTTTATGTTATGAGTCCGTCGGAGGCGATAGTCAACCCGTGAGTGGTGGCAGGTCAGATGGAGTTATTTCATTCTGATATGTCTTCTTCTTGCTTTATATCTGTTCTGGTTGACCCGGGTGCTACACACTCTTTTATCGCCTATAGTCTGCTTGAAAATTGTCATTTACCTATTAGTTGTAAGAAGGATAGCTTGTTGTTAGAAACCCCTCTTAATGGTTCCTCAGTGCTTCGAGAAGAGTGTCCATCTTGTGTCTTATCTTTTTCGGGGCACAATATACAAGTGGATATTATACCACTTGATATGCATGGGTTTGATGTGATCCTTGAGATGGATACGTTAGAGAAGTATAAGGTTGTTTTGGACTGTGGTTCCAAGTAGGTAGTGTTTGATGATGATGGAGAGAAGTGGATCTTCCAAGGAGATAGGAAGATTCTTCTGACGTGTCTAGTATCAGCTATGGTAGTAGAAAAGTTGTTATGACAAGGATGTGAGGCATTCTTAGCTCACATTGTGGATACCAAGGCAAAAGGTCCTAGCCTTGAAGAGGTGTCGGTTGTCCGAGAGTTTGCCGATGTGTTTCTTGATGAGTTCCCTGGTGTTCCTCCACCCCGAAAGATTGATTTTGAGATCAATCTAGTTCCAGGAACGTAGCCAGTTGCATAGACACCGTATAGGATGGCTCCAGTAGAGATGGCAGAACTTAAGAAGCAGTTGCAAGAATTGTTGGAGAAAGGTTTCATCTGACCGAGCACGTCACCTTGGGGTGCTCTAGTGTTGTTCGTTAAGAAGAAGGACAGATCGATGTGGTTATGTATAGATTACTGGCAATTGAACAAGGTCACGATCAAGAACAAGTACCTGTTACTGAGGATAGATTATCTGTTCGATCAGTTGTGTGGTGCTACCGTGTTTTCAAAAATGGATCTACGGTCCGGATATCATCAGTTGAGGATTAAGGCAGATGGCATACCAAAGTCAGCTTTTAGGACGCGGTATGGTCACTTTGAGTTTGTGGTTATGCCGTTTGGGCTAACCAATGCACCTGCTGCTTTCATGGATCTGATGAACCGAGTGTTCTTTCCGTTCCTAGATCAGTTTTTTGTAGTCTTTATAGATGACATCTTGATCTATAGTCGGGACAAGCAAGAGCATGAGCGACATCTTCGACTAGCGTTGACTCTTCTTCGCCAACATCAGTTGTATGCCAACTTCAGTAAGTGTGAGTTCTGGTTGGAATAAGTGACTTTCTTGGGTCATGTGATATCTGCGGAAGGAGTCAAAGTGGACCCAAAGAAAGTGGAATCTACTGCAGAATGGGAACAACCTAAGACACCGATAGAAGTTTGTAGTTTCCTGGGTTTAGTAGGATACTACAAAAGGTTTATCAAGGACTTAGTGCGATAGCGTTGCCAATGACGAAGTTGACTAGGAAGGATGTACATTTTGTCTGGGATGATCGTTGTCAGCAAGCTTTCCAAAGTTTGAAGGAAAAGCTCACTAGTGCTCCAGTGCTAGTGCTGCCAGAGCCTGGAAAGGGCTATGTTGTTTTCTGCGATGCTTCCAAGAAAGGTTTAGGTTGTGTACTAATGCAGGAACATCATGTGGTCTCTTTTGCCTCGTGATAGCTTAAGAAACACGAGGAGAACTACCTGACTCATGACTTGGAGTTGGCAGCAGTGGTTCATGCATTAAAGATTTGGAGACACTATCTTTACGGGGAAGTGTGTCAGATCTTTACAAAGCATAAGAACATGAAGTACATCTTTTCACAGAATGAGCTAAACATGCGATAGCGCTGATGGATGGAGCTAATCAATGATTACGACTGCACCATCGAGTATCATCCTGGTAAGGTGAATGTGGTAGCTGATGCGCTTAACCGAAAGTCTTCTTCTCTTTCTTCAAAGAAGACACAGTTAAGTTCCCTAGTATGCCATAGACAGGATATGTTTGTCTCTTTGCGGCAGATGAATGTGCAGATGGAAGTTTCCTTGTTAGCTGGACTTTTAGCACATATGCAAGTCAAGCCTACACTGAGACAGCAGATCAAAGATGCGCAGCAAATAGATGATACAGTACAGTTGATCAGATCAGAGTTTGGCAGTGAAAAGCGTGATGGGTTCCATGAGTCTGAGGATGGACTAGTTTGCTATCATGATAGGATGGTGGTCCCCGATGCTGATGATCTGAGGAAGCTAGTGCTCGAGGAAGAACACACATCGATGTATGCTATGCATCCATGAGTCACCAAGTTGTATCATAGTCTGAAGGACTTGTATTTGTGGCCCAGTTTGAAGTGGGATGTAGCCGAGTTTGTGGCTAGGTGTGTGGTATGTCAGAAAGTCAAGGTTGAGCATCAGAAGCTGGCAGGTATGTTACAACCCCTACCGATAACGCAGTGGAAATGGGATCATATAACCATAGATTTTGTAGTTGGTCTGCCCATGACAACTAGGAATCATGATTCCATTTGGGTAATAGTGGAAAGATTGATGAAGTATGCCCATTTCATACTGGTAAAGACAACGTATACAACCGAGAAGCTCGCTCGAGTATATGTAGATGAGATAGTACGTTTGCATGATGTGCCAGCAACGATAGTTTCTGACAGAGGTCCTCAATTCACGAGTCGTTTCTGGGAACAGTTGCACCAAGCGTTGGGAATGCAGTTGAGGTTCAGTACCGCCTTCAACCTGTAGAGAGATGGACAGTCTGAGAGGACTACTCAGACTTTGGAGGATCTCCTTCAAGCTTGTGTTTTGCAGTTCCTAGGCAGTTGGGACGTGCATCTCAGTTTGATAGAGTTTTCCTACAACAATAGTTATAAGCAGAGCATTGACATGGCTCCTTATGAGGCCTTATATGGCAGGAAGTGCAGATCTCCGTTGTATTGGTATGAGTCTGGTGAATATCAACTTTTGGGTCCTGAGTTAGTGCAACAGACGACAGAAAAGATCAAAGTGATACAGCAACAGTTGAAAGCGGCACAGGACAGGCAGAAGTCTTACGTAGACAATCACCGACGACCTTTGTAGTTCCATGTAGGAGACAAAGTGTATCTTAAAGTTTCGCCATGGAAAGTTGTTCTAAGGTTTGGTCGGAAGGGTAAGCTAGCACCCAGGTATATGGGGCCATACCCGGTCATAGCACGTATTGGCAAGGTAGCTTACGAGTTAGAGATTCCGCCAGAGTTGCACAGGTTACATCTAGTGTTCCATGTCAGTATGCTGAAGAAAAGTCATCTGGATACAGCGATAGTGATACAACCAGACGAAGTTGATCTTGATGAAGATGTGACCTACGAGGAAGGTCATGTGATGATCCTTGACAGAAGAGTTAATAAGTTGAAGAGGAAGGACCTGGTTCTTGTAAAGGTTCTTTGGCATCATCGTGGCATTGAGGAAGCCACATGGGATCTTCAGGAAGAGATGAGGAGGAAGTATCCCTCGCTTTTCTCTTCAGATTTTGGGGATGAAATCCCTTTGTAGGGGGTTAGCTTGTAAGGATCCTGACCTCCATTTAGGGCTTATCCTATTTTCTTTGCTTAACCTTGATGCTTAGTTGCTTGCTAATCACCTTTAGTGGTGATTAGGGTTTGTTTGTGCTTTGTTGAGAGCTGGAGGTGTTACTTGCAATTAACCCAAGTCTAGGGTTTGTGGGAAAGTTTGTCACCTTGTGAGGTGTTCCTCCCTCTCCTTACTTCCTCTAGTGTTGAGAGGAAGGGTTGGGCTCGTTGCTTGAGTTCCTTTGGGCTTGGTTGAGCTTGTTGGGCTTTGTGGTGCCTTGTCTTTACTTCTTTGGACCTTGTGTCGGGAAAGAGTGCCATGTGTCAGCCTGGGTGTGTTGGCCTGTGCTTGTGTCGACCTGTGGTGTGTCGCCCAGGGTGTGTGTCGGCCATGGTGTGGGTGTGTCGGCCATGGTGTAGAGGTGTGTCGCCCATGGACCCTTTGACCCTCTTTGACCTCATTTGTGTCACCACTAGTGGACACTTGGTATTTGATGCTTTCATGTGGAAATGGCCTTCGACATGAGTTTAGGGCATGTTGGAGTGGTGGCATTTCCCATGGACAAGTGTCCCTAGGTGGGCGACACCTTGCCTTGTCTTTCCTTGGTTTCTCCTCCATCCTTTCCTATATATGTGTTCCCTTTCTCTTGCTAAGGATCCCTTTAGTTCCTTACTCTCCCTCTCCCTTGGTGCACGACACCCTCTTCTTTTACAAGCTTGGTGGCCGATCCTTGCCTTGGAGTCTCCTTCTTCCTCTAGTGGTGGCCGAACCCTAGAGTGCCTTGCTCTTCTTCCTTGGTGGTGCTTGGAGCTTGGAGCTAGGAGCTTGGAGCTTGCTTAAGGCAGGTTACATAACTCCTAACCCTAACTATATTACCTCTCCTATGTTCTTGTATGTTTCTTGTGATCATATCGGCTATGCATGTTGCTAGTTTAGTTTCTTGATTAGTTACTTCTTGTTGGCCGAACCATGTTCTAGGGTTTCTTGTTGAGCAACACCCCTCTCCCTCCTTGGTCTTGAGAAGTGAGATTGAACTCTAGAAATATGAGCAATACTCCTCTCTCATTTGAGTTGAGAGGTGATCTTGTATTCTAGTTTCTTGAGAAACACCCTTCTCTCACCATGGATTCTAGAGGTGAGCTTTGTAGTGGTTGTAGACCTTGGTTGTGGTTGAACCTTGTGTTGCCCGATTGGTGTTAAGAAGCTTGGCAAGACCCCTCTCTCTTGATAGTTGAGAGGTGAGTCATCTTCTTGATCCATTAGGGTTTTGGTGCCCTTGTGCTTGAGGTCGGGGGAGACCTTGTCGAGTTGCATCTTGGCCGATATGGCCTTGGGGTTGGTGTTGCCCAATATCCCCTCTTGATCTTGAGCCTTGGATGATACATGTTGTGGTTGTATCGGGCGTCACTCCTGGTTGCTGACCTTTGTGTGTCGGGCGTCACACCTGATTGTGTACCCTGCCCGACACACTTCACCTCATTATACCCTGATGTTGGGGAAGCTTGTTAGCTAGTTCTATGGTGGGTGTCATCCCTTGACCCTATCTTTGTGTGTCGGCCGATAGATGTGGATAGCTTTATGTTGGGCGTTATGTTTTCTTTACTGCACGCATTGCACCTTTGGGTGTTATGCCTTGCTGTGTGGTGTTGCCCGATACACCTTGTGCATGATGCGTCGTTGCACGATATGCCTCATAAGATCTTACTACATGATATACCAGTGTTGCACAATGCAGTGTTGCATGACACAAAGGTGCACGACACACGTTGCACGATACACATGAGTGCTCGAGATGGTTTGGTTCCTTGTTGCCCGATACATGTAGTAGCCTGATACCCTGATGAGTGCTTGGCCGATATGTAGGGCGGTTGCTTGGCCGTTAGGTGGTTGTAGTGTTGCGCGACATGTGGGGAGTGATCTGACCGATACCATCTCTAGTGAGGGTGCCCTACCCGTCACACCTTTGGTGAGGATAGTGGGCGCTTCTAGTGAGGGTCTTGTCTCTTATGGAAAACCTATACACTAGCTCTTTTTCATGAATCACGTTGGTTTTTATTGTAACCCTTGACATGCTTGATGGTAATCGTGATAGTAGATTACATCTATGTATCTTTCCATAATAATACATGTGTGATGATCATATTGAATCGTCTGTATAATGCTAAGGAAATGGTAAGCAATATAAGATGCTTTGCTTAATGATATGACCTATGTCTATGGTCACAGGTTGAGGCATGAATGATAACGTATATAATCATCAATGTTGCCCTATGTTGATAATATGAATCTTCTGTTAATTCATGATGAGTGTGTATACTAACCATGCAGGTGACTCATACAGTTGCATAGCCAGGAATAAGGGCTATGAGGTATATATATGTTTGAGTAACACTGCTTTGATGGTTACTCTTGATGATGAGATAATATGCTTGATGTGTTTTGGTCTAAGGACCTGGGATGGAAAAAAGTGCCTAGATGAGGTGTTATGCTCTGATGATGACTTGGGATTTCTATCCCATGGTGATGATGTAAGCCTTGAGAGATAGTGGTACTATGTGATGAGGGATTGAGATCCCATGGCAATGTGATGATCCTTGTGATGGATCTAGATGATTGGTAAGAGGCCAAGTGGTAACATGTAAGGTTGGATCCTGGTGATGGATCAGGATGATGTTGATGACAGTAAAAGCATGATATTGAGTTTCATGTTGTTTATTCTTGTTCTTATTTGCATATTATACAACTTGGCTGAATCTTGCAATCCACTTAAAAAAATACTAACTAATCACAGTGGAGCATATCATGTAGTTTACCCTGGCCATAGATCCATCATCGTCAGTAGCTGGTGATGGTGAAACAGGTTCTCCTGCGGGTTAACCTAGAAGCGCATATTATTGAATATGTGTGGTTGCTCCTAGCCGATAATGAGGAGGTTTGAGTGCAACTTCGGTTGTAGACTCCAGAGTGCAGTTTTAGGCACATAGCTCAATATGTTGGAGCATGGTGAACAGGCCCATGGCTCATAATGTGTGATAAGAAGAGAATGAATGCGTTCATGGCTCAGAGCATGGTGAATAAGCCTGTGGCTCAGTTTCACTAGTACCGATACCTGTACTGAGGCGGGCTAGGCAGAGGGTAGCCTGACCCTGTGGTTGAGGCCACTTAAGCATGAGACTACGGTCATGCTTATGTTGTACTCGTACACTGACCACGAGGTGGGAGGTCGTGGAGTCCGGCTCTTCCATTGACCTTGTATGGCACCGTCTTGGGTTTTGCAACTGAAGGTTGGATTTGAGCGGTACAACTCACTTCCTCAGGGCATAATAATAGGTAATTCAGCCGAATAGTCTTTACTGCATAAGGCAAAACACGGAATATTGGTTGAGGCCTTGCTTGCGTAGTTAATCTTGTTATACTTGCAGTTACTTATATGTTCCTTATGTTATGCGGTAAGATCTTATAAATCTTATCTTGTTGATCATGTTCCATAAATAAATACTTAGTTACCTGCCTTCCGTGCAGCTTGGTAAGCTTGATGGTATGAATAGATTTACTTTATAAACTTCTCTTGTTATACCTCTTATCAGTTATCTGCTATTGTTGCTCTTATCTTTCTGAGGTTTTGTAGTTTCAGCGGGGAGTTATGTTTCTCGTTGGGACTGTGTGTCTCACCCTGCTAGTTTATAACCTTTTTAGGTGGTCGAGCTAGTCGTGGTGGTGGTCGCGGAGTTGCGGCCGAGCAGCAAGAAGAGAAGTAGAAGGCAAGAGATGGATATGTTGTTGTTTTGGGCGTTTTGTAGTAGAGTCTTAGAGTCATCCTTGTACTCTCAGGTCCTTGGAGGCATTTTGACGTTGTTTCATGATGTATAGCTTTTGATGCTTTGTATATTCTGCTGTTGGCCGGATGTGGACCGTTATATATATATAACAGGTGATGAACTCATGTGATAGCTTGACATTTGATCTCCTAAGTTGTGGACACGTTTCAAGACTTGTAAATGTTTATATAACTGTTTCCTTATAGGATGAGGATCTAAATGTAATAGTTTCTTGGTTTATCCACTTTCTGTAAATTGGTTTTAATTAACTCGTGTTTTTGGTAATTAGTGGTTTATGGTGTTTTATGCACGCTTTTGCGTAACACCTCACTATCTATGTGATAGTGGGATGTGTTGCCACAACCTTGGTCAAATGACCTGGAGGTATTAAGTTACCTATTATGTGGTAACAAGTATTCTATGATGAACTAAGAGTTTGAATACCCATACTCTATAATCATGATGATGAACTTGTTAAGAAATGAAAGGTACTTGATGAGATGAGGGATTAAGATCCCAATACTTTGTTAGAAGAATATGGCTACAGGCCATGACTCCACAAAACAATGCCAGACATTAGCTATATGATATAAGCCTGAAGAGGGTGTATGTTGCGGCTATAACTCTATAGTGAAGATATCAATATACCATGGCAAGCTAAGTGCAGTTTGACACATGAAGAGAAAAATATAATCAGCCGTGTAGTGTATTTGCATAAAGTTGAAATACGAGAAACATTGGTTGATATTATCTTGCTTAACATAGCGGATAAAGGTTATACATGTTCTCCATATTCATTATTGGATAAATGACATGCTACTCTATCAGGTTATAGCTGAAAGGTTTTAGATAAGATTAATGTTCTAATCTATTAAACAATGAATTAACTATTGTTAAGCAATCATGATTCTTCTGTTCAGATTTATCTTATTAATCTGCAATAATAATGTTTCTGGCAGAGAGTTATATCTCTCGTTGGGGCAATTTACAATTGTCTCACCCCCGTAGGAACCACATTTTTAGGTGGACACAGACGAAGAGGCAGGAATCCTTCAGTAGGTGAAGGACAACAACAACAACAGCAAGGACAACAGTGAATTCTTAGGTGGAGACACTGGCTGATATGTCTTGTATAGATCTACATAGAGCCCTATGTGTCGTCTCTGTACTCTCAGGTCCTTGGAGTAGTAGTTAGTTCTTTTGAGATTTTGGCATAGTGTTTCAAGATTTTTATACTGCATGTGTTTAGTTAACAAAGTAGTTCATGCTTGTAATTCTCAGAAAAAGATGATACAGGACATGTATTTGTGAACCAGTATGTAATTAAGTTACTCCTGTTCTTTATGAAAGAGTTTTCCTATGTGTGGACCTCTTTGCAAAATGATTTTAATTTTTAGTGATTTTCGGTAATCCGCTGCTTGGTGATTGCTTCCGCTAAGTTAATAACGTTTTATTCAAATGATGCGTCACAATTTAGTGGTATCAGAGCTCTAGGTTCGTTGAGTCTACAGAGACATAGGACTAAGGTGTTGAGTCTATGTTAGTGTCCTCCAATATACCCTATAGTGACTTCTTCTTATGCAGAGTAAAGGGTAAAGTTTATAAATGACTGGGAAGTACGAGGAACACATTGCTAAGGGCAATGTTGTTGCACCAAGAGAGGGTGCATGGGATCAGGCAAGAGAAGAACAAGTGCCTGAGAATTTCCATCTTGACCTGATCAGGATAGAGAATCCTATGTTTATTCTCTTGAAGGGCAGGTTAGGATAACAATGATGCATATACAAGACTGGATACTAGCATTACAACCTAGGTTACCAGTCCTTAATGTAGAAACTTTGGGCTTTGAAAGGGTTCTTGAATGACAAGGTCATGTTGGAACAATGGAAATGTGGGAAAGATTAACATATGGTGAGAAAGTAGACTCTGCCATAAGTTTAGACAGATAGTACATATGTGATTGTAGTGCCCAAGGAGGGGCAATAAGCATAGACTTAAGGTAAGGTCTCTATAATTTTAGAGACATTTGCCTGGTTGTTTTGAAAAGCAAAAGTTTTTGTGTAAGGACCCTGACCTGCGTTTAGGGTTTACCCAGTTTGTTTTGCTTAACCTTGGTGGTTTGATGCTTGCTAATCACCTTTGAGTGGTGATTAGGGTTTGGTTGTGCTTTGTTGAGAGTTCGAGGGGATACTTGCAAATAACCCAAGTCTAGGGTTTTGTGTGCAAGTTTGCCATCTTGTGAGATGTTTTCCCCTCTTTGCTTCCTCTAGGGTTAAGAGGAAGGCTTGGGCTTGTTGTTTAAGTTTCTTGGGCCTTGCTTGAGCTTGTTTGGGCCTTGAGGTGCTTTGTTTGGGCTTGCTTGATCCTTGTGTCGGCCAAGACCAGCTTGTGTCACCCAAGGAAGAGTGTGTGTCGACCTAGAGGTGGTGTGTCGACCTGGAGTAGTGTGTGTCGCCCAACAGAGCTGCTAGTTGTGTCGACCATGTTGCTTGGCCCAACCTTGACCACGTTTGGTGGACACTTGGTGTGTATCTTTGACAAGTGTCTCTTGGTGTGCTAGTGTGTTGGCTTGAACCCTAGGATAAGTGTCCCTTGGGTGGATGACACTTAGCATGGATCTACCTTGGTTTCTCCTCCCCTTCTTTCTATATATGTGGCTCTTTCCTTTGCCTTAGTTTCCTTTGCTCTTTTAGTCTCTCCTCCACCTTCAGTGCACGACACTCCTCCCTCTCTTGCTTGTGTCGGCCGAGACACTCTCCTGGAGTTGCAGTGGTGGCCGATACCCTCTCTTGGATCAGCTTTGGTGGACGACATCTCTTGGATCTTGAAGTGCATCTTCTTCCTTGGAGCTTGGAGCTTAAGGCGGGTTACATAACTTCTAACCCTAACTCCTTTATCTCTAGCTATGATCTTGTTGCATGTTAGTAGTTTAGCTTAGTTCTTTGCTTTGTACCTTTCTTGTGTACCTTTGGTGGCCGATCCCCCTCTAGGGTTTAGGGTTCCTTTGTGCACCTTGCTTTCTAGGGTTTGAGTATCCTTAAGTTGGAGGTTGAGGATGACCCTTGTTGGGAGACATGGTCCTTGTGCTAAGTAACACCCTTGTTCTTGTGATGGGCGACATAGTGGTGTTCTTTGTGTTGGTCGATATGATGACCATGTTGGGCGAGATGGTTCCTCTTGAGTTGAACGACACTCTTGTTCTCTTAATGGACGAGAGACCAGGTGTGGTTCTTCTTGTGTCGGATGACATGGCCATGTGTGGCTGGTTTCCTTGCCTTGAACGATAGACCATGCATGTTGGCCGATGGAAGTTGATGGGTGATACATCTTGTTGTGTTGGCCGACATGGTGAGCATGTTGGGAGAGATGGACCTTCTTGTGTTAAGAGACATCCTCTTCCTCATGGTGAGTGATAGACCTAAGTTTCTTGGAGGTTTGTTGGTGCTGGCCGATAGCCATGCATGGTGTGCTGGTCGATATCCATGCTGGCCGACACCCATGGTGGCCGATAGCCAAGGTGGGCGATAACCTAGGTTGGGTGTTGTGTCGGCCGATAGGCCTTGATGGGTCTTAGTAAGGGTTGATAAGAGTTATGGTGAGAGTCTTGTAATCCTATAGTAACGGTCCTTTGTGTTATGAAAGTGGATGTTTATGCTTAATGATGGTGGTGTCTTGTTAGTGATAACAACAATGAATATGATGCCTTGCAAACAATAATAATGCCAATGATAATGTTGTTGATAGTAATGATATTAATAGTCGTGTGATGATGGTAATGCTTTGCTAGTAATGAAAGTAATAATGCTGATTAATGATGGTAATAATGTTGCTAAGTGACAGTTACATTAATAGTTGGCTTAATGACATGGCAATAAAGATATTAGTGGATGATAATGCTAATCATATTAATGATGATAATGAGGAAGGTAGTAGTAATGATATGCATGAAGTAATCCTTGTACTTAATTGCTAAATGAGAATGGTGTTAGTTACACTAGTAGCTTGCTTAATGATAATAATAATGATGATAGTGGATGGTGACATAATGGTAGTGGTAACAATAATACCTGTTCTGTATGTTTGGACACCTTGATTACTTGTATAATCTAGAGATAAGAGTAAGCATGTATATGGCTTGTTAATGATGTGATTTGATCATCAAATAGTGTAAGAATGATAAGTAGAAGTATCTTGAATAGCATTTTCATGATGGTAGCATATTCCTTATGATTGAATCTATGATTATTGTGTAATCTAACCATGCAGAGATGATTAGCCTTGAAAAGGGCTATAATACACATGTGATGAGTAACATCACTTAGTAATTACTCAGGTTAATATAATGATATGTATAATGTGTTAAGTCCCATGATGATGATGATGAGAGCCTTGAGAGGCATTGACAGTACATGAGGAGGGATTGAGATCCCATGGTATGTGATGATCCTCGAGATGGATCTGGATGGTTGGCAAGAGGCTAAGTGGTAACATGTGATGTTGGATCCTTGTGATGGATCAGGTTGATGTGATTAAATAATAATATAATGTTTTTTACTTTCCGTTATATCTTGCTTGTTATACAACTTGGTTAAATCTTGCAATCCATCTAAAAGATACTAATTAATCACAGTTAAATATATCATGTAGTTTGCCCTGGCCATAGATCCATCATCGTCAGGACTTTATGATGGTGAAACAGGTTCTCCTACGGGTTAACCTGGAAGCGCATATTGTTGAATATGTGTAGGTTGCTCCTAGCCTGAAAATGAGGAGGTAAGAGTGTAACTTCGGTTACATACTCAGATACGTATGAAGAGCATGGTGAACAGGCCCATGGCTCAGGATATGTGATGTGAGGAGCATGAATGCGTTCATGGCTCAGAGCACGGTGAATAGGCCCGTGGCTCGATTTTACTAGCGTCGAGACATGTACCAAGGCGGGCTAGAGTGAGGGTAGCCTATGGAGCTGACCCTGTGGCTTAGACAACTTCAGCATGTGACTGCGGTCCTGCTTGTGTTTTACTCGTGTACTGACCACGAAGTGGGAGGTCATGGAGTCCGGCTCTTCCATTGACCTTGTATGGCACCGGCTTGGGTTTTGTAACCGAAGGTTGGATTTGAACGGTACGGTTCAAATCCTCAGGGCATAATAATACGTAATACAGCCGTTTAGTACTTATTGTTTAGGATAAACACGAAACATTGGTTGAGGCCTTGTTTGTGTAATATCTTTATTATATCTTGCAGGTTATGTGACAATATGTCTTATCTTGATAAGCAGGTTATGTGACATTATATCTTGTTCTGATAATCATGTTACATAGTGATACATCTTATCCTGTTAATCATGTTTCATCAAAACATATCTGGTTATATGCTTTTATACAGCTGGTAAGCTTGTCGGTAAGAATAGCTTTGCTTTATATAGACTGTTCTTAATTACACCTGGTTCCAGTATCTGTTGTTATAGTATATCTTGTTGAGGTTTTGTAGTTGCGGTGGGGAGTTATGTTTCCCGCTGGGACAATTGTTCGATTGTCTCATCCCGCTGGTTTAACCCCTTTTTAGGTGGTCGAGGTCGGTGTGGTCGTGGTCGTGGTGTTGTGGCCGAGCATCTTGAGGAGCAATAGAAGGCAAGCGTTGGACATGCTGCTGTTTTGGATGTTTTGTAGTAGAGTCTAGAGTCATCCCTGTACTCTCAGGTCCTTGGTAGTGTTTTGACGATGTTTTACGATGAACGATCGATGACGTTTGTATATCCTGCTGTTGGCCGGATGAGGGCCTTTATGTATATGAACAGGTGGTGAACTCATGTGATTGATGAGCAGCTGTTTCTGTAAGATGTAGACACGTATCAGATCTCGTGTATGTATATATTTGACATGTTTCTGTGCAGGATGAGGACTGGAAAGTAATAGTTCCACAGTTTATATGTTTTCCGCAATCGGTTTTAATTAACCTGTGTTTTCATAATCTGTGGTTATGGTAATTTCCACACATTTTCGCGTAACACCTCGTTATCTGTGTGATAATGGGATGTGTTGCCACATTTTGGTGTCAGCAGTGTAATAAATGCCTAGTGCACCAGGGCAGTAGCCACTAAGTAAAGGCAAAGGTCCTCACTTTCCACTAGTAAGAACTCATGGCTTAGCTTATACATCAGCAATGAGACCGATAAGACCATGATATGAGGACAAGACATGTTAGGGATATGGACAAGTTGAGCATAATAAACTCTTTTTCTTTGAAAAGAAGGGAGGAAATGACTCAACAACCAAGGTAGACTCGACAAGGCTTATGAAAGATACAGCCCAATAATGTGAAAAGGCAAAAGCAACAACATGAAATAACTAGACTGTATGTGTTGAGTTAACCTAAAGCGATAGATGACCGCGAGGGGTAATAGTCATATGAAATAGATTCATTCTGATATTTCATTTAATGATTCTATGTGTTAAAAGAAAGTAGTTGTTTTTGAACTTCCCCTAACTAGTCCTATAAGGACACAAGAAAGATGAGAATTTACATTTTTTCTCAGTATTCCTTAAAATGCTTTATAAGCTCTCTTATTTGTGTGATAAAAGATGAGATATAGAAGTGATGCCTGAAGAAAATCCAGGAATGAAAAAAAAATCTATGTGTATAATGATATGAAAAGTGAGGAACATGATCGTGAATAAAGTGCATACTACCTAATCTCAATACTTGTATACCCTGGCCAGGTATATGATTATTGGAGATAGGGCAAGTATGGAACTCTTAGATTGTTATCTTTCTGATTAATCTGATCAAGTAGTCATTCTGAAACAATCTAGTGAGTATAATGAAATAACATAGGAAGTACTAAGTGAACTTTCCTAATAACATAGGGAAGTGCTAAGTGTACTTTCCCAATTATATAGGGAAGTGCTAAGTCAACTTTCCCAATTATATAGGAAATGCTAAGTGAACTTTCCTCAATTATATAGGAAATGCTAAGTGAACTTTCCTAATTACATAGGGAAGTGCTAAGTGAACTTTCCCAATTACATAGGAAATGCTAAGTGAACTTTACTAATTACATAGGGAAGTGCTAAGTGAACTTTCCCAATTATATAGGAAATGCTAAGTGAACTTTCCCAATTATATAGGAAATGCTAAGTGAACTTTCCCCAATTATATAGGAAATGCAAAGTGAACTTTCCTAATTACATAGGAAGTTCTAAGTGAACTTTACCAATTACATAGGAAATGCTAAGTGAACTTTCCTAATTACATAGGGAAGTGCTAAGTGAACTTTCCCAATTATATAGGAAATTCTAAGTGAACTTTCCCAATTATAAAGGAAATGCTAAGTGAACTTTCCCAATTATATAGGAAATGCTAAGTGAACTTTCCTAATTACATAGGGAAGATCTAAGTGAACTTTCCCAATTATAAAGGAAGTGATAAGTGAACTTTCCCAATTACATAGGAAGTGCTAAGTGAACTTTCCCAAACAAATAAAGGATTGCTGAGTGGATTACCTCTATTAAATATATGTGTTTCCCCTTTTATGAACAACCTTGGGTAATGATAGGAGTATGATACTTTATGTTTCTCCTTTCATTAACATGACAATCAAGTAAGTATTATGACATTTGATGTACATGGATTAAAAATAATCCGTTGATGGATACTTAGAAAAGTATCAGTTTGCTTTGGACTTTGGTTCCAAGATAATGATATATGGAACAAGCAATGTCCTAGAATAAAAGAAATACCCTATGCATGTGTACCCTTGGTGGTAATAATAGAGAATCGAATATGATAAGGATGAGATGTGTTCTCAATACATATGATGAATACCAAAGTAAGGTATTTATGTTGGTTATCCATATTGGCCAACTGAGAAATCAATCTAGTTACACAAAATAATATGAACATCATATGTTAGGGGTTTATGCTCTGCATAAACATAAACATTGATAAGGTCAAACTAATGGAAGGAACAATTGTAATTATGGTGGAAAAGTTTATCAAGCTAAAGATATTTCCTTAGAATAACCATGTGTGGAAGGACTTTGTGTGGATTAAAGATCTATGGTATCTCCATGACATTAAGATTTTATGTGGATACTTGATGGTATGATAAATGAATAAAATATGTCTCTCCTTTTCCTGGGATTTCAGGGACGAAATCCTTGTTAGGGGTTTATAACTTGTAACATCCCTGAACTGGGTTATGCTTTAACCCTAGATGTTTTTCTTAATAAAGTGGATTATATGCTTTCTCTTATCTCTTGAAAAGTAATTAAGGCTCAAGAGGAACTTATATTCTAATTTTAGTCATTTTTTAATCATGTTGAAATAATGTTTTGTTAGTTTTGGACTAAAGTGCAAATTACCCAAGTTGAGGGGTTAACTTGCAAATTGTACATGATACAATGTTATTCAGATGTTGAAACATCATGGGAATGAGTATGATGTTGTAGTATTGCTTCTACAAGCCTAAATAACAAGAAAGAGCTTGTTGAGCAATGCTTGTGCATTAAAACCTAGTTTTGGTGTAATGTGCAATTTACCCAAAATCTAGGGTTCAATATGCAAAATACCACTTCAAGAGGGTCCCTCATGGTTCTTGGCATCATGTAGAGAAAATAATTTTAGAGGTGTGCCTCATTTGAATCATTTTGGAAGAGAGAGAATCTTGATATTAAAATAATCAAGATTTAAGCATAATTGGAACTTTACTTCAAATTAATGCAAAAATAAATGTGTTAATTGGATTGCCCTTCAACCAAAATTGTGTTGGTTGAAAATCAACAAGTATGTACGTCCTTGTGCCTTGCAAAGGCAATGGAAATATCTACGTGAGTGGAGAACCCACTCACATAAAGAAAAGAAAAAGAAATATCCACTAACTTATGGATATTATTATTATAAGGGTTAAGGTGCTTAATTTGCTTTTCTTTAAATCATGGATAATTGAGAGGAATAAGAGGAAAAGAGGATATCCTCATCTCTAAGGAAGAGAATGGGGCATATGGCAAGAAAGTTGAGGAGATAATTCCTACTTTCTTTCTCTTAAATGAATTTTCAATAAAATTCATATATAAGCTCCTTTATCCATGAAGTGAAGGGATAATTTCGAATCCAATTTCACTTCTTTCTTGCAAAAACGACCAAGGGAGCTTGGAGCAATAGGAGGACGACCCCCAACCTGTTGGTAAGCTTCTTGACCTTCTTTCACCTTGAATTCATGGTGGAAATCACAAAACAATGCATGATTTCTTCTCTATTCCACTCCGTCTTCAATCCTAGCCAATCCTTTCACTCCAAAGCTTGAGGACGGGCCTTGGGAAGGTTGTAAAAGCTTCTTCCACCATTTTTTACATGAAGATCCAAGCTTTGAAGCTCAATTGAAGGTGGGTTATATAACTTGAACCCTTGAACTTTGTTATTGATTCCATATCTTCATCAATTGTTGATTCTTTCTTTATTCCCGAAATTTTATTTGATTGATTGATGCAATCACCATGAAAATCACAGAAAGTTTCATGGGTTTATAGCTTGATGATTATCAAATCATCATAAGAACACACCTCCACAAATATCTATTGCAAACGGTTTCAACATTTTGGTCCAATCGGTTTCACCAAACCGTTTGGAGGTTTGGGTTCCAAACCATTTGGAGTGGTTGACCATTTGGGGAAATATGCTATTGTACTTGGATATTGATCCAATTGTTGCAATTGGTTTGATCTTAAGGGTTTCAATTGTGAATGATTCAATAGATGCAAACCCTAATCGGGTTGAGTGTTAAACCCTTAAGTAATTGAATCAATTTTTGGGTTGACTTGCCCAAACGGTCTCAAGACTGTTTGGAGGTCACCCAAACAGTCTCAAGACCGTTTGGAGGTCAACCAAGACCGTTTAATAGGTCTATGGTGGTGTATGATTGGATGGTTGAAGAACCAGTAATATCAAATTGAAATATAATCAATAGTTCAATTGATGATTGATTCAATGATGTAAACCCTAAGTGATTTTTTATAATTTCAATGATGGGATGAGTCAAAAGGTCTCAAGACCATTTGGAGGTCATCCGAATGACCTCGAGACCATTTGAGGTCAGGTCATATCATGGTTTGATGATGATCCAATGATTTCAATTGAATTAGTTCCACAATGTCAATCATTGATGGTTCTTCGATTTCAAAACCCTAAGTGATGGTTTCTTAATTATAAACCCTAGTTCAATTGGGTTCAAAACCCTAATTGAAGGTCCAATTAAAGGGTGATTCAATGGTTCAATTGAAGAATAAATCAGTAGTTCAATTGATAGATGGTTTAATGATTGAAACCCTGAATTGATAAAGTGATGGAAGACCTTTTTGGTCCATTCGGTTTTGAGAGGGTTTGGACCAAACGGTCTTGAAACGGTTTGAGAAAACAGTCTTAAGACCGTTTGGGTCCAAACGGTCTCAAGACCATTTGAGACCAAATGGTCTCAAATCGTTTGGAGACCCAAGTGGTTTCAAGTGACAAATGTCCATACGGTTTCAATATGGTTTTGCTTAAACGATTTCAAACCATTCAATGTCTGAGTAACTAAGACCATTTAGGGTCTAAGTGACCAAGAATATTTGAGGTTCAATTGGTCAAACTATCTGAATACATATTGTGACTAAAGGTCAATTAACTAATTGACTATTAATGATGTAAATCAAAGGTGATTACAATGGTTGTACCTTTGAGGTACTAGGATAATTAGTACATTTTTGAGTGGTCAACTCTTAATTCTTATGAAAGCAATGATTTAATATGATGTGACAACCCTTCATTCAAGTTGATTGGACCTAATCTAATTAATCTTGAAGTAATTGACATCCTAGAGAGGATGAGAGAGAGAGGATTTCCTACATGAATGACGATCATGTAATGGTTAAACCTCATCACTTTGAACATGAACATAATAAGTAATCAGGGTATGATCCTTTATAAAGAGATCATGAAACCTTAATTGAGAAGGTTGATGAAAACCTAATCAAGGGTGTGACATGTGAAACCCTAATTAAGGGTGATGTCAAGTGAAAACCTAATTTCAGGTAATGATATGTGAAACCCTAATGTAGGGTAATGTTATGTGAAACCCCGATATATGAGGATGATATGTGAAACTCTAAAGTGGAGTGATGTTATGTGAAACCCATATTTATGGGTGATTCTATGTGAACATTAATTTATAAACATGGAAAATCCTATTCCTAATAATGGAATAATGTTTAATATATTGACAAGTGTAACACCTAAAGAGGTTGGTAATGGATATCCTTATATCAATAGTTCATAACTCAAAGATGAGTCCATATTATTAGCCGTGGTTGCATTTTCTAAATAAGTGACTTAGGACCAATACATTACATGATAAATGTGATGAACTGTGTATAAAGTATTAGGAGGGGAAATACCCTAATACAAGCTAAGTGGATGAACTCAAGTAAGATAAAGGTGATGAGGGAAGTGATATGTCAAAATATGATAGATATCACATCCAGCACCTCAAGATTGATATACCTTGATGTATTTTAAATCCAATATATTTGGAAGAGTGACACATGAAATGTGTCATGTCAATTGTTACATTGAGATGTAATGCACTTTGATAAGTGTAGGCTAACATGCCTTATGAAAAGGTTAATCCAAATAAATAAACTTTGATGCAATCATATTCTGGTAAAGATGAGGGAGAAACTCATACTTTGTGTTGATAATTCATTTAATGACGAATTATGAGAATAAATGAGTATGATTGAATACTTATGTTATCAATGTTAGCTCCTAGCTGTGTGGAGCAATGATTTAAGGTTTTCTCATTAATAACATGATCTTAAGAACCTAAATAGTTATTTGTGGAAAAACCCTAAAGTAGGGTGATGATATGTAAGAGGAATCCTAACCCTAAAAAGGGAATAGTGGTATTACTTTGTGTTGCATGGTGCTGATATGAAAGCATTATAATTGTTATCATGAGTACTAATCATGCAGGTATGTTGAGATGATAAGCGTAGCCGGGTATGAGCTATGATGCTCTTATATTGAAAATGTTTTATAGGCCTTATAAGCCTTCATATGCTTTGTTGCTTAGTGAGAGGTAATCTAAAATTAATGATCCCTGTGTGCCATATGATGTTTTAATTATTGAAATTGTTTATGGGCTTCATGAGCCATAATTGTCCTTGTTGTCTATTAAGAGGTAACAAGAGGTGAATTAAGCTTTGTGTGATATGTGGAATGCTTATGTAATAAGAATCATGCTTACCTTGGTCAAATGACCTAAAGGTATTAAGTTACATGTTATGTGGTAACAAGTATTCTATGATGAACTAAGAGTTTGAATACCCATACTCTATAATCATGATGATGAACTTGTTAAGAAATGAAAGGTACTTGATGCGATGAGGGATTAAGATCCCAATACTTTGTTAGAAGAATATGGCTACAGGCCATGACTCCGCAAAACAACGCCAGGCATTAGCTATGTGATCGAAGCCTGAAGAGGGTGTATGCTATGGCTATAACTCTATAGTGAAGATATCAATATACCATGGCAAGATAAGTGTAGTTTGACACATGAAGAGTAAAATATAATCAGCTATGTAGTGTATTTGCATAAAGTTGAAATACGAGAAACATTGTTTGATATTATCCTACTTAACATAGCGGATAAAGGTTACACATGTTCTTCATATTCATTACTGGATAAATGACATGCTTCTCTATCAGGTTATAGCTAAAAGGTTTTAGATAAGATTAATGTTCTAATCTGTTAAACAATGAATTAACTGTTGTTAAGCAATCATGATTCTTTTGCTCAGATTTATCTTATTAATCTGCAATAATAATGTTTCTAGCGGAGAGTTATATCTCTCGCTGGGGCAATTTACAATTGTCTCACCCCCATGGGAACCACATTTTTAGGTGGACACGGATGAAGATGCAGGAATCCTTCAGTAGGTGAAGGACAACAACTGTAGCAGCAGGGACAGCAGTGAATTCTCAGGTGGAGACACTGACTGATATGTCTTGTATAGATGTACATAGAGTCCTATGTGTCGTCTCTGTACTCTCAGGTCCTCGGAGTAGTAGTTAGTGCTTTTGAGATTTTGGCTTAGTGCTTTGATATTTTTATACTGCCTGTGTTTAGTTAACAGAGCAGTTCATGCTTGTAATTCTCAGAAAAAGATGATACAAGACATGTACTTGTGAACCAGTATGTAATTAAGTTACTCCAATTCTTTATGAAAGAGTTTTCCTATGTGTGGACCTCTTTGCAAAATGGTTTTAATTTTTAGTTATTTTCAGTAATCCGCTGCTTAGTGATAGCTTCCGCTAAGTTAATAATATTTTATTCGAATGATGTGTCACAAAGGAAGACCGAAATATCTTCTCTAGATAATCCTCAAGTATATATATGTGCATGCATGGCCACGTGTCAACCATGCATGGCCACGTGTTATCTAGTATCATGAGGTGAAGACACCTCTTATACACTTTATCTCATGAAACCAAGTATAAATACTTCACCTTTCACCAACTTATGAAAGTTGACGATCCTCACAACCATATCCCTTGGAGATATCGTGCAAATCCCCTTAGGTATCATGCAAAGTATCTCAAGGAGCAAAGAGAGCTAGAGCACCAAGCTTTAGGTAAGTCTTTGGTCATCTTAAACCTTGGTTGAAGTAGGATATCGGATTATGAATATTCCTTTCTTTCCTTCTTCACCAAGTGCTTAACTATGGTGATTTCTTATCTATGGAGGAGTTTTGAACAAGCCTTGGACCTTGAAAAGGTTCATCTTAAACCTTAGGACATGAAGCTTTGGATCTTGGAGCTTTGAAGTGTTCATAAGGCGGGTTATATAACTTCAACTCAATCATATTATTATTTGTCACCTAACTTACTATACTTAATGATCTACTTTTAATTTCCGAGATATTCTTGAATAGTTGATGAAATTATGAGTTCTAGTAGTTTTTAAGACCTTTTTCCATGGACTATAACAGTTAGAATGAAGTTCTAGAGCTTGAAGAAGATGGTATCACTTTATAAAGTGATATCGGGTTCAATCACACAAACAAGTAGCTCATACCCGATATGGTAATATACATGTATCACTTGCACGATATACTTGTGAGATTATATCTCCTTGCATGATATGGAGATGAATTTCATACCTTGGAACATGATATGGTGTTAACCATAATACCTATTGCACGATATAGATTCCATGCACGATATAATAATAAGGGTATACTTGTAAGTCGATATGAAACCCTAGTTTGGGTAACCCGATATGAGTGAGAATAGCAAGTGCTCCTTGCACGATATGATTATGTAATATACCTCTAGTACACGATACCTTGAAGCACATATCTAGCATAAAATATGATTGATTGAGTATACACACATGCATAATAGAAGACATGAATTAAAATACAAGGTGTAACTCAATATGGTTTGAAATATCTCAACCCGATATGAAACCCAAGATGGGGTTAACTCGATATGGAAATAGATGATAGCTCATACACGATATGAGACATGCCCTTTGCATGATATGGGATATACCCACTTACCCTTATACATGATACAAGTCTAAGACTATACCTCTTGCACTATAGAGAGATAGTAAACACTCTAAATAATATAGAGTTGGATAACCCTAGGTGATGGGTAAACCGATACAAGTGGTGAGTGATACCATATGGACGATATAAATGATATCCATTGAATGATAAGACTATCACCTACTCCTATCTTGTGAATGATATGAGGTTCAATTCATACTTCATGCACGATATGACATAATCCACCCAATTTGGTGTAAAACCCTAGATGATGGATTGAAACCCGATATACCCTACCCTTTCTGTAATGGGTTGTGGTATGAGAATTCAATAAGACACCTAGATTGTCAAGTAACTGTATGATAAGGTTGATCCTTGAAGGAATGAAGGGGTTATGAGTCTAAGTGTCTACCTAACATGGTAACCCGATATGTTACCCAACATGGAGACCCGATATGATAATCCTGAATGGGAAACCGATATGGTATTTTGTATATATACCACTCAAATGATACATGATGAGGCATATGCTCTATGCCCGATATGGTGCACACCTTGTGCACTATATGGTATCAAGCATATAGCTTATACATGATATGGTATCTAGCACCTAACTCATACCCGATATGAAGTTATCCTGAAATATTAAGAACTAAGTGATAGTCAATTTGATATGGGTACACGATATGATGATTAGGGGATACACCCTGAAACATGACATGGTGATGTGACTATCTCACATGCTCGATTTGGATACACAACATGAAGTAAAGAATGTAGCTTAAAGCATGACATGATAATATACACACATCTTAATAACCAATAGGGTAGAGACACTTTAATCATGTGTGATTAATTGAGTGACATATATTGCAAAATAAAAGATGATGTGAATTATTAATGATGAACTATATTCCTCAAAGAGGAGAATTGAATCAAGAGCATGATGTAATAAATATCCTAGTGAATATGAGAGAGAAACTCATACTTGTTATTGATAATCATTTAATGATAAATAATGAGAACGTATAAGTATGAATGCATACTTATGATATCAATATATGCTCCTAGATGTGTCGAGCAATGAATTAGGGTTTGAATTGGTTATATGAACTTGAAACCCTATTTGGCTATAAAAAGAAATCATAAACCTAATAATGGGAAGGTCGTACTTCTCTTATTGAATAAATCCTTGTGAGGTATGTTAAATACTTATATGATAAGTATAATGTTTATGTGGTCTGATGACCTAAAAGATAGTTGTTGCCTAGTAAGAAGTGACAAGATGTTTAATGGCCTTGTGAGCCATGTGAATACTTGTTTCCTAGTGTGAGGTGACAAGATGCTTAATGGCCTTGTGAGCCATGTGAATAATTGTTGCCCAGTTAGAGGTGACCATATGTTTAATCAAACTATGCGAGCTATGTGAAATTCTTGTACAACAAGTGAAATGAATGCCTTGGTCTGAGGACCTGGAGGTAATAGTTACCTATTATAGAGGTAGAAATGCTATGTGGTAATCTAGGGGTTTGAATACCCATATCTAGTAATCATGATGATAATGATATGAAGGGATGAGAATTCTTGGTGATGTGATAAGGGACTGAGATCTCGAATGATATACCTTAAAAAATGTTCCAAAGATCTTAAAAGTACTACCCTTATTTAATATCATCTATTGTAATTTATGTTTGAAACTTGTTTGATGCTAAAAGAATATTGTAAGGTACCTAATTAATCAAGATAAATCTTATCATGTAGTGCCCTGACCATATATAGATCCATTTAGTGTCAGAAATTGTTGATGGTGAAACGAGTTTAACTCGGAAGCGCATATTTTTTAATATGTGGGGGTAAAGGACGAAGTATATCCAAACATCCCAATGAAGAATCGGTGTCAAACCTTCCTTTTTTATCCCAGGATGATGTGAATCTCCTGACCAAATAAGAAATTGATATGCGAATCCTTCTTCATTTCTAAGTGGTGTCGGGATTGAAATATAAAATCTCTCGACCAGGAAAGGAATTGATGTTGATCTTCCTTATCCTTACATTATAATCTGGGAAAGCTATGTGAACTTCTCCTGAAGAGAGTACATGCTACAGCTGTAACTCTATAGTGAAGATGCCACTATACCCCGAAATAGCTAATTGCAGATGATACACGATGTCCTTCTAGTAGATGACACGTGATGTCTTACTAAATCTAAGTGGTCTCGTACTAACCGAGACAGGTGAGGTCTTGACAGCCAGCTCTGCCATTGACCTTATATGGTATCGATTTTGACTTACTAGTTTTTGATTGGAGTATGAAAGGTATATTTCATCTCCTCGGGGCATAAGTGTGATTGTATAATATGACCAACCATGTAACATATTTGCTTAAGGATCAAATACGGAAAACATTGTTTGATGCACAATTTAGTTATACATCTTAGCTTGATAGATGTTATTTATGTTTCTTTACATTCCTTGTAAAGTAGATAGATGGTTTATTATTCTACCATGGGTAGATGCATCATTTTCTTAAGTAAAGAGATTACTTTATCCTGTTCATACAATGAATAATCATGCTTGTTAATATAAAAGAACCCCTACTCGGTTTTATTATATTTATCTACAATAATAATATGGTCAATGGAGAGTTATATCTCTCGCTGGGACAATTGTCTCACCCCGTGGGATCCACAGTTTTTAGGTGGATGAGAATGAAGCGGTGGATACCTTTCTATAGAGGAGGAACAATAGCTGGGGCAGCAGTAACAGATCAAGTTGAGTGTAATGTTTGTTGTGTCTTGTAGATAGAAGTCCTATGTGTCGTCTCTGTACCCTCAGGTCCTTGGAGTCGGTTCATAATGGTTTCATGAACAATCTGAGATTTTGGCTTGTAATCCTCAAGGTTTTATGTTGCTCCAGTATGTGTTTTGATATAACAACTGTTATATGTTGTCCTCTAGATGAGATGAAACAATCTTATATAATGTAAATATTGTTATGTATGAGTTTTGGATCTTTCAATAAGAGTTAACTGGAATAGGATCTACTTGCAAAATGGTTTTAAATTTTAGTGATTTTTGTTAATCCGCTGTTTATGGTAATTCTGCATATTTGGTAACGATTTGGTTGTTGGTTTGATGATGGTCGTTACATATACAATCTTAGGAGCAATCGATTGGTGGTTCTAAATAGCCAAAGTTTTCAACACCACCAGTTCAACAAGTATCTAGTGTACCAACAAGATGGTCACCAAGTAAGGGAAGAGGATGGAGTTTACTTCTAGTTGGAGCATCAAGCTCAATTTCTAAGACAGGTGGGACCGATAAGACCATGGTCATGTCGACCTCTTACTCAACCAAGGGCATCACAGTTTGCCACTCTAAATCATGAGATATCCTCATGGTCATGATGGACTAACACTCTCAATCTATTAGTCTAAGATGTCAAGCATAATGGGCTATCTCTTCTATGGCGTGACGAGTCAGTCCCATCAAAATATATTGGTTTCCCAAGTGTGATGACTTGTTACATGATGTGTCGAGTTAAGCATCACAAGTCGTGACGACCACTCACAACTTGGTGTATGTATCAACTTGTCATCTTCAAGCTTCAACCCTTCATCCACTAAATATTATAGTTCATGGATAACAACCCCATATATCCATTTGATCTCATAGAATCATCATTCAATCAAGAAAAGTCGAAATGGAAAAGAAATCACCAAGTATTGCATGATTGAAGATGAAGAATAATAAAGTTGAGTTCAAGTTATATAACCCACCTCAAGATCACCACTAGAGCTTCAAGTTCCATAGATTCACATTTACAAGGTTGAGGATGACTTATCCAAAGGTCCAAGATTTATCTATAGCTTCATCTCTATCAAGAATAAGGTATCATAATTAGAAAGTTGGTGAAGGAGAAAAGAAAGAAAGGAAGAAACCATGATCTGAGAAGCATAGTCCACCCAAGGTTGAAGAAGACCATGGCTTCACCTTAGGGAAGATGCTCGAACTTCCTCCTGATCCTTGAGCTCCTAGGGTCATCCACCAAGAAAGGAATGATATGAGGGTAGAAATTTTTATTAGGAGGTGAAAAGAGAGGCTTATATAGTTGAGGCTCATGAGAGAGAGAGTGTATGTGAAGTGTCATCACCATATGCACTTAGGTGACACGTGTCCATGCATGGTGACTCCATGCATCCACAATTATCTTGACATGAAAAACTCTTGTGGATAATTCAAGGATGAGGTATCAACCATTGGGTATCTTGCTTGATAAGATATCACAACCTAATATCACTTTATGTGCAAACCAATACAACTTTTGCAAGGAACATCTAAACCGATAGGCTTCCCTACTTGAAGTTCTTATCCCGATATGAATGCTTCTAAAAAGTTTCTAAACTGATATGGGACCTCCTATATGGCCTCCAAGCTAATAGGCACTCTCATATATACTCCACAACTCGATACAACCTTATTTAGGGTTCAAGGTACTTAACATTGTTGAGTTCTTTCACCATCAAGAGTGCTATCACTCACCCAAGGCTCAAAAAAGGCTCCCCCTCATTTATATCTTGTCTTGATGGTGCTAAGAGAGATAAGGGACACTATAGAGATGGTAATTTGTATGTTAACCCCTTACTTTGGGTAAATTACAATTTACACCAAAACTAGCACATAAAGCGCAAACATCATTCACATAGGCTCAACTTGCAACTTAAGCTCTTCACAAGGTGCCCCATAACATAATATTCTCTCTTATGATGCTAAATAAATTAGGGTACTCTCAACATGTGACATATTGCAAGATATCCCCTTATCTTGGATAAATTGCACTCTGGCCCAAAATAAGCAAACATTGTACAAACACTATTCAAATAGGACCAAACTTGAAACATAGGCGTGTCACATGTTAGTAAAATTCCTCAAAGATTATATTAAAGTTTTAAATTACTTACTTAAGAAAAACAAACAGGGTTATCCCAAAACCCAGGTCAGGGGTGTTACAAGTCATCAACCTCTAACAAGGATTTCGTCCCTGAAATCTTAAGAGAAAGAGAAAGATACTTCCTCTTTTGACTCTTCATTAAACTTTTATGAAACCAACCAAAGGAATATAAAAATAGTAAACTTACTTATGACTAAATGAGATTCTTATATTAAATATCTTCTTTTGTTCATAAGTTGGTTTGAAATTAACTCAACTTCCATCTTATCACAATTTAGAATGTGGTAAGAACTTTTGTGTTGCATTTCTTATGTCATTATACTCTTTGGATTGTACAAAAATGACTAATTGATTAGAGAAATCGGGAAGATAGCAATATAAGAGTCCTATACTTACTTTTCCTTCAATAATTGAATGCCTGGCCAGGGTACTTAAGTACTGAGATTAGGTAGTATGCACTTTTGTTTATATTATTTTTAAGTTCTAAGACTTAGTATCTCTAGTTTTCTACAGGTGTCTCTTTCTCATGTTCCCATAAGAAGAATTCAAAGAAAACTCAACAAAAACTATCTTTCTTATGATTTAACAGACATAATAAGGAGAAAATAAGTCAGAATGGAAGAGTTCTATATGACTTGTTATCCCTTACATGTAATTTGGTGTCTCAGGCTGACTCAACACATAGAGTCTAGTCATTGCTTACTGTTGCCCTTGTCCTCTACTACCTAGAGTAGATGAACCAATTTGCAACGCATGTCTGCGTCCACATCCTTCTATTCCACTGAATGTGGTCCTTTTGAACCTTGCTGATTCTACCTTGGTTGTTGTGTCACCTCATTGTGCCTTTGTGGACAAAACGATCATGTCCACACCTTTAACCCGTCACACTTAGGGTTTCCCATCACACCCATCAAGAAGGGCTAAGCCGATACATATGAGGTCCTAAATTGTTACCGGTCTGTTGCATGTAAAGGACTAATGCTCTTGTAGTTGTCTAGCCTATCACCTATGGCTAAAGATGAGAGCAGACCGATGTCTTGAAGATGAGTGAAGATATGTGGTCAACCTGATATGCCTTAACCCTAACAACCCATCACACTTCAAGTCATGTTTCCCATCACACATTCAAGAAGGGATAAACCAACACACCTTGGCCAACACACCAAGTTATGAGTGTGTTCGATACACTAGAGTGTGCTATGGATGACACATGCATGTTGATATGCATAGGGAAATATCCATAAGGTGATACAAGTGATATGTTGTAACACCCCTCCCTAGGGTTCCTTACGTAACCAGTGGAAGCACAGCCTAATCCCCAACATTATCCATAATGTGGGGTACTTGGCATATCGGGGAGGGAATGTCACATACATGATCTCATATCAAGAAACAAATAACACTTGGCATTATTGAAACATAGATTCATACATAAGTTCTTGGAATAAAAGCTACATCAGGTTTCCAAAGATATACTAAACATAAACTATATAATGATAGGATCTCCATAGATGGACGTCCCACCAGGCAACGACTCCTTGGATCTCTGGGTCCTTGATACTCTTAAGATGATTCCTTCTCCTTGGCTCCAACTCCTGCGGACATCTCGTCCCCAGCCATGCAAAGGAAAACAAACATAGTAAGTAAGTGGCATTGGCATGTTATAAAGCATAAGAAAAATACAATATACAAGTGACTTAACATAATCATGAACATGCATTAACATTAATCATTTCTTGATGTCTTTTACATAAAGAAATTGACTAGAAGAATATGCTCCTCTCTTAATGCCCCATAATGAGCCCATAATGCTCGGAAAGCCCATAATTGCTCGGAAAGCCCATAATGCTCGGAAAGCCCATAACAATGTGCATATAAATCTAAATCAATTTCTATTATTCATGATCTTGCTTAAACTTAGCTTATCTTCTTAATATCCTAAACCTGATCTTAATTGGGATTTCTCCCTCTTGGACATAATTGGGATTTCTCCCCATGACCATAATGGGATTTCTCCCTCTTAAGCATGAATGGGAAACTTATTTCCCTATTAATCTTGATTTCTTGTATCTTAATCATAAACCACAATCTTAATGGGATTTCTACTCTTAGACTTAGATTATAACAATCAACATCCAATAATCATGTATATTGAGGAAAAACATGTACTTTTCAAGACTTCAACATAAAAATGCATAATATATCATAATCATTCAATAATTCAAATTTACTATGCCAAAGGCATGGCCCGCTTACCTTGAACTAAATCACCTAAGTCAAACTTGGTTTGACTGATTGGATTCCCTTAAACACCTGAAATTAACATAATTATCATTTATCATATATCATTAAACCCGAATTTGCTCATATAAATATTGAGATGTTTAAAACAGCAAAATCAGTCGATAAAAACCTCAAAATCGGATTCCTCATCGAAAATCCTTTCCAAAACATATTTTTCTGTAATTTTCTGATAAACAGGCGATTTACTATGAATTTTACAAAAATAGACCAATAATAAATCTAGAAAAATCCACATCCGCTTATTGGGCCTGAGTCCTGAGTTGGACCAATCGGATTTGGCCAACTCAGCGACGAGGCTTGCCACTGAGGCTCGCGGTCAAAGCAACGAGGGATGGTGAAATCTCAAAAATACCCCTGCGGCTAAAAACGTTAAAAGAACAAAAGACAGGGCACCGTGGTCATTTTGGGACCCAGATTGCTCCTCGCCTTCTCAACGCGAGCCATGGCTCGAGCTTGGCTCCAGGGGCAGGAAGCTGAGGTTGCTCCAGGTTGAGAATCCGAGTTTCTCTCAAGGACTCGAGGCTTCTAGTGAGCTCACGGAGGAGAGACGTGGATGAGGGAAGCATTGGCTGAGGAAGAAGCAACCGGGAAGGTCATCGGAGTCGACGAACATGGTTTTGTCGGTGAGACACAGGGGCGGAAGTCGGAGGGGAAAAACCATAGACAGAAGCCAGAAAAATACGAACTGGAGGTCGGAAAACAATCGTCGTGATCCCACGAAGATCGGGACATGCTTCCCTTGGCCGAAGGGGCCCTGGAGGTGCCTTGGCGTCAACACGCCGGTGAGCACTCCTACAGGTCCTATAGGACACGGCAACTGGGAGCTCGACGGGTCAAAGTGATGGCATCGAAATGAAGGACGGAGGTCAGGGAAACTCACTGCGCTCGTGATTGAGTCAAGGTGGCTGGAGGAGGCCGGGCGAACTCAAGGTCGCCGGAAACTAAAACTGAGTAGGTCAGGGAGAGTCGGGGCTCTCGGGGCCAAATTGTCAGAGGAGGAGGAAAGGCCAAGGCTTCGCGGTGCTTTTGGAACTACTAGGTAGATGGGATATGGATGGAGGTGGCGACTGTGCTTGCAAGGAGGAGAGGGTGTCAGAGACCTAAAATGGGTGTTTCTTCTATAGGGCATGAGAGAACACGAGTAGGGGCTCGTTGGGTGCGGACTGGTCTCACCGTTTCATCGGTGAAAGAATCGCGAGAAAAGATGCGTTGTGGAGTGAGAACAAGGCGGGGGAGTCCATAGCCTGTGAAACGGCTCTGACCACGGGCTATGCGGAGGTAGATGACAACCCCAGCGCCGTTGGATCATGATCCAACGGTCGCCGACACGCGCACAAAAATAAAACGGACGAATTACCTGCGTAACAGTGGAAATCGAATAAATGTGACAAATAACACATTGATTGGTATACCATAAACCATATAAAATGTATAATTAACATTTGGAGGGTCATTTGAAGTCCAAATGACCTCAAACTTCACCCATAGGTTAAAGAGGTGCATAAAAACACAATTGTTCAGTTAATTTCGTCTTTTAACCCACCATCACTCCTAATTAAACAAAATGCATTCAAATCTTGGGCAATTATATTCAAATCTTTCCCAATTTAATTGGGGGGTCAAATATGATCATAATGGGTTCAAATTTTGACCATAGGTTCACTAGAGTGTCTATAATATTCCTGTGGAGTTAGATTTCGTTCTTGTACCAATTTCGGCCTAAAAATAGCAAAACCCTCATGTATGCTTAAATGGCCATAATTAATGCAAATAAAGCCATTAATTCTTCAAATAAGAATTGAAAAACATAAAAACGTGCCCTAAATATTATTTCCTTTCATTTAACAAGATGGTGGCCATTAAGAAAAAAATAATTAAACCAGTAAATCCCTAATTATCATAAGAGAGAGAAAATTTGACATAAAAGCATTTATCCTCATTTTCTTAAACAAAAGGGCATAGATATACATGAAAACATTTTCTTTAATTAGAACAAGGTTAAGAGAGCAATTGGACATAATAAATGATTTTGCAAAACTAATCATGGGAAAATTGCATTTAAGTCCTCAACAATTATCTAAATTAGGAAAGAGCATGCAAGGACTAAAATAATTTGGAAATTTTGCATAATAAGATTGGGGTGTTACAATACTACCCACCTTAAATAAATTTCGTCCTCGAAATTTCCTAGAGTTCCTACCCACCTTAAGGGTTTCACATAAACATACAAATTTTATTACAAAAGGAGAATATATAAACAAAGCATTATGATTCAACATAAATTACTCAACTACCCTTCCTAAGTCTTGTACTTACTCCTTAACATTACACCTAACTCATTATACTTAGGGAATCTATCTCTCACTTACCATGACTACATCTTCATAGTTGTCTAACCTTAGGTCATGTATCCTTCATCTCTTTATATGTGGTGATCAGGCACATATTCAGAAATGTTAGATCTTTTCATGTTACATCTCACCAATTTATTTGTACATGTGTCCCATACCACACACACAATTAAGAAAGTAAGACACATGAAAAGGCACATTAAATGACATTTTCATCAAATCTCAATTGGGTGGCCTTTACCATTGAGACATGGAGAAACATGTCATCATCTAGGGTTTGGTTTCAACTACCTGAGCATGCTAACATGTTCTTCTTTAATGAGGTGAGGGCTCTAGTCATCTTTAGGGTTCTCTAGACATACTAGAATACATAATCATATTCTCTAATTATATTTCTTCATCCTAGGGTGACTTGTATGAATCCTTATTGTTGCCTTAGTGGCCATCTATTCCTTGCTCTGATACCATTAATGTAACACCCCTCCCTAGGGTTCCTTACGTAACCAGTGGAAGCACAGCCTAATCCCCAACATTATCCATAATGTGGGGTACTTGGCATATCGGGGAGGGAATGTCACATACATGATCTCATATCAAGAAACAAATAACACTTGGCATTATTGAAACATAGATTCATACATAAGTTCTTGGAATAAAAGCTACATCAGGTTTCCAAAGATATACTAAACATAAACTAGATAATGATAGGATCTCCATAGATGGACGTCCCACCAGGCAACAACTCCTTGGATCTCTGGGTCCTTGGTACTCTTAAGATGATTCCTTCTCCTTGGCTCCAACTCCTGCGGACATCTCGTCCCCAGCCATGCAAAGGAAAACAAACATAGTAAGTAAGCGGCATTGGCATGTTATAAAGCATAAGAAAAATACAATATACAAGTGACTTAACATAATCATGAACATGCATTAACATTAATCATTTCTTGATGTTGTTGGCTAAATGGACATCTATAAATCCCTTTGTTTTGATTATGACAAACATTTCATTCTTATTAATCTAACGAGCTACTTGAGTGTGCAGGATGACAAAGCAACAAGGGAAAATCCACAAGCTTACATATTTATATTTTCATGCAATGTAATCACTATTGTAAAAACTTGTACAAAAATATAATGTACAAGTACTTAGAATTGCATGTAAATCAAGCGTTAGATTCTCCCTTGCTAAACACCACAGTTAGACAAGTCATCCCATTCAAATAAGATCACATAAGCACACTCATACATATAATTAGTGCCTAAATTGAAACATTGAAACAGGATCAATCTCGGTCGACAAACTCCTCGACCGAGACACTCTCGGTCGACAAACTCCTCGACCGAGAAAGATCCAAAGTAGCCGTTAGACACAACAGACAAGTTAGTTGGCAGTTGGAGAAAGACGTTGCAAATCACTTGTTCCAGAGTGCCTGTCGGTCGACAAAAGTTCGACCGAGTAGGTGTCTCGGTCGATCATTCCTCGACTGAGATTGTCTCTGACAGCAACTGCAGAATTAATTAATTAGCCGTTGTTAAAGCAACAACTTTGTACCTAACGGCTAGTTAAGCACTTAGAAACCCCTAGAAGTTGTCTAGAACGTCGTTAAGCATCCTTAGGCCATTCCTATAAATAGGACAAGCCATAGGACACTCAAACTCACTTGTTTACACTTGCTACACTTGAGAAATCCTTGAGCATACTTTGTGCAATCTGTTTGTAAGCAATTTGAGCATTGTGACAATTGGCCATTTCATTCCTTAGCTCATAATTCATGTCCTATAGGCTAGTATCTCCTACCCACTGCAATCACAAGTTCACATACTTGGTTAGGAGATCTATACGCTTGATCTAGGCAAATCAAGCCTTGGGCTACAAAGGATAAGTTGTAATTTCCGTTTTCTTTCTTGTTCCCTATTATTGTTTGTACTCTCCTTGCTACTCCTAGGTTGGAGGCTGCGGATTGGAGAGGGTGAAGAAGGAGACTTTGAGCTACTTCAGAAGGCTGGTGCAACGGGAGGTTACTTCTAGAGAGGAAGGCTACTTCAAGGGGGAGCTTGGAGTTACTTCAAAGAAGGCTACCTCAAAGTTGGTGCACCTACTTCAAGTGAAGGTTGTTCAAAGGGTGTAAAGGAAAGTATTGTATTTTGTATAAATCCTCGAGAGGTAATAAAATAAATACTTTCAAATCCCGGTTGGGTAAGCAACCGGGTAGTGGACTGACAACTATAGTATTTGCTATAGTTGGAACCACTCTAAACACCTGTCTCTTTCTTCCAATTTCAATTGTGGTTGTTTGAATTCAATAAATTGTTAAAATAATTCGAAAAACTCTATTCACCCCCCTCTAGTAGTTTTTCAATTGGTATCAAAGCAGGCTTCAAGGAACCCTAACAAGGTCTTGAAGAATGGAGGGTAGTGGTGATTACAATCACAACAAAAGGTGCTGCTTGGACAAAACAACATGTTGCAATTGGTGCTTAGGTACAAGCCACCCAACAACTGGATGCCCATGGAGATCTAAGAAGGAAGATGAGAACAAAGATTGTCTCATTGCTACAACTAGCGAGGAAGAAGAAGAAGAGGTAAGTCTTTTTGATTTATCTAAAGAAGAACTAGTTGCTAGCCTTGAAGAAACACATATTAAATATGTTGAATGCAAGAAGAAATTAAAGAAATCAAATAAAGCAAATGATGAATTACATGCTAAGCTTCTTGCTATTACATCCGAAAACGAAGATCTTAAAAAGATCATTGAAGATCATGATATTGAGATAAAATCTATAGAGGCAAATTGTAATCTACTTTCTTTAGAGAAGAATAATTTGCAAAGACAAGTGAATGATCTTCAAAAACAACCCATTTTATGCAACCATCTAGATTATGATTCTATTGTCAAAGAAAAAAATTCATTGTCATCTAATCTAGATCAAGCAAAACTAGATATCAAGAAGAGAATGGAAGAGATTGCCAAGTTACAACAAAAAGTTAGTAATTTGAATAATAATGGCATTCTTGATCAAATCTTAGATAATTCCTATCATCAAATTGGGAAAAGAGGACTAGGTTATAAGCCTAAAGGAAATTCCTATCAACCTAGTTGGAGAAAGTCACAAACCCATCAATCTATATATGTACCTAAAGGAACAAATACATTTGTACCAAAGAACAACCTAGAACAAAACCATAGAAAAAGACTTGAGGTTGATTCTATATGTTGCCATTATTGCTTACGTCTTGGACATTACTCTTTTTCATGTCCTTATAAGAGAAAAGATGTCGAGTTAGTTTGGGTTCCTAAACCTCCAAACTAAACAAATAAGATTTAGTTGAGATATGACCAGAGACATTAGTTGCATATTTCTATGTCTATCTCAACTCAACATAATGAAATTACACATAAATGTAAGTATCTAAATAGTTAACTTACATAATTATGTTTTATTAACAGTTCCAGGAATCTTGTCAGTCAAAAAACTGTCGACCAAAAGACCATCGGTCGAACAATTGTCGACCGAGCACATCATTGTTCTCCAGTCTACTACAAAATTGCTGCATTTATTTTAATCCGATGAAATTGCTATCTACTTATGATTGATGACTGGATATATTTTTGGAAATCATCTCTACAAATTTAAATGAAAAGAAAATTCCTATTTTCACATGATTGTTCCTAAAAGTATCTTCTGATTTATTCATATACAAATCATGTGATGGAATCATCATTATATGTTGTTATTGTTACACCATGGATATGCTTTCATTATTGGGTGCGCATAAATAATGAAAATTGTATGGATCCATGAAAATATATAGGCAAGCAAAATGATCTATTGGTTATATGCAACACATAAAGATAAAAATGTCTAAATTAGTATCTTTGAAGATTTGAGATAATTAATTGTGCCTTCATTTAAGTATCATATTAAGTATTATGCTTCAACTTGACATTTAATCAAATTTTATGCAGATATTATAATCAATATATTCAATCTGAAAATCTGCAAAATTTGCCTCTTGGTCAAAATAAAATTTGACTAAGGGGCGCTATGGTCGTAGTCAAGGGCGACCTAAAATAAGATTTGACAAAATGCTTATTTGGACATCACTTTATTGTACTTAATCTTAGTATACTTTTGATAAAGGTCAAAATCAAAATTTAAAATCATTTGTGACCTTAGAAGCTTTAAATTGCTTTAATTGTAAGATTAAGGGGGAGCTCATAAAACAAATTTGATTATTTGATTAAGAAGCTTACAAAACATTGTAAACATCATTTGAAGCTAGTTATGACCTTAGTATTTTGACTCTTGGTTATGAAGAAATCTAAAAATTTCATAAAAATGATATATCTTGTTCTTAAAGGAATTCTCTAAACAAATCAGGGCTTAACATCCCGTGCATTTGGTTAGAGACATCTTTATGTACTGAAAGATTAAAGGATTCTCATTTCATTTTCAGGGTTTAACATCCCTTGTAAAATAAGTGAGAAATCAATACATATGCCATGAACCTAACAGGATCTCATATCATTTCAAGGCTTAACATCCTTTGCAAATGATTGAGAAACAAATTGTGGCTAAATTAGACAAAAATGATATCAAATCCATGTTCCTAATAAAATATCTATCTAAGGGGGAGCATAGTATAAAATTAAGGGGGAGAATAAATATAAAATATTTCTAAACGGATATCTTTTTGAAATGACAAAGGGGGAGAAATAAATATAAAACTAAAACTTTGAAAAACTCAATCAATGAGTTTCATAAATAAACTCTTGGCTTTACATTGAAAGTTGCTATATTCCCTAGTGAATTGGATTTCATGTTCCATAATTCAAGGGGAATAATAAGCACACATTTTATAAACAAGAGGAAAAGCTACAAAAGGTAATCTAAAGGTATGAAACTCATATGGTTTATATTTCCTTTATTTTTATATTTTGGAAATGTTTGTCATCTTCAAAAAGGGGGAGATTGTTGGCTAAATGGACATCTATAAATCCCTTTGTTTTGATTATGACAAACATTTCATTCTTATTAATCTAACGAGCTACTTGAGTGTGCAGGATGACAAAGCAACAAGGGAAAATCCACAAGCTTACATATTTATATTTTCATGCAATGTAATCACTGTTGTAAAAACTTGTACAAAAATATAATGTACAAGTACTTAGAATTGCATGTAAATCAAGCGTTAGATTCTCCCTAGCTAAACACCACAGTTAGACAAGTCATCCCATTCAAATAAGATCACATAAGCACACTCATACATATAATTAGTGCCTAAATTGAAACATTGAAACAAGATCAATCTCGGTCGACAAACTCCTCGACCGAGACACTCTCGGTCGACAAACTCCTCGACCGAGAAAGATCCAAAGTAGCCGTTAGACACAACAGACAAGTTAGTTGGCAGTTGGAGAAAGACGTTGCAAATCACTTGTTCCAGAGTGCCTGTCGGTCGATAAAAGTTCGACCGAGTAGGTGTCTCGGTCGATCATTCCTCGACCGAGATTGTCTCTGACAGCAACTGCAGAATTAATTAATTAGCCGTTGTTAAAGCAACAACTTTGTACCTAACGGCTAGTTAAGCACTTAGAAACCCCTAGAAGTTGTCTAGAACGTCCTTAAGCATCCTTAGGCCATTCCTATAAATAGGACAAGCCATAGGACACTCAAACTCACTTGTTTACACTTGCTACACTTGAGAAATCCTTGAGCATACTTTGTGCAATCTGTTTGTAAGCAATTTGAGCATTGTGACAATTGGCCATTTCATTCCTTAGCTCATAATTCGTGTCCTATAGGCTAGTATCTCCTACCCACTGCAATCACAAGTTCACATACTTGGTTAGGAGATCTATACGCTTGATCTAGGCAAATCAAGCCTTGGGCTACAAAGGATAAGTTGTAATTTCCGTTTTCTTTCTTGTTCCCTATTATTGTTTGTACTCTCCTTGCTACTCCTAGGTTGGAGGTTGCGGATTGGAGAGGGTGAATATCTTCTTGGAGAAGAAGGAGACTTTGAGCTACTTCAGAAGGCTGGTGCAACGGGAGGTTACTTCTAGAGAGGAAGGCTACTTCAAGGGGGAGCTTGGAGTTACTTCAAAGAAGGCTACCTCAAAGTTGGTGCACCTACTTCAAGTGAAGGTTGTTCAAAGGGTGTAAAGGAAAGTATTGTATTTTGTATAAATCCTCGAGAGGTAATAAAATAAATACTTTCAAATCTCGGTTGGGTAAGCAACCGGGTAGTGGACTGACAACTATAGTATTTGCTATAGTTGGAACCACTCTAAACACCTGTCTCTTTCTTCCAATTTCAATTGTGGTTGTTTGAATTCAATAAATTGTTAAAATAATTCGAAAAACTCTATTCACCCCCCTCTAGTAGTTTTTCAGATGTCTTTTACATAAAGAAATTGACTAGAAGAATATGCTCCTCTCTTAATGCCCCATAATGAGCCCATAATGCTCGGAAAGCCCATAATTGCTCGGAAAGCCCATAATGCTCGGAAAGCCCATAACAAGGTGCATATAATCTAAATCAATTTCTATTATTCATGATCTTGCTTAAACTTAGCTTATCTTCTTAATATCCTAAACTTGATCTTAATTGGGATTTCTCCCTCTTGGACATAATTGGGATTTCTCCCCATGACCATAATGGGATTTCTCCCTCTTAAGCATGAATGGGAAACTTATTTCCCTATTAATCTTGATTTCTTGTATCTTAATCATAAACCACAATCTTAATGGGATTTATACTCTTAGACTTAGATTATAACAATCAACATCCAATAATCATGTATATTGAGGAAAAACATGTACTTTTCAAGACTTCAACATAAAAATGCATAATATATCATAATCATTCAATAATTCAAATTTACTATGCCAAATGCATGGCCCGCTTACCTTGAACTAAATCACCTAAGTCAAACTTGGTTTGACTGATTGGATTCCCTTAAACACCTGAAATTAACATAATTATCATTTATCATATATCATTAAACCCTAATTTGCTCATATAAATATTTAGATGTTTAAAACAGCAAAATCAGTTGATAAAAACCTCAAAATCGGATTCCTCATCGAAAATCCTTTCCAAAACATATTTTTCTGTAATTTTTTTATAAACAGGCGATTTACTATGAATTTTACAAAAATAGACCAATAATAAATCTAGAAAAATCCACATCCGCTTATTGGGCCTGAGTCCTGAGTTGGACCAATCGGATTTGGCCAACTCAGCGACGAGGCTTGCCACTGAGGCTCGTGGTCAAAGCAACGAGGGATGGTGAAATCTCGAAAATACCCCTGCGGTTGAAAACGTTAAAAGAACAAAAGACAGGGCACCGTGGTCATTTTGGGACCCAGATTGCTCCTCGCCTTCTCAACGCGAGCCATGGCTCGAGCTTGGCTCCAGGGGCAGGAAGCTGAGGTTGCTCCAAGTTGAGAATCCGAGTTTCTCTCAAGGACTCGAGGCTTCTAGTGAGCTCACAGAGGAGAGATGTGGATGAGGGAAGCGCTGGCTGAGGAAGAAGCAACCGGGAAGGTCATCGGAGTCGACGAACATGGTTTTGTCAGTGAGACACAGGGACGGAAGTCGGAGGGGAAAAACCATAGACAGAAGCCAGAAAAATACGAACTGGAGGTCGGAAAACAATCGTTGTGATCCCACGAAGATCGGGACATGCTTCCCTTGTCCGAAGGGGCCCTGGAGGTGCCTTGGCGTCAACACGCCGGTGAGCACTCCTACAGGTCCTATAGGACACGGCAACTGGGAGCTCGACGGGTCAAAGTGATGGCATCGAAATGAAGGACGGAGGTCAGGGAAACTCACTGCGCTCGTGATTGAGTCAAGGTGGCTGGAGGAGGCCGGGCGAACTCAAGGTCGCCGGAAACTAAAACTGAGTAGGTCAGGGAGAGTCGGGGCTCTCGGGGCCAAATTGTCAGAGGAGGAGTAAAGGCCAAGGCTTCGCGGTGCTTTTGGAACTATTAGGTAGTTGGGATATGCACGGAGGTGGCGACTGTGCTTGCAAGGAGGAGAGGGTGTCAGAGACCTAAAATGGGCGTTTCTTCTATAGGGCATGAGAGAACACGAGCAGGGGCTCGTTGGGTGCGGATTGGTCTCACCGTTTCATCGGTGAAAGAATCGCGAGAAAAGATGCGTTGTGGAGTGAGAACAAGGCGGGGGAGTCCATAGCCTGTGAAACGGCTCTGACCACGGGCTATGCGGAGGTAGATGACAACCCCAGCGCCATTGGATCATGATCCAATGGTCGCCGACACGCGCACAAAAATAAAATGGACGAATTACCTGCGTAACAGTGGAAATTGAATAAATGTGACAAATAACACATTGATTGGTATACCATAAACCATATAAAACGTATAATTAACATTTGGAGGGTCATTTGAAGTCCAAATGACCTCAAACTTCACCCATAGGTTAAAGAGGTGCATAAAAACACAATTGTCTAGTTAATTTCGTCTTTTAACCCACCATCACTCCTAATTAAACAAAATGCATTCAAATCTTGGGCAATTATATTCAAATCTTTCCCAATTTAATTGGGGGGTCAAATATGATCATAATGGGTTCAAATTTTGACCATAGGTTCACTAGAGTGTCTAGAATATTCTTGTGGAGTTAGATTTCGTTCTTGTACCAATTTAGGCCTAAAAATAGCAAAACCCTCATGTATGCTTAAATGACCATAATTAATGCAAATAAAGCCATTAATTCTTCAAATAAGAATTGAAAAACATAAAAACGTGCCCTAAATATTATTTCCTTTCATTTAACAAGATGGTGGCCATTAAGAAAAAAATAATTAAACCAGTAAATCCCTAATTATCATAAGAGAGAGAAAATTTGACATAAAAGCATTTATCCTCATTTTCTTAAACAAAAGGGCATAGATATACATGAAAATATTTTCTTTAATTAGAACAAGGTTAAGAGAGCAATTGGACATAATAAATGATTTTGCAAAACTAATCATGGGAAAATTGCATTTAAGTCCTCAACAATTATCTAAATTAGGAAAGAGCATGCAAGGACTAAAATAATTTGGAAATTTTGCATAATAAGATTGGGGTGTTACAGATGCCTTAGGGTGACACAAGTGATGGTGTCATGGCTGGCACAAGTGTCATGGTCGACACAATTATCATGGTTGACACAAGTAAAGAGTTTCTAGGCTGACACAAGTGATAGTGTCTAGGCTGACACAAGTGATAGTCTCTAGGCCGACACAAGTTATAGTTTATAGGACAACACAAGTAGATGTCTCTAGGTCGATGCACCTAGATGAGTGTAGGCCGACACATGAGGAGTATAATTAAGTTGATATATTATGATGTAGTGAGATGGATATACTTTAATAAGTGTAGGACAATACACCCTAAAGAGGGTCAAGTCATTATTACAAGTTAAAGTTGAATCTAGTATCCTAATGAGGATGAGAGAGAAACTTATATCACACATGTAGATAATCAATTTATGATAATTGATGAGAGTAATCAAGTATGATTGAATAGTTATGGCAATGAAATAAGCTCCTAGATGTGAGGAGTTATGAATTAGGGTTCGGTTTTTGAATAGAACCCTAAAACCCCTAATAGGCTACAATTGAAACCCTAGCCCTAATCATGAGAGGGTTGTAACTTGATTAATGAATTATCCTTTTATGGCATGGTGCTGATATTTAAAGTGATATCTATTTTATAATGAGATCTTAACCATGAAAGTGTTTTGAGATAATGAGAATAGTCAACTACGGGTTATGGTGATGTGACATTACATAGATTACATGAGCCATGCATGAGCTATGTGAAATACTTGTATAACAAGTATGATATGGGTCTTATGACCTAGAGATGGTTATTGCCTAGTGAGTGGTGACATGGTTCAATAATGAACAAAGGGGATTGAAACCCCATATCATGTGATAATGATGATGAGATGAGATTCTCAGTAATGTGTTTCAAAGAATGAGATCCCAGGTTAATTGTGATAAAGTAACAAGTACGTGTTACAATTGTTATGTGACTTCTTGAGGGATGTATTCCACTATTCTTTGTAGCATTTACTTGTGTGGTATATTTGTAACTTGATTGATGTTGTGATATACCTAAGGTTTTAGGTTGCCCTGGACATAGATCTATTTAGTGTCCGAACTTGTTGGATGGTGAAACGAGTTTAAGTCGGAACACATATTATTTAATATGTGTGGGTGTATAATTAATCATCTTCCTACATTTGTAAAATAATTATGTGATATGGATGGCCACGAGTGAGCTAATCCTTTCCTTAAACAATGGCCATGCATGAGACAATTATTTTATTATGTGGATGGCCAAGAGTGAGCCAATCATGTTCTTGAATAATGGCCATGGGTGAGCCAATTCTTTTATAATAATGATCATGTGTGAGCCAATTCTTTTATAATGTGGATGGCCATGAGTGAGCCAATCCTATTCTTGAATACAACCATGATTGAGCCAAATCATTATATATTATAATGGCCATGAGTGAGGTAATTCTATCTGAATAGCCATGAATGAGCTATTCTCTAGTGTTGTGACATGTACCAAGGCGGGCTAGTTGATTAAAAAGTTGACTACATGTCACTATCAGCAGTTGACTTATATGTCTCTGCGTTGTCTCTCATACTGACCGAGAGTTGTGGGTGAGGTCTTAGAGTCTAGTTCTCCTTGGACCTTATATGGCACCATTGATGGCCCTTCGTAAGGGGCGGTTGGATTTGGGTGGTACAACTCAAATCCTCAAGGCATTAGTTAGGGCATAAAATAAAATCTATTGTATGTGCTTGAATTTGAATGTGTGCATCATAAGCTTGAGCATCATGTGCCTAAGTATGTGCATATTCATGAGATTGATTATTAAAAGATTTTGTTATTCACATAGAATATTTCTCTTGAGAATTGAATATAGAAATATTGAATGAGGCTGCAATTATATATGTATGACATAGTCAGTATTTGTCATACATGTTGTTCATATTCCTTCTAAAGTGATTACTTGATCTACTATTCAATTATAGTTATTTGAACTGCACAGTTATGAAAATATTCTGCCATGCTCATAGTATATGATTAGATCTATTTAGTATAGTGCAACTTTACTTCCTGCTCTAAATAACAATATATCTATGATAATAATATTGTTGGCGGAGAGTTATATCTCCTGCTGGGACTTTTTATCTCACCCTATGGGTTCCACAAATTTTTAGATGGACGTGCTCGACGAAGCAGAGATCATGTAAGTTGAGATAGGACAACGATAGGAAGAAGACATGAAGTTTTGAGGTGGTGTTTTGTCAGTTGTATCGTATTGTAGATAGAAGTCCAATGTGTTGTCCATGCATTCTCAAGTCCTTGAGGGGATAGTCTCGCTATGGTTTCACGATCAATTTAAGCTTTTGAACTAATATGTTGTTGTTGCTTTTAAGTTTACTCGTGTACATATTTTGATCAATGGTTAACTTGTGTTACATGGAACAGTAATCCACCACATTGTATATATATATATATATATATATATATATATATATATATATATATATATATATATATATATATATATATATATATATGACAGGATTTGGGACTTCTTATAAAGAGTTTTTGGCAGTGGATCTTTATGAAAAATGGTTTTGATTTTTAGCATTTTTTTGTAATATGATGTTAATGGTTATTTCTATGTGATTTTGTGTAATCTCGTTGTCGATGTGATAACGAGTGTTATAGAAATCATGGATATTTTAACTTCTATTAGAGTGACATTATTTGATACAGTCACACACCATCTCCTAGGTTATACTGTTGTAGAGTTAAAAGATATATAGTATCTATAAATAGATATTTTAATTTCTTTCACCAATATATTATCAGTTCATGATTTTTATTTTTGTGACAAAATAAAATTGTTGTAATAATATAAGAAAATGGTAAAGTTATGGTGGATGACATACTATTTGAAGCGCAATGGAATTAGATAATTTTTCATATTAAAACACAAGATGTCCAACCATTTTTCTTGAAGTGCAATGGATGCCAAAAATAATGAAACAAACAGTTAAAGTCTTAGATGTAGTTCTTTTAGACTTTAAGCGAGAATGTGTGAATATTTTATTTAAAGAATTTTGATTTCTTTGGTTTCTATCCTAAATTGTAAAATGCTACTTTTTTTCTTTATAATTACATTTGTCGATGTGATTTATGTCATGGTATCTTTTTATCTTTGGTATTTTTTTATATATTACATCAAAAGACACTCTAGATCTTCATGTGACGACAAATACAAATTTATCAGTAATAACAATTGAAATACATCCTTTTTCCAAAATGGTCACTAGAAGTCTAGAACTTTAGGTATCTTGACTCTGATGATAATTATATTATCAAAATATCTAAATTTTTGTATTAGTTTTTTTGTTAATATGTGAAAGTTTTAGAATCATATTCTAAAATATATAGAATGAAATCACCAAAATGTGAGCATGTGATTAATAAAGTGTAATACATTATTGTTTATTTATTCTGTGATTTTCAATAAATCATTAAATGGATGGTTTTTTCCTCCATCATGCATCCACCTCACTTTGATACATCGTATACTTCAATATTGGTAGGAAAATATCACCTCATGCCACCTATAAAGTATTATCAAATAATGAAATTTGAGTTACAAAATAAATACTTATTGATATTATTTTCAAAACAAAATCTCTATGAATAACATACATTTACTAAACCAACTTCTTTTATTTCTTAATTTTAACATTATAGTGTTTTTTATTTTGTCTATATGTAAAAGAATTATATACATAAGTACATGCATCTTATATATATCCATCTTCATCTTATGATGGTCGCATTGTTGTACAAAAACAATCTGACTTTACAGATATAATGTATACCCCTTAGATAGCATGTGTATCAAGTATTATCTCAATTAAACATTCTTAGATCATCTAATGAAAGAATATATATGACTTCTAATCAACAGTGAGTTATAAAATCTATAGAAATTGTTGGATGATATGTTGCTATATCTTATGAAACATGTCAGATATGGTTATGATTTATTAATCTAATATGAACAATGTTGATTAAATCTATATGGTTGGCTTTAAGTAACAAATTCCACATAGCCTTTTATAATAAACTACACACATAATTTATTGTATAGAATGTTCTTAAGATATTTAAGAAGATCAATGGTTTGGATTTTTAAAATAATGGTATCATCATTCAAAACAATTGAGGTGTATAGTGTCTCAAGTGCACTCCAGCATATTCCAACTTCTCTCTCTCTCTCTCTCTATCTATATATATATATATAGAGAGAGAGAGAGAGACAGGCTAGTGTACACTCGAGTGTACCGGAGGCACCGTACACCTCAGTCATTTTTGAAGATGCAGTAAATTTTTGAAAAATCTAAACCGTTGATATTCTTAACTATCATAAGAACATACTATATAATAAATTTTAGCTCATTTGGACACTTATAGGTCATGCATCTAAAGAAGGAAAAAATCATGTATTTCAAATTAGTTTTGTGCATCGATTTTGTTGTCATTGGATGAGTGACTTACACTCATCCAAATGAGTTCAAATTTTGTATGTGACCTATTATTATTGTAACCATGAAGATCAATAGATTAGATTTTGGAAAAACATGGTCTAGATAGGCAAACACCATTGGGGTGTACGACGTGATCTGTACACTCGAGTGTATTCTAGCCTGACTCTCTCTCTCTCTCTATATATATATATATATATATATATATATATATATATATATATATATAGAGAGAGAGAGAGATAGAGAGAGAGTCAGGCTATAATACACTCGAGTGTATCCGGAGCGGAATACACTCAAGTAGTTTTTCATGATGCAATATTTTGTTTTAAATCTAATCCATTGATCTTCTTAAACATCTCGTGAACAACTCATATGCAAAATTTGAGCACATTTGGATATGTATAGCTCATGTTATGAAGACCACAAAAATTATAAATTTCAAATTAGTTTCACACGATTTTGTTGCCCTTGGATGAGTGACTTACACTCATCCAAATGGGCTCAAAATTTGTATGTAGCCTAGTTATAGTATGACGGTGAAGATCAACGGTTTACATTTTGTAAAAAATAGTCTTAATATGCACACACACTTGAGTGTATTCGTGTGATCCGTACACTCGAGTGTATTCTAGCCTGACTCTCTCTCTCTCTCTATATATATATATATGTATGTATGTATGTATATGTGGGGTGAGGAAGTGTGTACCAGTCGGTATATGTAATCTATGTGTATCGACCATTATAATGGCATATGTGGAAATTGTTGGATAAATTGGACATTATGATAAATCCCCTTGTTTCGATGATGACAAACATTTCATTCTTATTAATCTAACGAGCTACTTGAGTGTGCAGGATTAAGGTGGATGACAAAGCAACTAGGGAAAAATCCAAGAGCTTACATATTTATATTTCCATGCAATGTAATCACTGTTGTAAAAACTTGTACAAATATATAATGTACAAGTACTTAGATTGCATGTAAATCAAGCGTTAGATTCTCCCTAGCTAAACACCACATTTAGACAAGTCATCCCATTCAAATAGGATCACTTATGCACACTCACACATATAATTAGTGCCTAAATTGAAACCTTGAAACAGGGTCAATCTCGGTCAACCAAACTCCTCGACCGAGACACTCTCGGTCGACAAACTTCTCGACCGAGAATGACCCAAGTAGCCGTTAGACACAGCTGACAAAGTAGTTGGCAGTTGCAAATGAACGTTGATCCAGAGTGCGTGTCGGTCGACAAAACTTCGACCGAGTAGGTATCTCGGTCGACAATTTGTCGACCGAGATGGTCTCTGACAGCAACTGCAGAATAAAGCAACTAGCTGTTACCAATGCACCTAACTTATATCTAACGGCTAGTTAAGCACTTAGAAGCCCCTAGAAGTTGTCTAGAACGTCCTTAAGCATCCATAGGCCATTCCTATAAATAGGACATGCCTTAGGACACCAAAAGATACCTAAGCTACACTTGTGCTACACTTGAGCTTGAATACTCATTGGCAATCTGTTTTGAGCAATAGAGCATTTCCCATATTGGCTATTCATTCTCATTGCTCTAATTTCGTGTCCTATAGGCTAGCATCTCCTTTCCACAACACTTACACTTCTACACTCATTGGTTAGGAGATCAATACGCTTGATATAGGCAAATCAAGCCTTGTGCTTAAAAGGATAAGTTGTAATTTCTGTTTTCCTTCTTGTTCCTTTTATTCTTTGTATTCTCCTTGCTACTCCTAGGGTTGGAGGCTGCGGATTGGAGAAGGTTCTTCTCGGAGGAGAAGGTGGACTTCAAGCTACTTCAAGAAGGCTATCGCAACGGGAAGCTACTTCAAGAAGGCTATTGCAACGGGAAGCTACTTCAGGAGGAAGGCTGCTTCAAGGTTGGTGCAATTACTTCTAGGTGAAGGCTGCTTCAAGGTTGGTGCGATTACTTCTAGGTGAAGGCTGCTTGAAGGGTTTAGGGAGAGAATTGTAATTTTATGTAAAGTCCTTGCGAGGTAATACAATTAAATTCTTTCCAAATCCCGGTTGGGTAAGCAACCGGGTAGTGGACTGACAACTTTAGTATTTGCTAAAGTTGGAACCACTCTAAATCCTTGTCCCCTTGTCCAATATTTTGTGGTTGGTTGTTTGAGTTAAATAATTGTTAAAATTGTTTTAAAACTCTATTCACCCCCCTCTAGTAGTTTTTCAGAAATTGTTAATCAAATCCAACCATATAGATTCAATCAAAATTGTTTAGATTAGATGTGTTTAGAAGATCACAATCATATCACATGTATATCATGAGGTATAACG